>JAEQBA010003378.1:0-56380 GCA_019434445.1 Phalangium opilio | reverse complement strand
TNTTTAAGAAAAACAACGTTCCATTACCGTCTTCCGTTCAAATAACTTATTTTACAGGTAATCAATTTCAAAAATTTACTTATCTCGGGTTTTCGGGCACAATTCCATTCCCCCAAAACATTTTATCATTACATTAATTACTTTTGAGAGATAACGTGTCAAAATAAGCTTTAAAAAAATAAAAAACTGAATGAGCGGTCTGTTTAGCCATGACCAAAACTTTCAAATTAGTGTTGCCAATGTTAGAAATTGGATTTTCCCACTTCCATTTTAAATTTCACTCATTTCCCGCATCCCATTTTTACAGTCATATTTATCTGGCCTATTTTATCCTACTAAGCTTAATATGGAATATCACTCCGCATGGCTTTGACAATATGTACAAATGCGCCAAAATGCTATAAAGCTTAAAAATTCTTTATTTCTAACTTCAAATCTGATGGTTGTGGGTTTAGGCAATGTAGTCTAATACTTAAAAAACAAAACAAATGGTACAGATAGCGTCTCGCAGTTTACTCATAAATAGGTTGCTTAATTGTAACTTGATATTTTGTGAGTTCAAATTAAAGAAGCCAAAAGAGTATCATATATGAACTTCTAAACTAATTATCCGTAAAAATTAATAACTTGTAAAAATATGACAAGCTTCGCTTTGGACCTGCTACACGTAAAATGTTCTTTGACCCCATTTTCAACCAAGTTTTAAATAACATTTTGCACAGTTCCTTTACATAATGCATATCTTCACTTGTTTATAATATTGGTATTATTGGTATTATTATCTTATATTTGCTGTGCTATAGCCAAGAGACAATAACTTTTATATAAAGTGTATAAAATTTAAAAATATTTATACGAATCTTGGCTGTACATGGGATATCAGAACTTATACGGTGGAGCAGTTCTGTTTTTCTTCGGATCTCACTTCTTTTCATAGGTAGTTTTTTAAGTAAGAACTAGAAAAATATTTTATGAGCGTCTGAATTGTTTCAAAGGATTGCGCCACAAGACCAATCATATGCATGAATTGCCATAACATCTACCAAGCATTATTACGACAAAGATTCGATACTCGATATTGAATTATCGCCACTCTAACGAAGGTTGCCACATTTTGAATAAAGGCTGATTACTCGTGATCTATTTATCCAAATTGAATCTGGTGAAAGCTCTACAAATATGAATCGACCCAAGAAATCCGAAAATCGCATTTATATCCTCGAGAATCCAATATTTTCAAAGTTGATAATTTTGACATTTCCCGTTTCCGGTAAAGTATATAAAGGACAACTGTGAAACGGGCAAAATATGAAAGAGGAATGCAAAACTTTTATAACGCACTTTATTCCAGAGCGCTAGCTTGAATAGTTTTTGAATATAGTAAAATATGTGCGAAAACTGCAACGCCCAAAGACTTTTTAACAGTCTGTACATGGGATATCAGCACTTATACGGTGTTGCAGGTCCAAAATGAAGCTTTGAATATTTTTGAATGTTAGTGTTTTTCTTAGGATCTGACTTCTTTTCATAGGTAGTGGGAACTAGAAAAATATTTAAAGAAATTGGAGTATTTTTAAAAATTTTCCTTACTTTACAAATTAAATACTAAATAAATCTCAAATTTTAGGTTTCTACCACTTCTAGAGGTACCTTAGGATTTTCATGATCGGTCAGTGAAAATAAAGAAAATTGTCTTAAAATATTTCGTAAACTATATCACCTACAAACTTGTTAATTCAGCTTTAGAGGTAGGCCAGTAAGTTCTATTAGCTAACGAAATTACCGAATTTATCTTTTAAAAACGAAGATACCAGGGCTTAAAAGTTTCTAAGTTGCTAAGAAAAGTTTTTTTAAGTGATTTGGCTAGTGCACGGAGTTCTTAATTTGGCGGACCCACAGCTGTATATTTTTCTAGGGGCCCGACCTATTACCATTCCCGGGGCCCGCAAAGTCTCTCGACGGCCCTGCAGAGCAGGAACCCCCGGTTCAATCGCAATAAAACCGTTTATTATACCTGAATTATAACGCGAAAGTCGGAGTATCCCAAATGAAGCGACCGCTGTAGCGCTCCCGAATCGAAGTAATTTAAACTACTTTACTATGTAGCTAGTTTATATGTTTAGACCCGCAATTTAACTAACCGCATCGCCAAATCTTTCTCCTCTTCTTTGCAGCCACTAGAAAGCGCATCTCTAAATTCTTCTCTCTCTTTATCTGGAGCTACGAGACAGCGGAAATTATAGCGCATCGTCAAATTCTTTTCTCTCTTTCTTTGCCGCCACGAAGAAAAACGTCGAACACTACCGCGCTTTTTTTAGTGGTTTTTTGGATTGCGGTAACATTAGGATAAAACTCGGGTACTATCTATATATTTACTTGAATTGCTTAAAAACATGTATTTCATTTTTATTTTATTTTAAATATTAAATGTCTTGATTTTTAACTAGTGTTGTAGACTTACTATTTTTATAGAAATCCTAAACCGCAATGTAAAATTCCCGTCTTGGAAGGATACAGTCAAATGGAGGAAATAGCACGCTGAAAGGTAGGTCCGGTCAACCTTAAAACACCTCGGTTATCGCAAAGAAAACCCTGCCGTTAACCAAGGACCCATTGACAATTAAGAGAGCCTCTGTTGTATTTTAATAAAGACACCCGAAAAGGTTGATATACCCGTATTTAAAAAAAGACGGCCTTGGAACATCTACATCTCTGATTAAAAATACACTCTCCGCGTGGACGACACACTCGGGCTAGTTTTCCGTTTACACAAACTTGTACAACCCAAACAGTTAATATTTTCTATTTAAATTTTTCGTTTTTCACTCTTTAAAGCTGACAAAACGATTATTCCGTCCCCTTGCAGTTGGGCGCCTTTTTCGGTTTTTTGGCTAACTTTTGGCTTACACTTTAGCAGGGCGGTTTAACTTATCTCGAAGAAGGTTTTTTCCCGTCTTAGTGACGGGCAAAGAAACCTTCTTCTCCGAACACTGATTTTTAGCGGCCAATACGAAGCACAACCAAAATAGCGGGAAAACTGAAACATTCTAGAGACGGGCGAGCCTAGGCAGCCCCTGGCCTATTTGGCCCAATTAAATGGACTACTTTTCATTATTGGCACGGTCAAAGGGGGAATAGCACTCTGGAAAATACGGCTAGGTATTTGTTAGCCCCAAAGCTATTTTATACATTAAAGGGTTGTTGATGTTTCAATTGCTTCGGCAGAATTTGAGCCCACCTCCTCTGGGCTATTATTAACGCCTCAAGAAATTGATTATTTTGTAATAATTTTTTGTATTTATTTGTTACTTAAATACACCTTAGGACTAAAAATATATATTTTTTTGAATTTTTATTTTTTTATTTAACTTTCTAATTTTAGGAGGGCGGGTTTAACTTAACTCGAAGAAGGTTTTCTCCCCGTCACGGGGAAAGAAACCTTCTCCGAACACTGGTTTCTAGCGGCGAATACGAAGCACAATAAAAATTGGCGGGAAAATTTAAACAGTAC
The DNA here is from genome assembly GCA_019434445.1 of Phalangium opilio. Lineage (NCBI taxonomy): Eukaryota > Metazoa > Arthropoda > Arachnida > Opiliones > Phalangiidae > Phalangium > Phalangium opilio. The sequence goes on along the minus strand of JAEQBA010003378.1, from coordinate 52,869 downwards.
CATTCTGAAGACGGGCGCGCCTCGGCTGGCCCGGGTTTGTTTTGGCTTGTTTGGGCCTATTAAATGGGTGACGCCAATTAAGAGTAGAGTCAAGGGCGGACAATAGCACACTGGAAAGCAGGGATTGAACTTGTTTGGGTCTATACGACACTTAAATGGGTAACGCCCATTAATAGTGAAAGGTGGCAAAATACCACGCTGGAAGGCAGGGATCCAACTTGTTTAGGGCTGTTCGTAAACGACCCCTTATACATCAACGAACCCAGGCTGGTCCGGGCTTGTAACCAAAAGGTGACGAGTTCGAATCCTGGCAAAGCCATCGAATCATTGACAATCTTAAGAAACACTCCGTTTATTTTCATCAAGACAGCGAAATACTCTTGGTAAGCCTTTGCAAGACATGTTTTAAATTTATGCTTTTATTTAACTTTGGCTTACGTTGCTGGAGGGCGGGTTTGACTTATCTCGAAGAAGGTTTTTTCCCCATCTTAGCAATGGGGAAAACACGGGGAGCCTAGGCTGGCGCGGGCTTGTTTGGGCCTGTTTGGGCCAATTAAATGGATTACTCTCCGATATTGGTACACTCAAAGAGGGCAGCTGCCAGTCAGGGCTCGAGGTAGGTTTTTAAACTTGGCGCCAATAACCTAGTTTTAGTTTACGTCTGGGGAAATTACGTCATAGCCGCCAAGGTTGAAGCTAGCACGCTGGAAGACGACCTTGGAACATCTACGTGGCTGATTGAAAACGGCGTGGGCGCCCGCTCCTAGGTTTTTATTATATAGACTTGCTTATTATTAATACAAAGGGAATACCAGGCATGATAACTGTCCGGGGTATTAAAAATGGGTCATTCCCCCTTAATTGCCTGCTGTAAGGTAGAATAAGGTAAGATATTTTATATAGGGTGTCAACATATCTGGGGTGGATGACGTCATGGCGGCCATCTTGGATCCTTGCATATTTGTATAGTCCTTACTACTCACGGAGAATTGATGTAAACTGTATTTGAAATATCATCATGTGCGACCAGCGGCACTGAATAGTCTCTAACCATTGTTTGAAACTAGAGAGAGAAATAGGTGAGTAGCATTAATCATGTCCTGAGCTATGAGAATGAACAGTACGACTGTTGACTGAAGTACACTAGACATTACATCATTTTGCATACCACGAATAAAAATCTTACTGTCCCTACTTAATTTTCCGCCATTGTTTTCAACTGTTCGACTGCGAAGCATGCCCGGCACAAATGGGGGAACCTTTTATAACTCAATGTCATACACGTAATGTAATGATAAAATGTTTTGGGGGAATGGAACTGTGCCCGAAAACCCAAGATAAGTAAATTTTTGCAATTGATTACCTGTAAAATAAGTTATTTCAACGGAAAACGGTAGTGGAACGTTGTTTTTTCTTAAGCATGCCATTAAGTTTCAATTAAAAAGAAAACTTAATATCTGAACCTTAAGTCAAGTGATAACCTCAGTCTTATCGATACATTTTTAAGTCTTGATTCTAATCAAGACATTTTTGATTAATCTAAATTGAATTATATCAACGCTCAAAAACTTGTAAACTTCATGAAAGTGAAGCTTTACGTAATTGGTTAAAATTTTATTATGGAAATTAGGAAAGAAAGTAACAAAGTTACGCGTAATTGACAACAGAGAAAATATTGTTTTCATTTGATTGGTTTGTTCCGAATAATATTTGGGTTCTCGAACTCAGAAAGGGGTGCGAAGTAGCATAGGTGAAACGATATACGAATTATTTTGAAATAAGTGCTGCTACTTCATGGAAAATAGTTAAAACTAAAATTTAAAATTATTTTCGGAGCTTTCGAATGTGTAACTTAAATGAATGTATTACATTTATATAAAACAATATTCCTAAATTTAAACGCCATGCGTTTATTTTTACTGTTCCTTGTCTAAATTAAGCTACTATCTCTTATGTACGCTGCTTCTTTAAAGTTATACCAATTGACATATAATGATTCCAATGAAACGATCTGTGGTTAAACCAACATTATAAGTGAAAAATCTCCTTCCAGTTTATTGGAAATATTACGCAATTATTATTGAAAAATTGATCAAGAACGAACTTGTATTACTATAAAAATATGGCAAGACTTGGATTCTAAACGAATCCTTCCATTTATGTGGCATTTAACCTCGGTATAAGACTCAAAGCCAAATTATTTTCTAATCAGCACGCCTTAATTTTACTCACAACAACTAAACCATAAAATGACACAATGTGCTATTTACACTATATCAGCCTTAACACATAACCTTATAATTTCGCTACAAAGAAGATAAAACCTTGTGAACATATTCTTATTATTGACAATGAATTTTATGTTCAGAATATATTTGGAATTATACAATTTCTCTGGAGCATTCCTAGTAGCCCGTTCCACGAATTATTAACTTTCGATTCCGCAAACTTATCAACATTCGGGATAAAAGTAACGCTAAAAAACATTTGCATGATGCTGGTTATTATGATTATCATAAAAGCTGACAACTAATTACTTAATATTGTGAAACATTTGCAAAACATGCAGAAATTTGATCATGTAACCAGATTTCTCTCCATGGTCATTTAAAATCAAATATGGTGGAAACTGGTAAAAAGTTAATGTACTTAGCTGAAGTGTATGAAAGGCAAAGGTTGAAACTAATCTAGTGAATTATCTTAGTTCAAAGAAGTCCATGCAATTTGACTTGTAACAATATCTTTGAACAACAGTGAATTTTGAAATGTTTTACTCATACTTTACCAAAGTGTGTTCTAAATTATTTGCTGTTTCGTCGTTCATCTTTATTAATTTTTAATTTCCCATTGTAGTCGACGCAGTATCGTACAGGGACAATTGCAGAAGAATGAACGTATTCAGGTAATTTTATTTCTTCTCAAGTTGCGCCGTATTTTAACATACAAAACCGCACAGTATTCATATTGCGTGTAGAATTTAAAGATTGCGCCTCGTACAACGTGAGCAACCACGAAAATAATTTGAAGGAAGTCTTCATAAAATCCTTTGCGCGTTTCAACTCGTTTTCCGAGCTTTCTCTTAGGTATGTTAGTTTTAATTTGCCGCTTGAGTGAATATTGTACCCCGTTGAAACCATGAAAGCCCTTAAGTGGTTTTCCTAAGCAACGAAGGAATTAGAGCAGGAATAATGGCTCTGTTTTTCTTCGGAGGAGAAACATATTTCGGGATCGATGACTTGTCGACTGTTTTTGAAACTCCGAGTCTCTCGTTGCTAAGCAACCAGTTTTTAGTCTCATTAGTTTTTGACGATTGTAACAAGTTACATTAATTTTAAAAATTATGTTCTACACACATTGGGACTATGGGAGAGTTTCAGGGCCGCAGGTCGCACATGATGCAATTTCAACTCCAGTTTACATCTATTCTCCCTGGTCGTGCTAGTAGCAGGTTAAGCTATAGTTTGCTCAGGTCCGGTTAGTCTCAAAAGGGTTATAAAGTGCTTGTAACTTTTAAAAGGTTGTTGTCATGGCTAAACAGACCGCTATTACAGTTTTTTATTCTTTTATAGGTTAGTTTGACACGGTATCTCCCAAAAGTAATTAATGTAATGATAAAATGTTTTCGGGGAATGGAATTGTGGTCGAAAAGCCGAGATAAGTAAATTTTTGAAATTGATTACCAGTAAAATAATTTATTTCAACGGAAAACGGTAATGGAACGTTGTTTTTTCTTAAGCATGCATTTAAGTTTCAATTAAAAAGAAAATTAATATCTGATCCTTCAGACAAGTGATAACCTCAGTCTTATCGATACTTTTTTGGTCTTGATTCTACCCGTACAAAAATTTTAGGCTGTAATTCATCTGCATACGCGCTTTTTTATCGCTACCACGCTGTAATAGGTATACATTAAGGCTACATTTGCTGCAGCTCGAAAAACGCGAAAATTTAACAACAATTCCAGAACTGCAAATTGTCTGCCGTTTCTACATTTTCTGTTTATTATCTGTTAATTGTCTGTACTGGCAGAAATATGCAGCGCGATTCTGCAAACGCGATGCAAAAGTAGAAATAACAGCTGCTAGTTTAAAACTGTAATTTGACAACAGTTATAGACATGTTACAGATCTGCAAAAGTGATGGAAAAGTAGAAATCCAGCTGCCAATTTAAAACTGCAATTTGACTATATTTATTGACATGTTACAGGTTTGCAAAAGTGATGAAAATGTAGAAATACCAGCTGCTAGTTTAAAACTGAAACTTGACCACATTTATAGACATGTTACAGGCCTGCAAATGTGATGGAAAAGTAGAAATCCAGATGCCAATTTAAAACTGTAATTTTACCTCATTTACAGACATGTTACAGGTCTGCAAAACTTATGGAAAAGTAGATATTCAGCTGCCAATTTAAAACTGCAATTTGACCACATTTATAGACATGTAACAGGTCTACAAAAGTGATGGAAAAGCAGAAATCCAGCTGCCAATTTAAAACTGTAATTTGGCCATTTTTATAGACATGTTACAGGTGTGCAAAAGTGATAGAAAAGTAGAAATACCAGATGCTAGTTTAAAACTGTAATTTGACTACATGTATAGACATGTTACAAGTCTGAAAAAGTGATGGAAAAGTAGAAATCCAGCTGCCAATTTAAAACTGTAATTTGGCCATATTTATAGACATGTTACAAGTCTGAAAAAGTGATGGAAAAGTAGAAATACCAGATGCTAGTTTAAAACTGTAATTTGACTACATGTATAGACATGTTACAAGTCTGAAAAAGTGATGGAAAAGTAGAAATCCAGCTGCCAATTTAAAACTGTAATTTGCCATATTTATAGACATGTTACAAGTCTGAAAAAGTGATGGAAAAGTAGAAATCCAGCTGCCAATTTAATACTGTAATTTGGCCATATTTATAGACATGTTACAAGTCTGAAAAAGTGATGGAAAAGTAGAAATCCAGCTGCCAATTTAAAACAGTAATTTGACCATTTTTATAGACATGTTACAAGTCTCAAAAAGTGATGGAAAAGTAGAAATACCAGATGCTAGTTTAAAACTGTAATTTGACTACATGTATAGACATGTTACAAGTCTGAAAAAGTGATGGAAAAGTAGAAATCCAGCTGCCAATTTAAAACTGTAATTTGGCCATATTTATAGACATGTTACAAGTCTGAAAAAGTGATGGAAAAGTAGAAATCCAGCTGCCAATTTAAAACTGTAATTTGGCCATATTTATAGACATGTTACAAGTCTGAAAAAGTGATGGAAAAGTAGAAATCCAGCTGCCAATTTAAAACTGTAACTATTCCACATTTGTAGACATATTGCAGGTATTCAAAAGTAGAATTTCCTACTTTTGAATACCTGCAATATATCTCTCTAAATGTGGTTAAATTACAGTTTTAAGTTGGTAGCTGAATTTCTACTTTTCCATCACGTTTGCAGACCTGTAACATGTCTATAAAAATGGTCAATTTAGGTCAAATTAAAGTTTTAAATTGGCAGCTGTATTTCTACTGTTCCATCACTTTTGCTGACCTGTAACATGTCTTTAAATGTAGTCAAATTGAAGTTTTAAATTAGCAGCTAGATTTCGACTTGTCAATCACTCTTTCAGACCTGTAACATGCCTATAAATGTGGTAGAATTGCTGTTTTAAATTAGCAGCTGGATTTCTACTTTTCAATCACTCTTTCAGACCTGTAACATGCCTATAAATGTGGTAGAATTGCAGTTTTAAATTAGCAGCTGGATTTCTACTTTTCTATCACTTTTGCAGACCTGTAACATGTCTATAAATGTGGTCAAATTGCAGTTTTAAATTAGCAGCTGTATTTCTACTTTTTTATCACTTTTGCAGACCTGTAACATATCTATAAAAACGATCATATTACAGTTTTAAACTAACAGCTGGTATTTCTTCTTTTGCATAGCGTTTGCAGAATTGCGCTGCATATTTCTGCCAGGCTAGACAGTTAACAGTTAACAAACAGAAAATGTAGAAACGGCAGTCAATTTGCAGTTCTAGAATTGCTTTGAAATTTTCCCGTTTTTTGAGCTGCAGAAATGTAGCCTTAATGGTTACAGCGTGGTAGCGATAAAAAGCGCGTATGCAGATGAATTACAGCTTAAAATTTTTGTACGGGAAGTCAACTTCGAGCGCTCCCTAAATTTTTATCTGCTTCTGCTAGGCATTAATATTACTGCTTTGATTTTCCTAAACTTTGAATAAACAATTGGTTAGGCCTAAAAAGGCATCTTAAAAAAGCTTTACTCATTCATCTCAATAAGATCTTTTGATCTAATACTGTCACGTCTCGATCCTAAAAATATTTAAACCACCATAAAAGATAGAAAATTGAAACATTTTTGGTCATAAAAGGGCCAGTATTGTATATACAGTTATCAAAAGTTTATCAGATATATTTCAATAAGTATGACACTGCCTATACTTCGTAATGCTAGAGACTTACTGAGAGCTAGTTCGAGAATGACTCGAGAATTGAATACACTCGGTTTTGCAGTCCAACTTCACCGATTAAGACAAGATCTACTATCACCATGGCGCTCGAAATGTGAAGGAAATTGCGAAACAAAGTACTTTAGCACTATCATATAAGTCTACAGCAGTTTTCCTGGTTGCGAATAGACGTAAAACAAGCCTGTCGGGACCCTTCCCGTCAGATGTAATCGGTTTTTAGCCTTTTAAAGACTTTTTCGATTATGTTCTGTGAGTGTGTATGTTGTGGATGTTAGATAGACGAAAAGACCTTTTTAGCTAGATGTGGTAAGAACTTGTACATGTACCTAAACAGTTGGACCATCTCAGATATTACTTTAGCAAGTCAGAAAAGCGTGTATTCAGATAAATTACAGCTTAATATTTTTGTAAGGGATGAGTACAAGTTGGGAATCCAAAATAAACCTCTCCAAGTCGAGACGCAATTTAGAGGCTATTTTTTAATATTAAAAAAAATATAATTGATATTTATTAATTTAATCGTCATTAATTTACCTTAATTCTAGTTAAATCGTTTTAAGGAACTTTATTCCTAAAATAATTTTAAACATAGGTATTGTTGACGTTTGAACTCAAGCGTAAGCCTCTTTAAAATTTTTTGGAAATTTAGGGTATATAAGGCGACTGATTCACAATAATTGATAGGAAAACCCGCTTAGACCCTGCAAAGCATCTGAAACGCACCTGCAATTATCCTACAGAGTATCTGAAATGCTCCTGCAATGATCCTGCGAAGTATCTGAAACACGGCTGCAATAATCCTACAAAGTATCTGAAACGCACCTGCAATTATCCTACAAAGTATATGAACAGAGCCTGCAATGATCCTGCAAAGAATCTGAAACGCGGCTGCAATGATCCTACAAAGTATCTGAAACGCACCTGCAATTATCCTACAAAGTATCCGAAATACGCCTGCAATTATCCTAAAAAGTATCTGAAACGCGCCTGCAATGATCCTGAAAAGTATATGAAAAGCGGCTGCAATTTTCCTACAAAGTATCTGAAATGCGCCTGTAATTATCCTACAAAGTATCTGAAATTCGGCTGCAATGATCCTAAAAATTATCTGAAAAGCACCTGCAATGATCCTACAAAGCATCTGAAACGCGCTAATAATGATCCTGAAAAGTATCTGAAACGCGACTGCAATTTGCCTACAAAGTATATGAAACACGCCTGCAATTATCCTAAAAAGTATCTGAAACGCGCCTGCAATGATCCTGAAAAGTACCAGAAACACACCTGCAATTTGCCTACAAAGTATATGAAAAGCGCCTGCAATTATCCTAAAAAGTATCTGAAACGCGCCTGCAATGATCCTGAAAAGTACCAGAAACACACCTGCAATTTTCTTACAAAGTATATGAAACACGCCTGCAATTTTCCTACAAATTATATGAAACGCTCCTGAAAAGTATCTGAAATGCGCCTGCAATTATCCTAAAAATTATCTGAAAATCACCTGCAATTATCCTACAAAGTATCTCAAACGCGCCTGCAATTATCCTAAAAAGTATCTGAAAAGCACCTGCAATTATCGTACAAATTTAAGTATCTGAAACGCGCCTGTAATGGTCCTTAAAAGTGTCTGAAACGTGGCTGCAATGATCCTGCAAAGTATTTGAAACGCGCCTGCAATGATCCTACAAAGAATATGAAACGCACCTACAATGATCCTGCAAAGTATCTGAAACACACCTGCAATTATCCGACAAAGAATCGGAAATGCACCTGCTATTATCCTACAAAGTATCTGAAACGCGCCTGCAATTTTCCTACAAAGTATATGAAACGCGCCTGCAATTATCCTAAAAAGTATCCGAAACGCGCCTGCAATGATCCTGAAAAGTACCAGAAACACACCTGCAATTTTCTTACAAAGTATATGAAACACGCCTGCAATTTTCCTACAAATTATATGAAACGCTCCTGAAAAGTATCTGAAACACACCTGCAATTATCCGACAAAGAATCGGAAATGCACCTGCTATTATCCTACAAAGTATCTGAAACGCGCCTGCAATTTTCCTACAAAGTATATGAAACGCGCCTGCAATTATCCTAAAAAGTATCCGAAACCCGCCTGCCATTATCCTACAAACTTAGCAATTTCTGACTGTAACATTGCATACAATATATCTGGAAGGTACAGTACCTGTACAGAGCCTACAAACATCCTGATTTCTTACGGTAGTTACTATTTCCCTTCTGTTTTCTAGCTGTAAGGTAGCTATTTTATGACTCTAGAGTAGCTAAATTTTGTATACTGCTGTACTGAGTTTTCCAACGGAAGATATTTTTTCTGCAAAACGTCTAAAATGTTCTGCATTGCTCTCTGGAATGCATCTTAATTTTGTCTGAAGTTGAACCTTTTTCAGGTTTATTCCAGTATTTTTCCAGAATATTCCAGTTTATTTGCAATATATTGCAGATTCGAAAAAATCTAAATAACAGCAAAATGCAGCCGTAAATTTTTGTACGGGAAGCCTTCCGCATAACAGTCGTTTAAAGGTCGAATAGTCGGTTTACGGTCCAGTAGGCTGTACCGTGCTTATTCCGTCACTTTTCCGACTTATGAAGCCGACTACTTCTTTTAATTGGCAATGCCGACATCTATCTGACAGTTGAAACTGAGATGGTTTAATGTAGGCTTGCCTACCGTCTAGAAAATTCCAACTTATTTTTTGCCAATTGATTACCGACTCTTTCGCGCTAGTCGGTATTGTGACGATTAAGAAGAGTGAAATTAAAAGCAATGTTATGCTAAGGCCGTTTATTAACCGACATTTATCCGACAGTTGGAACTGTGTGGTTTGAAGTATGCTTGCCTACAGTCCTAAAAATGTAACCCATTTTTGCCAAATGATTACCAACTCCTTCCCGCTAGTCGGTATGGTTACGTTTTAAAAGAGTAAAATGAAACCATGCACGTCATCACCGAAGAGGGCGCTGCTAGTGCGAAAGCAAGTCAGCCTTTCCAGTATCTCTGACGCTGCTGAGTCGTTAGAATGTTTAAACGAGATTTTTGTGGTCAAAAATGATTAGTTCTAGGCTTGCTAACTTTCGATTTCATCGCTAAGGTTCTTTGTCACACTATATAAACTAGAAACGTCTTCGTTTGTCACGTAAAGTTTGAATTTTGTAATTGAATTATCAATTTATCTACCTCTTAAGCCAGTTTTATGCATAAGCCTTTGCTTTTTACCTAGCTTCTCATCTGCTGGGAACCACACCCCTATAAAGTGAAACCAAAACTTCAACGTTTATGTATACCTTCAGTCTCTTTGTTTGAATATAAAAGAAGCAAGTGTTTTGGGGCGCTTGGAGTTCAAAAACCTTATATATTAAGTATTTTCGAGATTTTTGGTTGTGAAAATAATACTGAATTCCAAAATAGATCGCAATTTGTTTCAGTTACAAAATTTTTATGCGGTTTCAAACATTTTAAGAGAAAAATGTGTCAAGTAATACCCTTTAGAATTGTATGTTTTTCTTTTTCCTTAAAAAATCTGTAAGTGTATATTTTTCATTAAGATTTTTGTAATTTAAGAGATAGTAATTGGCCAAATCGAAGATATTAACAATGAATATAAATAAATGCTTTAATTGATGTAAATATTATACTCGCCCTGAAAAATTTTACTTTTTGTTAAAACCAATTAGCTAGGCAGCTAATATTTTCATTCGACTAGTCGTGTCATATAGAATACATTGTTTAATATTTGAAATTGTTATAATTGACCTGCATGTTACTTGAAATATAAAAAGTACAAATTCTTTAGTGTTGTTCATTGAAAATGTATTAAAGAAATTTCAATACTAGGTATCAGTATCCTTTACTATAAGCGAATGAAGCCTCGAGTTAAGGCTTGATCGTCGCAAAAGCGTCGGACTTCTTGCTGACAGGCGGTTAAGTCGACTCTCTAACGTGTTGGATGAGGGTCGTATTTCATTCGTGTCGTAACAGTCGGTAAACCAGTGGGCCATCGTCCAACCGGGCGGACATTTCGATTCTCAAACCCTTACTCTACCTGCCCTTTACCGACGATTTACCGTTCCTATACTAAAAAGCCGCGAAATCGTCGGATTGAGCGCGGCTTTAGGTAGGCATAATGACGCCTACCTATAGTCGGCCAACAGTCGTTTTATAGTCGCCTCAAAACAGTAGGAAAACCGGCGGGCCATCGTCCCTCCAGGCGGACATTTCGACTTTCAAACCATTACTCTCCCGACTTATTAGTGACTTTTTACCAACTCGTCGGTAACACACAAAGCCGACCATGTAGGCCCTACGTCGGCAGTGCTACTGGGGGAGTATTTCCGCGCAAGAAAAATATAATTCCGTCGGCTTTCTTTAAAAACGTTTGCACTCCACACGATACACCGTTGCCACAAAAAACGCAAACACCGTGCACTTGGATGAACCCTCCATTCTTGAACTTATTCGGATAAAAAATTAACCCCGCCTGTTTTACTTCACTCTCCACCGCTGTGGAGCGCTGCTTCAAAAGCTCGTTCTCGGTCGTGGCCGATATTTTAGAAATTTTATCTCTCCATTCACGCGAGCTCCGTTGGGATCTTTAAAAAGCTTAACGTCAGAACTTTCAGAACCAGAGGCTACGGCAAAAAATCTTACATAGGATATTGGTGTAAGATTATTCTACTTGTGCTAGTATCGTTTTATCAGCAACTCTTTACTGCCTTTGAGGATTTCAAATTTAAATCGCTAGGATCCAATAATGGCAATGAATCAAAATGACCGATATTTCAAAAACCGGTAGAAATTGCATTTTCAAATCTTGATTTAGTGGTTGCCGATTCTAAATTATTAAATTATTCCAGGTATGCCAATGGAACTTCCATAAACGTTATGACAATAGTGGTGAGTTCATCATTAGTCGAGCTTGCAATTGAATCGCTTTTCTGGGCGAAAATTACCTTTTCAATCCCTCTCAGGAATATTGGTCATCGAAAAGCCATAACGAGCAGATCATGTTTGTGGTGGAATATTTAGAACGAATCTTCACCTTGAAGTAAAATTCATTATTTCAATTCGAATCAACTATTAATTGGAACGAGCGCAATTATCCCCGCTAACTCGATCAACCAAATTAAGGGGTGTGCGAAAAATTCCTCCTCCTATCAAATTGAATAAATATTACTCAAAATTAATTAATAATTAATTCCCATTTTAGTCCACTCACTCACAATTAATCATTTTCGGAGATGAGTAATTGAATTATCACTTTATAAATGGGCATCTGATTTTCAAATGGTATTCGAACCTGAGTCAAAAACAACTTTTCGCACACCTCCACACATGCAGGAATACATCGATTTGGCTATACACAACAGTCGACCCTAGGTCTACTAGTTCAAAACACGCAAATAGAACTTGTTTACATTCTGGTTCGGAGTCACTGCCCAGGTCGCATATCCAAATTCATTATGCATGCTGGTGTCATGCGTGACGGTTTCTAAAACGCCTTCTCATTAAGTCAAGCAGAACGGCCTAGAAAATGGCCTGATAAAGATTCCAAGCAGAAAAATCTATTTATTCCTGTCCACACTGAATATTGATTTCCTTAAGCGTGGCTGTTCTTTTGAATGTGAAGAAATTCTCAGAAACGAATATCAGCTACCCTAAGGATTTCAAAATAACGAAACGATCTTATTGAAGACAAATATTTTTAGGGTGAATTTAAGGGAGCATAAAGTTAGTTTCAGTGACTTCCTCAATCACTTTTACAACTTTCCTGATTTCTTCCGCGTAAGTGATTTTTAAATTTCATTTAGTTTTGAAGTAAATTGTAAATGAAATATATAACCTTTATATTGGATTTAGAAAGCGCATGTCATCTTTTATGACATGATTGGCTCATTTTTCGAAGTTCGACTAGACCATTTCACTCCGTCACTGCCCTTTAGAACGTTCAAATCAATTATCGTGTCCCATCCCCAACTGACAATCACATCCACGTCCTGGTCCTTCTTAAATATGGACAAAGACGTAAACGGGAAGCCCTCACATAAGCAGTTCCCGTATGAGCGGATCCCATAATAGAGGTTCTCATTACCGCGGTTCCCCGAAAACGCAGTTTACCGTTTCAGCGTTCCCAAAAGTGGAGCACAACCGAGAAGTGAAAAACGATAGTCCTTTATGATGGTGTAGGTTTGGTTAGATTAGATTAGGTTATTTGAACTCAATAGTATAGCGTCAGTTGTTCCAACCCGAATAGTATTACACTCTAAGAAAGGGAAGTGTTAAAAACGTGTTAAAAGGGTGTAATTTAAAAAACACTTTTTTTTACACCGTTAAAACACCCAAAAGAAAGTTTTATTACCTGGAGTTTTGTGGCCAATTTAAAGTGTAAATTCGGTGTAAATTAAAACTTTTAAAACACCGTTTTGAAATTAAAAATGCAAAATTATAGTACTGCGGTCTTTCATTATCATTAATGTTTCAATATTAAAGTCAATCCGAACAGTAAAAAATTATTGAAAAACTTAATTTTTAAATATTTTTTAAAGATGATATTAATGAAAGAATATATTTTTATCCTTTAAATAAAATTCGTAATCAGGGTGTATTGTACCTTTATAAAACAATGCTAAACGTGTTAGGCGACACTCTTAAAAGTGTTAAATAATTATTCAGGTTGATTTTGTTATTTAGGTGGAGTTGCGTCATTTAAAGGAAAGGAATTCGTGAGAAAACTCAAAATTGTACATAAAAATATAAAATATCTCAAAGATTTTAAGATTAATGTAAATATTAACCAAAAAACGGTTGAAAATTAATATCCTATTAAAAAAGGCAATTTTTAACATATATTACTTTCGTTCTTTGATGTTTAAAGCCAAATTTAAAAATTATGGTTCATTTCGGATTTAATTGTTGGCTCTATTGTATCGGTGAGTGTCATTTTGGGTATAATCATAAATTTTGTATAATAATATCAGATGGTTTATATTATACAGGGTGCTCTAAAATGGGTGATAGAACGGATTTACAGTGGGGACCGAAGGACAATGCTATATTATTAATGGGGTAATAAGCAGAACACTACAATCATTACTCGTAAACGATGGGAAAAATGTCATAGAACATTTTCGACTCAAAATCGTCCATAGAACCCACAGTCCTTCGGCCCTACCAGAATTTTCAGAACACCCTCTTTTATAAAAATATTTGTATTAGACCTATTTGATGTAAATGTTAAAAGTGCGGTATCAAATTAAACTTCAATGCATTGAAATAATTAATTTTGTATTTAGGGACCGTCCATAAACTACGTCACGCGAAAAAATGCATTTTCTGACCCCCCCCCGTCCCCCAGATCACGCTTCGTCACGCTTTTCTCAGACCCCTCCCCTAAAAACCACGTCACATTACATTAACCCCCCCCCCCCCTCCGCACTAAGATTTGTCTTACTTTACAAATTTAATTTGATTAATTTCTTAAGTGATATGCCACTCTCTCAGAAATACTTTGCAGGGCTGAAAATTCGAAGTTCTCTTCCGTTTTAAGCTTTTTCCATCTGATTGACCTTTAGAGTTTTAATGTCTGGATGTGCTTTTTATTAGCTTCAAAAAAGTTCTATATTAAGCTTAGTTAAAGGGGCACACTTTTTAGGTTTCGACACTGTCACTGAAAACAGACTAATCGAGCTTGAGATTTAGAAAATTTGTTAAAGAAACGAAACCATTTCAATCGGTAGGGGGATTTGATTCATCCTCACAAATAATAGGGGCGAATAAACAGAGACATAAGAGAGTTTACGCTGTTTATTTTAAATGCGCTATTTAAATTGGCTATATAAAGGTGTAAATAGTATATAATTGCTTAAATTTTCTACTATTTAAGTGATGATGGAATTACAATTTTGGTAAATTATTGTAACGTGGACTATGGAATGTTGTCTTTCTTCTTCTATAACATAAGAGAGCCAATCGGCCTCTTACTGACTTCGTAACAAAATCAATGCTAAATGTGACGTCACGCATCGAAGAACCCCTCCCTCCCCCTTGTCACGGACCGTCACAAATTTAGAAACCCCCTCCCCCCCATAAGAGTGTGACGTAGTATATTGGCGGTCCCTTATGTACAGTCCCGGACAAAAGTTTCTGGACATTTTCATTTGGCTGCCATTTTGTTCCTATTTGAGGTAGAGTAACAAAATAGGACTTTCTAAATAGGTTTACTTCTCAAAATTATTTTAAAATTACAAATTACACTGTGGCGCTAATAGGGCGTTAGCCATAGCGGAAATAGTAGGTACCGCCAACTCTTCGGCCCCCCCCCCCCGATAATGACGTTACAAAATAATGCTTCAAATGGATCAACAATGCTATCGTTGCACGCGTCTTGTCACGTAGAATCTGAAACTGTTTTCAAATTGTAAATCGGTTCAGAAAATCAAAAGTTATGACAAAAAGTATGACGATCAAAACATTGGCAATTAAGCCTAACGATTATTTATTTTATCTATATCAACTTAGCACAGTAGTAAAACATTACGATCAGAAAAACAAGATGTTCCAATGCGAGAATTTTTAGTTCCACACTGACATATGAGAAATGAGAACTTATGAATTTGACTCAGTCTTCAGAAATGGAGGGTTGTTGGTGGCGGTTTGTAAACGTATAAATATTTAGAGATTTGGATATGTTTAATGATTTTTATAATTTACTAGTTGCTTACACAGTGGGTGGATATTTGGGGATAATTCTTTTGACGGATATTTTACGGCAGACCGCGTTATCTGTTGAATCGCTATTAAAAGTTGGACGAGCCGCGGTATTGGATGATGGACAATGTTTCAAGAATATTCTTTGAGAAAGTTTAAGGAGCAAAATAGGTGGCATGACTAAAATACAGGTGTAACAGAGATAGTTTATGGAGCAAAATAGGTGGCATGACTAAAATACAGGTGCAACAGAACTTATTTGACGTTCGGTAATTATCGTTTGGACGCTTGAGAATTGGATGTTGAGAAATGCTCTGAAAATAATATTGTGGGAATAATATTTCGACGGCAAATTCATGAGGATGGTTGAGAAGACATAAATTGTTCAATTCAAAGTGGATGAGAATGGTTTGAATTATATTAATATATATATATACAGGTTAAATTATTCGCTAGTTCTTATGACATGAAAATACTTTACGACGTGGATAATTTTAACGTATTTCCCGCTTTCTCGGCTTTACTCTGCAAGTTTTCTTATTCCCAGCACATTTTAAACGTGATAACTATCCCTTTAAACTTTACTTAAGAATTTGGTTTTTTTGAAAATTATGGCTGTTTTTGGAACACAGAGCAAAAAAGAGAGAGAGGCCCTAAACAAACGATAAACAGCACAGCGTTTGCAATTGTGTCGTGTTTCAGCGTATGAAGGTTGCTCTATATATTTTTAGCTTAGAGTAGAGCACTTTCAATGATCATCGGAAAACAATCAGAATCAATAGCCCATACTTTTCCTGCTATAATATAGTCGGTAAGCGCCTTGGTTCGTGACATTGAGAATTTAATATCTCAATTTTACTATCGTTAATTTGGCAAAAAACTAAATTGAGTCTCCTTCCATTATTAACCTTGACTATTTCCCCTAAAATAATTTGATATTATTCTTTTGTAGTTTGAAGTTTACGTTTCATAATCCATAAGGATAAAGGGACACTTAGATTTACACAATAATCTAAGACGCCTTGGATTTTTTACTTGAAATGAGAAATTTTACGGGTGCCAATGTATAGAGTTAAATACAATTTTCTTGCCCTGTCAAAGGTTGAAGCTTCTCCAAGGTTGTTCAGATAGAAATTTTATTTTATTTATGTTTTTTTTCGCAGATGAAGTTTTACTGAAATTGTATCATGAATATTTAGAAAAGAATTCATCTTGAATATTTAGGAGAGTTCCAACTTGAATATTTAGAATAAAAAATCCATCTTCAATCTTTAGTATTTACAGATTAGCGGAAAAAAAACTACCGGTGTTGCCCATCGAGATATATTATTACATTTCAGGCCGCCATTTTTAACGAAGGTGGAAAATCGAGCTTTAAAAGACATGAAGTCAGTCTTACGGAAATTGGGAACCAGTGTTTTAAATGTTATAGATTCGGTTGAAACACGTAGACGCCGCCATTTTTCAAGATGATGAGGAATTGAAATAAATATAAGAGCCCGCCTACTGCCTTTGAGTACCGACCCTGCAAAATTTCATGCCTCTAGGTAAAGCTGTTTGGACTCGGAATAGATAAGCAGTCAAATTGTAACTATAGATGTTAAGCATATAAGTTACTGAGGTTTACGTAGGCGTCCTTGTGATTAAAATTAAAATTTCGAGTTTAAAATTAAACTTGATTCTTAGATTAGCGATGTCTTTCAAGTTTGAGTAATAAATGGTTTAGAGAACACTTTAGGACACGGGTTTGATTTGTTGGTTTTCGAGTATTGTTTCCGGTTGTAGTATACTTTTGACGGTTTATTTACTTTTGCTAAAAGCGCGATAGAGGTTTGCGTGCAGTTCAATGTCGCCATTTCGGTTATTGGAAGTAATGAGGTTTTAAATAAGATCACAGGACAACTTGTGTAATGAATTTTAAAAGAACTATACGATCATATTTAATGCTTTTTTTATTAAAACTTGATCAATGAAAAAACAGTTGACATCGCCAGTTATCATTTCAGTATGAACATGTGTGGACACCTTTCCACTTAAATCAATAATTATCTGTTAGAAATAATTCCTACGATATTTATAATACATGATTTTAAGGAAATTTTAATCAAATCTAATATTAGATCTAAACATACTCTAAAAACTAAAAGAATTAAAAACTTTGGTTTACGGAGATATCCAACGTGATTTATTAAAAACAGTAAAATTTGAGACGTTTCGGGCCGCGGCTCGTCATTGAGTCTGTTGAACTCTTGTGGGTTCATGTTAATATACTACTCTAGGTTATTATTTAACAATTTTGGGGAAGTATAACATTTGATCGCTAGAGGGAATACCTTAAGGGTGCCGCGCGTGATTTTTTTTTAATGCATAATTATATTATTTATCTATTATTTTTTATAAGTTTGTCCACACTCCAATTATTTTTAAGTACATATCCTGCCTCTAAGTTAAAGTTATTTTTAAATTTTTTAATGTAGATACTCTCGGTAATCTTACGTTTATAGTAGTATTTTTCTTTAGCTAAGATTGATGTATTATCCCAATTAATTTGGTGTGTTACATTAAATTTCAAGTGCATGTACACAGCGTTAGTTTCTTTTTTATTTTTAACATCTCTTTTGTGTTCTTTAATTCGATCTAGTAATTTTTGTTCTGTTTCACCAATATACATTTTTCCACATGTTTTACATGGGATTTTGTATATCACACCAGATGTATTTAAGGGTTCTGTTTTTTTTATTATTTTTATTATTATCTTCCCATTTTACTAAGTTAC
Source organism: Phalangium opilio (assembly GCA_019434445.1). Lineage (NCBI taxonomy): Eukaryota > Metazoa > Arthropoda > Arachnida > Opiliones > Phalangiidae > Phalangium > Phalangium opilio. Next base: position 34,864 of record JAEQBA010003378.1, on the reverse strand, counting down.
TTTTTAAATCCTTAGCTTTTTTATTAATTATTCTAATGTTAAAAGGTCTAAGTTTCCTTTGTAATGTTTCGTTAAAACCTCTATAGTAAGGTAGAAAAAACCATTTTTCTGGTTCAAGGTTATCTTGTTTTATTGTTTTTAGATTATCAGGGTCACTGACTTTTAGAAATTTGTTTATAACTTTATCGGGGTATTCACTATCTTTTAGTTGTCGTCTAATTTTTTCCAGATCAACAGATGGTTGATTTGAGATTTTATTGATTCTATAGTTGAGGCTTTTAGCTAATCCATTTTTAATATGGTATGCATGATACGAATTGTCATTAAGAAACTTTTTAGAATGCGTTTGTTTTTGATATAAGAAATGATTTGGTTTTTTGGGGTTTTTTGATCTATCGATTAGGATATCTAGAAAAGAAAGCTTGTTTTCTTTTTCTATTTCTAGTGTGAATTTAATTTTTTGGTGTTTAGAATTAATTCGGTTAAGGAAATTAGTTAATTCCGATATATTGCCTATCCATTTGGAAAAAATGTCATCTGCGTAGCGCCACCAGATCTTAGGAAATTTTGGGTCCTTAGCTAGGAAATTATTTTCAAAATAGATCATAAAAAGGTTAGCTAATACTGGGGATATATTTGATCCCATAGGGAGGCCATCAGTTTGTTTGTATATCGTACCATTAAATTGAAAATCATTGTTTCTTAAGCAAATTTCCGTGGCGGTAAGTATACTATCTATACTTAGAGGGGTAACGTAAATTAATTCATCTTTCTTAGTCATTAGTAAATTTTTGACTACAGTTAAGGTTTCTTTAACTGGGGTGTTTGGGTAAAGGCTTACTACGTCAAAGCTCACCATAAGGCTATTGTCTTCGAAAGTAATGTTATTTAACTTATCAACAAAATCATATGAATTTTTAAGACAGTTTTTGGAGTCTACGAGAGTATCAAAAATCTTTGCAAGGTGAATAGATAGGTTGCGAGTTGCCGCTCCTGACATGTCGACAATAGGTCTCATAGGAAAAAAAATCACGCGCGGCACCCTTAAGGTATTCCCTCTAGCGATCAAATGTTATACTTCCCCAAAATTGTTAAAAAATAACCTAGAGTAGTATATTAACATGAACCCACATGAGTTCAACAGACTGAATGACGAGCCGCGGCCCGAAACGTCTCAAATTTTACTGTTTTTAATAAATCACGTTGGAAATCTCCGTAAACCAAAGTTTTTAATTCTTTTAGATTTTAAATACCGTGACAACAATAGATATGATCAACCTATTTAAAGAAATATAATCTAAAAAAATTACACAAAACCAATTGAAGTTTTTACATGACGAAGTTGACGGTCTATAAATGTGACCAATATCCCTGGTTTTCGTAAACCTCCCGAACTCTACCAGGCATTGAATGATGATACGCCTGGAATTGTTCCACGTTCAACTTGAGATCGCGCCAAGCATTTTGTACCGCTTCCAACAACTCAGCAGCGTTCCTGACGTTGACATGGTCAACTTTCCGAACCATTTCTGTAAGATGAACTTTGGTGAGACAGGGTCTTTTTGAACGCTTCGCGTGAAACTTAAGAAACGTGAAGTTTCTTTTCTCTTAAAGTCTAAAGAGGCTTCAATTTGGAACAGAGCAGGGTTGTTCATTATTTTGATTTTTTTAAATAAAACAAAAAAAAGCGATTTTATTATTTAAATCGATTTATTTGAATTTTCTTGAACTACTAGATAGTAAATTAACAACATGAAAAGTCTTGAGTCAAAACTAAATAAAAGGAAAATAATCATGACATTTAAGCAGCTATTAGATATTGTAGCTATTCTAATGCTTGTATAAAATGACTAGCTTGACCGCTATTTCATTTTTTAGCCTATCCAGCAAGACAAACTGAAGTTCTGGGAAAAACTTAAACTGAAATATAACAACACTATGATTGTTTTTAATTATAGGTCTTTTCTAGTTAAGTTTCTTCTCGAGTTTCTTAACCTACTTCTTGGAATCTTAGAAAACATTTTTTAAAAATAAAAATATATTCTTGATTTTAATCAAATGATTTTTTTAAAAAAAATCGCTTGATTTAAATCAAACAACTCTGGAACAGAGAACACAAATTAGACACTCGAGCAGTTAGTGTAGACTTTACGAATGATAAACGTTTCATCGTCGGACACGATGGCCAGATAATTTTTTAGAGGATGGATGTGCACCAATTTATGCCCATCCACTCGAAAGGCTTAATGTGGTTTAGTAGGGTAAAAGTCATAAAACGGAAGTTAAAGAATGCCATTTTTCACAACTCAAATAATAGAATTTATATGTTGCCTTTCATAATTTCTCTACTAGGTGATGAAATGATCTTCAAAAAGCTGCGATATCAAATTATGAATGGTTTTAGCATTTTTAAAATATTATAATTTTTATTAAGCGCTATTATTGCTATTTTAGAGGAAACTTTTTCGTATATTTCTATGTAAATATTGTAACAATATTGTAAAATATAATGTTTACCAAAAGTCCTACCGCTAAAAATTTTAAAAATCAATTTCTATTTATGTAAAAAGGCGGATCTCAGTCTGTTTTTCTTTCCAAGGTTTTTTAACCTACTGGGTACCATACGACCATGGATAAAGAATTCGCGTGAGGAAATTTGTTTTCACGCTATAGGATAGGCAACTCCCCTATTTCTGACGACAGCTTATTCTGGATAATCTGAATCAGCTTGGGTTGTCAGCACGCGCTAAGCTGGGTCTCTATGTAAAGTAGCTTTGTGCGTGATGACAAGAGACGAAGAAAATAATGATTCTCTGGATTTAAAATATCCGCGAGTTTTAGCTCAAATGTATGGGCGGAAATTCTAGTAGGATTCGAAAAAAGTTGAAGTGCCTCGACTGTCGAGTGTCGACTTCATAGTCGAGCCAGTGACTTCTAAAATTTCAAGTAATACTAATTTAGACTATTAGAGAAGGATGTTAGAGTTAGTATTATAAATATTTATTACGTTTCTCAATCTTTTGGGAATCTCATGAAATAATTTTCGCTATTTTTAATAGCACAACGTTCCTTGATAATGTTTGAAGGACCCACCAATTGAATGCATACGACTATGCACGTATTTGAAACTAAAGCCTACAGGTCCGTGCATTTGAGACAAAAGTCTCGCGGATAATTGTAATCCTTTTTTTTCTTCGTCTCTTGTCAGCACGCACAAAGCTATATAACATAGAGACCTAGATTTGCGCGTGCTAACAACCGAAGCTGAAAATAGAGTATATACAGAATAAGCTGCTGTCGGAGATAGGGGAGTTGGCTATCCTATAGCGTAAAAACAAATTTCCTCGCGCGCATTCTTTATCCAAAACAGAAGGTTGAAATTTGGCAATGAGTTTCCTGAGACCCCGTGAATGGTATGAGTAATTCTAAAACTCCCACAAGTGTTCTTTCAGTGGTTGAACTTATTTTTCCCTTGAAATGAATAAAAGTCAACGAATTAATTAGAAATAGTCCAACGCCTGTTCTATTGCACTACCGGATTGCTGAAGTGTTTCGGATTATATTGATAATGTATTTTTTCTATTATGGGGATAATTATCAGGGGATTTTTCACTTTTCTCGGATAGGGTTAACAACCTTTTATACAATTTCAGTAATGGGAGATTATGCCTGGGGTTCTTTGTCTTGGAAGTGTTTAGTCCGTATACCCATATGAATCGATAAAACCTAAAAGCTATTTTTCAGTTCTAATATGTAAATCGAGATAGTGAACAGGGTGTGAACACACTCCAGCTGTTTATACGTCAATCAATCCTATATCGCGTTTTTTGCATAAGTAAATAAACCGTCGCAAGTATACCAATACCGAAATTAGTACTGGAAGACCAATAAATCAAACCCATGTTCTACAATGCCCTCTATACCATTTGTTACTCAAATTTCAAAGACACCACTAATCTAAGACATCAAGTTTTATTTACATTGGGAATTTCAATTTAAATCTTAAGGACGTCTAGGAAAGGTCAGACACTTTTAGGCTTATCATCTATAAAACCATTCGTTATAATTTGAAAATATTCATGATGCATTTTTTCACTATATATTCATGGAGAATTTTTTTTCAAATATTCAAGATGGATTTTTCTAAATATTCATGATTGATTTTTCTAAATTTTCATGATTGATTTTTCTAAATTTTCATGATTAATTTTTCTAAATTTTCATGATTAAATTCTTGAAAATATTCATGATGAGATTCTTAAAAATGTTCATGATCAAATTTTCAAAAATATTCATGAATTAATTTTTGCAAACGTTCATGATAAAATTCCTGAATATTTTCCTTAGTGAATAAACGTAAATCGTAAAATCATCTCCAACGTAGGCAGGCACTTGTTTACCGTGATTATACACTTTGGCGTGGCTGATGAATTAAGTGATTGCCATGCTGCAAGCTTAAAAAACAAGGCAGCCTACCTGCTCGGAAATAAAATACAAAAGGTATTTATTTCTCGTTTCATGGAGCCCAGCCCCTATTATTATTATTATTAATATTATTTCTACACGGCAGCCAGAGATTTATCCGCCCACTGGCTTTGCGGGATTTCGTGCCCCACCCACGTTTCCTCCACTAGTTAATCGTGACCCGACGGTTGCGGTCATCACTCATGGTACTTTTGCCATGAAACCACAGCAGAATGGGCCTACTGCCACTTCCGATCGACAACCACGCCGATCGGCAGAGCATAAGGCAGTTATCTCCGGTTCTTCCCTGAACAGCAGAATTAAGGCGGCTCCGCGAAGGCAACGGGTTACAAAAAAGGCCCTCTTTATTAGCCGTTTGGACGGTGATTTGACCTCCCAGGAATTAAAGGACTTTTTGATTGTCCGCTCTTTGTATCCGTCTTCGTACTAAACACCAGGTGATAAATTTGATTTATTCTCAATAAACTTTAAAGATATTAAATAGCGCAGCTTAATTTCACATGTCTTAAGACCTATGGTAACTAGTCGAAGATTCCTCAACATTGTAAATATTTGTATATTTGTATTCTGTTTTTTTTTCTTATCTCTGTGTATAATCTCGTGAGCCAGTAGGCTTTTTTTATACACAATAAACTCCATTCATTCATTCATTATTATTATTATTATTATTATTATTATGATGTTGATGACTGTGTAAATTCCAGTGAACTTCTTATATAGTTTTTTATACACATAAAAAATCCATTTCATTCATTATTTGAAGACTACTTTTTTAAATACAACGTTCTATATTTAACCTTAGATTTACCAAAAAATATATGGCATTCTAAAAGTTAAAGAGATAGTTCTCTAATTTCAAAAGTGGTGGAAAAATTAAACTTCCAGACAAAAGGAGGAGTATTCGAATATCAATATTTTCTTGCCATTAGGACGAATGAGTCTTCTTAATTTAAATAATATAATAATTCTAACCATTATCTTCTGAGATTACCATCCATTTCACAAAGGAAATTAATATTCGCATCCTTCTTCAAGAATTTGTCGTTGTTTTATTCTTCTCAAATTCATGTCATCGTGAATCTTCATTCTCGATTCTCCGCTACATTTCCATGGTAGACACGTCACCTATTCTGCAAACTGGAGTTCTGCCACGATATTCATTCTCCAAGCACTCAAAACATTTCCTAAAAAAATCCAACCAAACATTTTTATACCGAAAAGACACCCAAACATTAATCATCGAAAAGCCAACCACCCGGAATCTACACAAAATATTTTTTCTTTCAGAGCTTAGAACATTTGCTACAGAAAAGCCACAAGGGAATTCAACCCAAAACGCAAACTTTGCGCACTATAGAATATTTGCAAAGTTTTTAGTGTCGAAAATCCTTCCACTTTGGCAATCACAACCAGGGCCGGATTAAGAAGATTTTCGCCCGGGGGCAGTGGCTCGATGGGCGCCCCCTCCCTTGGCCCCATAATTTATAAAAACCAGCTAGAAATTTTAACAATTTTGTTTTTATTAGAAATATAGGGAGCTAACAGTTCTGACCCTGAAACGTCACACCCTTCTATCTCTTACTAGAGTTTCATCCCCCTTAACGGTTGGCAACAGTATTCTACGCGCAAAAATGCCAACCAGAGGGTGGCTGCGTGACGTCAGATTATCTCTTCCCCCTAGCCAGCTGTTAGCTCCCTATTGTAATTTTGTTAAGTGAAAAGTATCCCTATGCATGGCTGATACTCACTCATACGCTCAATTTTAGTTGAATAAGTGACTAATAAATTTAAAAATTGTAAGCAAAAAGTGACTAAATAAGGGCAAATTGAGCTATAAAATAAGGGCATTTTAAATGAAATGTTTTCAGACATGATCGATTTTCATAATTATTTTCAGTAGTTAAAGATATTTTAAAGGTCGGTGCCGTAATTAAGCCCAATCTATGGGCTTAGATATTTCCAGTCAAAGGAAAGGTCCAATCATAAAATTTCTACGGCGAAATTGAATTAAACCATTTTGAAGCACAGCTCAGAATGCAAAGTAATTGATGTCGTTTTAAATCAAAACTAAAACATTCATTTGAATTTGGATTGATTATAAATATTAAGTTAAATATTTGATGAGCGAGCGAAGCGAGCTCCACAATTTTTTGCGTTTGATCAACTGTAATCTTGCTGTTTTTGCGTTTAAACCGTCATACAGTCAAATTTATTACGTTTTACCTTGTGGTCGAGAAGATAAATAACACCGAAAGACTCAAAAATCCAAAAAAAGTGACAAATAGTAACTTAATTTTGGAAAAGTGACTTTTAGTAACCGAATTTGAAAAAGTGACTTAGTATCAGCCCTGCCTATGTCTTTGAATAGGCTTTTCTAGATTTAGACTCGGAAAATCTATTTATCGTCTCCTCCCAACTAATTTGGTGTAATAAATTGGTCTCGATAGCTAATATACCTATTTAAAAACGAAAAACAGTCCCGTAATCATTCAAAACTAACGTCATGTTTTTGAGTTTTTCGAAAATTTAATAAAACAATCGCTCAGATTTGGGTATCACCAGTCATCTTGGGCGCCCCTATTTTGCTGGCGCCCGGGGGCAGGTGCCCCCTCTGCCCCTCCCTTAATCCGGCCCTGATCTCGCTTCGTTCCGACCAATTGCCCTATCACAGTGCATATCTAAATTATTTGTAGCGATTTTAAAGGCTCGCTTAGAACGTTTTGTTGAAGATAATAATATTTTAGGGGAGTTGCAGAACGGGTTCAGGAGGGATAGGAGAGGTGCAGATAGTATTTTTGTAGTGTCTCAGTTGTTGGACATTGCTAGAATTGAGCAACGTCCGGTGTTTTTTGCTTTTCTAGACTTACGTAAGGCTTACGACAGCGTCAGCCGGCCGCGTTTGTGGTCGGTCCTAGTGTCCCTGGGAATTCCAGTTCCTTTCGTAACCCTTCTGGCTACACTATACGAGCATGTGCAGTATCGCTTTTGGTTTGGGGGAGTAGTCACGGACTTCATGCTTAGCAGAGTAGGGTTGAAACAGGGGTGTCCTCTCTCACCGCTTCTTTTTGCTTTATACCTAGAACCATTAGATAGGGCCCTGCGAACATCAAATTTTGGGTTCCCTCTTCGATACCCTGGCAGCGCAAATCAGGAACTTAGAATACCGGGGGGTTTCTTTGCGGATGATATTTTTGTGACAGCAGAGTCCCGTTTAGGTTTACAAGCCATTTTAGATATTTGTGGGTCTTATGCAGCCGAGTATGGGTTGGTTTTTAGCTCTGAAAAATGTGTGGTACTCTCAAATCATTTGTCTATGCAGGGTGGGTCAGGTCCCATTTCCCTTCAGGGCAGCGTTTTGTCAGAAGTGTCTGAGGTGACATACCTTGGTGTCAAGCTGACAACTGTGGGAAAGTTTTTAGAGTGCCACGAGCATTTTTTGACGACGAAGGCAAACCGTCTGGCGGGCGCTATCAAACATAAGGGTTACCACTCTTATAATAAATATAGCGTCATGAGGACGCTCTGGAAGGCGGTGGCGGTCCCGGCCCTTACTTACGCAAATGAGGTCCTTTGTCTCAGCACTGTTACATGTCGCCGCCTTGATCAGGCCCAATTTTCCGTGGGTAAGGCTGCGTTGGGCGGAAATTTTATCACCTCTTATGGCGCCGTCAAAGGTGAAATGGCCTGGTCTACTTTCGAGGAGAGGGAGGCCAAAAGTAAACTCCGGTATCTGGGTCGGCTTATGTTTATGGCAGAATCGCGCATTGCACAGCGGGTGTTTTTCTACGTCCGGGCGATGAACCGCAAGACAACGCGGTTAAAGCGCGTAGAGCGATTACACGAGCAATATGGCGCTGGTTTGTCGCAAAGGGCTGCTGAATCCCTACATGGGTGGTACAGCCGAGTTGATGAGGCGGTGGCTGAATCTTCTCAGGCACGTTGGCGGCTAGAGCTCGCTCGCCATCCAAGCTTCAACCTCTACGCCTTAAAGGCTCGCCCGGGCCTAGAACCACTTTACGACAACTCTATTGGTAGTGGGCTTTTATTCCTGGCTCGGTCGGGGGCGCTACCCACAGCTGAACGGTTGGCCCAAATCTTTGGTAGTGCGGAGAGTAGCTGTCCGCTCTGTGGGGCGGATAGGGAGGATGTCGCCCACGTACTTTTATATTGTCCAGCCTTGGAAAAAGAGAGAGAGCCGTACCAAGAAGTTGGGGCTGCCACGCTGGCTGATAGACTGTCACTTGGTCCCAATGTAAATGTAGATGTAAATATTGCAATAAGTGTTATAACTAAATGTCTTCTTGCTAAATGGGCAAATGCTCGCCTCCAGCGCCCTCCTTAGCCTGTTCTGTGGTTAGCATATTTTGATATTTGTATTATTAATTTGATATTTGTTTTGTATTATTATTATTGTCGGTATTTTGCTTGTAAAAATTTTTTATTTTTGACCTGTGAACCCCTTGCGGGTTCCTCCCTGATTCAAAAGGGATTATTATTTTTTTGGGTCAATAAAACATTCATTCATTCATTCATTCATTCATTCTATGAACACTTCGTAGCATCACCGTGATGAATAACTTACGACCTCGCCCAATGATAATATTATATGTTAACGCCCTCCAAGAAAACATAATAAATCATTTCCTTTACAATTTGAGTATTTTAACCTTTTATGTTCTAAAATAAAGGAACGCCCAAGCAAGTAGCACAATAGATTGTTTTCTAATATTATTGAGATAGTTGAGTACAGTACTCCATTTTAATGTCCTTTAGTGCCTTCTATAACTTTGCTGCCGGTTGTATAACAATAAACGCTCTCATATATTTTGACAAAGGTCTGATGAAAATGTTTAAGAGCATCGAGATAAGAATTTCTAAGAATGTTGATGAAACACCAATTTGCGTTCGTAATAACTTTCTGTTTAACGTGGTGTTCAGAATACTGAGATGTATGGGACTACTTCAAACCAAAAGAAATCTTCGCCATATTGGATTTTGGATAACATTTTTATCTGTAAATATCTTCGCTGTGCAACACTCGTTTGTTTTTCTTTACAACAAAAATTATTCTTTAAAAAATCCTCATATGCGACTTCTTCAATTTCAAGCATTATTTTCTGTCGTTTCACTCGCTGCTATAACAAATGTAATATTATTTAGTAAAAAGTTTTCTACAAATATTATGAAAACCTTAAGTACAGGTGCTAATTTTAAAATTTCTAGAGCTTTTAATTTTAACGTTGTTTTAATCTTCTTTATGGGTATTTATATCTGTGTATGGAGTATTATCGATTTCAAATATCTAAATAATGTTCTTGTAAAGATTGGCGTCTATAATCCGACTAACATTTCGGAATCGAGTTTACAATATGTTTCACGTGTTGTATTTATTACATTTTCGTCTTCGAAGATTGCAATAGAGCTTTTAATTTACACTATGGTCATGTTTGTAGCCGAAACGGTTAGGTTAAAGGCAATGGAATTGATTAATATAAGTAGTTTCAAAGAACTATGCGAGAAACACACAGAACTGTTCGAAATTATACGACAACTAGATGCTGACCTTCAGTTTATAATTCTAATATCAGTTTTTAAATTTGGATTGGATTTTTTAGGCAATTTCTCAGTGTTTTTCGACGCATTTGATTTTTTACTAAATAAGTCCAGCTTTTGCCGTTTTCTATATTTTTTTATGATATTCTTTTTACCGGTATTTACTGACGCCTCACTTTTAATTACATTATCGTTAATGAACAACTGTAACGGAGCATTGGTGGCCACACATCACGTTCGATCCTGTAGTAGTGAAATTCAATGTAACGCTAGCAAAACGTACGCTGACTTGGTACACGACTCGTACTTGTGGAACAAAATGAACTTGGCGCCTTTGAGGTTTACTATTTGGAGATGCATAACAATTGATATACATCTTTGTTACGGTTTATTTATGGAAATATTTTCTTATTGGGTGTTTGTAGTTGGCGTGCTACATGCAAGTTATTCTCTAGATCCTATCGTTCTAGCATAGCCCACTTGATCACGCACGCTGGCTGCACGCGCTCTAGAAGCCCGTCCAAACGATTTTTTTTACATGTTAACTCGCGAATACGGCGCGTCACATAGGTTCGGTCTAAAATTCAAACCCGTCTGGTTTTAACATGGGCCTCTATGGGAGGGGACCAGTTTTATCAATGTTTTTGGCAATATTAGTGCATCTACTGGTTCAAATCTCTTGAATTTTTAATGAGGCGTGTATTGAAAGGTTTGATATTATCCTGTAAAATTTCAAGTCTTCAGCTATAATACTTTTTTTTATAAAAAATAAAAACCATCACATAGTAGAGAAATTGAAGGGGCAAAATTCTCTACTATGTAATGATTTTTATTTTTTATAAAAAAAACTATTATAGCTGAAGACTTTAAATTTTACAGGATAATATCAAACCTTTCAATACACGTCTCATTAAACTTTCAAGAGATTTGAACCAGTAGATGCACTAATATTGTCAAAAACGTTGAAAAAACTGGTACCCTGCCATAGACGCCCATGTTAAAACCAGACGGGTTTGAATTTTAGACCGAACCTATGTTATTCTCATTTTTAGGGTCGATTGAGCGGGCTTCTATAGCGCGTGCAGCCAGCGTGATCAAGTGGGCTATGGTTCTAGAGTCCTTTGCCGCGAAAATCACGCATGTCTAGTTTTATGTTAATTTTAGTGTTCGTTTTAGAAATTACGTCACCGGCATATATTTGAACTTGTTGAGTATGTTAATACGGTGTAAGCACGTTCTTCAGAAAAACGTCGAAGTACTCGAAGAAGAATTCTTGTCTCGTGTTTAATTTGAGGCTTCAGCTATGTTTAATGTTAATAATATTATATTATAGTTTCCTAGTACACAATGTATGATGACTGGATCGTCCTGGACTGCATTTCCTTAACCATTGCCAGCTTCTTTATCCTGTTGCATAACTCGTGTTTCTAGTAGTTTCTAGTCGTGTTTCTAATTTAAAGCAGGCATAATGACATTTTATTAATTTCTCTACATATCTAACGAAAAATTAATTAAAAACATTTTTATCTGAAAGTGCATATGTTCTCATAAAGATTTCCAAATGGTAGTTTCTAAATTTTGGGAGTCATCCGTAAAACACTCCAATCATAACTTGAAAACGGTAACCTGGACTGTATAGAACATTTTAGACTCAAAATCGCCAATTGAACCCACAGTACTTCAGTTCTATCACCATTTTTGGTGAACCGTGTACCATGGACAAAGCAATACTGAAGGACGGATGGCAGCCCATGGAGCCCCATACTAAGCGAGTAAACAACCATTGTTAAGCTTACTTCCCCCTTTTCAGCCCCAAAATGGAGGGGGGTTATGAAAAATACTGAGTCAAATCCCGGAAACACCTAGCGCCATCTATACAAAATAAGACGTTAGCTCCTTCCCTCTTTAGAACGTTGATTCCCTTATATGCCCCCACTATCCGGTTTGCTAATATCTGCCGCTAGAAGGCGAATTAACTTTTTTTCAACTTTCTCCCTCTTTCACTCGTCCTTTAGTATTGCTTTGTCCGTGCGTGTACAATCACACACCCAGGATACAAAGGATGTCGTAGCTAAACGTAGTTTTTAATGTTTTAAAAGATATTATTTATACTTTTATTTCATGAATTGTAACATTTACATTGATCATCAAAGTTAGAAGTTTCAACACGACCTTTAGTTAAAATAACAGATACAAAGTTATATTTTAGACAGGGTCTTATGCAATCTATTTATATTAAATATATGTTGAAAATAGTATACTCTTTTAACAAGAAATAAAACGTGTACATTTTCAAATTCGGCTTCAAACAACATGGAAAAACCACAATATTTTTATTACCAACTGCTTAAACCTACTGAAATCTTTTTAGTTTAAATAAGTATTTCATTTTAATTTTTTCAATTAATATTTCATTTTAATTTTTTTCAATTAATAATTTATTTACAATTATTATTTCATTTTAATTTTTTCAATTAATAATTTATTTACAATTAATATTTCATTTTAATTTTTTTCAATTAATATTTCATTTTTATTTTTTTCAATTAATGTTTTATTTTTATTCTTTTTTCAATTAATATTTTATTTTTATTCTTTTTTCAATTAATAATTAATTTACAATTAATATTTCATTTTCATTTTTTAAAATTATTATTTCATTTTCATTTTTTCAAATTAACATTTCATTTTAATTTATGAAGTATTTTGAAAATTTAAAGGAAATACTTGATGTCAAGAATGGAAAATATTTCTACATAATTGTTACAATGATAGGAATAGGTGTGGAAATTTTTCAATATATGAAATCACTATTCAATAAAATTTATTACCGTGTGTTGAGTGTACTATCTACCAGTTGCATGATTATTCTTAAATTTTAATACATCGAAAGATTGTCACAAACAACATTAAATATCAAATATTTTACTTTGCACTTCTAAAATTAATTATAGAGATGTAGTCTAAATTTAATTACTGAAGTATGTAATATTTTTTACTTGTATCAAACCAACCACAAACACCCAATTAGAAAAGAGACCCATAATTAAACCGCAAATCAACGTGATATCAAAAGTTAAACATTTCCAAAGAGTAAACCTCAAAGGCGCATAGTTCATTTTGTTCCACAAGTACGAGTCGCGTACGAAATCAGGAAAAGTTTTGTTAGGGTTACCTTGACATTCACCACCCAAGGAACGCACGTGAAAAGCGGCGACTAATGCCCCGTTACAATTGTTCATTAACGATAATGTAATTAAAAGTGAGAAGCCGACAAACACTGGCAAAGTGTAACTAAAAACTACGTATAGAGAGCGCCAAAAGCTGGATAAATTTTGTAGGTCATCGAAAAACACGTAGAACATTGAAAAACTGCCTAAAAAATCCAGTCCAAATTTAAAAACCGAAAGCAGAATTATATATCGAAGGTCAGCATCTAGTTGTCTTACAATTTCGAACAGTTCAGTGTGCTTCTCGCATAGTTCATTGAAACTTCTCATATTAACTAATTTCATTATCCTTAACCTAACAGTTTCGACTACGAACATGATCATCGTGTAATGCAGCAACCCCTTTATAATTTCCAAATACCAAAAAGTGGCAATCATAATATAAAAAACATCTTGATACCAGTTCCATTTTTCGGAACTGCTCTACGAGTAAACTATTATACGCTCCCATTTTTTTTATTTCACTCATAAGAAATTCGAAATTGCAAAATTGAGATACAATGATGTATATACCCAAAAATATGATTAATAAACAGTTAAAATTTAGAGACCTTGAAATTTTAACATTATCACCTTTTTCTAGGGTTTTTGTAATATTTCGCGAAAGTGTTTTGCTAATTAAAAATACGTTAACTATACAAGCGAGTGAAACGACTGAAAAAAAAACTTTGAAAGAGAAGAAGTCTGAAAGGAAGACTTTCCAAAGAATAATGTTTGTTGTAAATATAGAAACATGTGTATTGAACAGCGTAGATATTTACAGATAAAAAAGTTACCCAAAATCCAATTGAACGCCGCTTATTTTTGGGTCGAAATAGTCCCATAAATTTCAGTATTTGGAACACCATGTTAAACAGAAAATTATTACGAACGCAAATTGGTGTTTTATTAACTTTTGTAGAAATGTTCGGCTCCATTTTTCTACCCTTGAACATTTTTATGAGCCCTTTGTGGAAGGGTATGGGAGCAATAAGTCTAATACAACAGTTAGCAAAGTCACTGAAAACGACAATGCTAAGTTTTTGCGTTGCTCGAAATTGTATTGAACTGTTGGTCGGGCGTTTCCTTTTCTTTAGAATTAGAAATTCGAATATATCGAACCATTGATGATGTTTTCTTTAAGTGCGTTTATGAAAAAATAGAACGTATTTATTCCAGAACTGTATGACGTTATAGATTTTCGAACTACAGGGTACTTGGCAACAGTGGGATAATTTTCGAATACCGAGGGGTCAGTCACTCAGCACTTTAGACTTTCCCACGTCCTAGTGGTTAAGAATCTAAGACAGTCTTTTTTTCTTAGTTATGTACCAATTATCATTGCTAAAGAGGACTAGGATAGTTGCTTCAAAACGGTAGAACCATCTTATAACCATCGCCCAGTTTACCGATGTTGAGTAAATTAAATCCTATGAAAAACATTAACATGTACAAAAATGGGCCAAGCCTCGCTTCGTGCCCTCTCCGCCGTAAAACGTACTGAGATCCCATGTAGAGCCAAGTCTGCCTTTTGTTCTCATTCAATCGCCAATTGAACAATTATGTTATAAATTAAGTCCTTTTCCTAATTAATAACCAATATTCTTTGACTCTATCATTATTATACATCTGTTGTGTCGTGAGGATAAATGAGGAGCTAGTTCAATTTCACTATATTTATTAATCAACAAGTTATTTGTTCGGATGCATACAAATGTATACCAGCCGTTATCGTAGCCCGTGAAACTCTGAGGCTGGTACTCTTTTTATTAAGATAACAAAGTATATAAAAAAAATGTAGGAACTTAAGGCTCCCTCTAGGGAAGATGGGTGACAATATGCAAGTATTAATATGTATCAAAGTGAGAATACCCAACGATACTCCCCCCTAAAATTTTTAAGCTTTTACATAACTGCGTAATTGTTCGTTTAGTGAATTTCGTCCGCGAATCGCGGTGGGGGTCTTCTTACTCTAGTTGACCGCCTTGGAAGCACAGTGGCCGTGGGAGAACCTTCGGCTGTTGAGCTTGCCGTCTGCTCTGCTGGTGTCTGGATTGGCGCGAGGCGGGTCGCATCGGTAATGGTGGGTGCGATAGGAAACCAAGGGAGAGGGCGAGGTGCTGTTGGTTCTTGCTGAACAGCGGCTTCTGGCTGCGGAACTAAGGTGTCTTCTAGGTTGTTTCGGTTTGCAGAGGCCTCTGATGTATTCGAGAATGAGGTTTGAGCTATAGCGTAAATCCTTTTCATTTGGTTGGAGTGTCTCTGTACTAGCCCGTCTTCTGTGTTTATTTCGAACATGGTGGTGCCAATTTTCCGCGTTATCACTCCCGCTTTCCAGGAGGGTCCTCGTCCATAAGCTTTCACGTATACTGAATCGTTGATGTTATACGTAGTCTTGACTGTGGTAGGTGTTTCCTGTTTGTTGTTGGGATTACCCGGATGGAAGATATCAAGCGAAGTGTAGAGCTTTCTGCCAAGCATGATTTCTGCGGGTGATGATCCGTTTACTGACGGCGTTCTGCGATAGTTGAATAAGAATTTAGCTAATCTGGCTTCCAGTGATCCTTTGGGGTGACGCTGGAGTCCAGAATCGTCTTCTTCCGTGCTTTTCGAAATCGAACCATCCAATTTGCGTAGAGTGGTCTTCGTGGTTCTTACGGCTCTTTCCGCCCTGCCGTTTGACTGTGGATGGTACGGTGCAGAGTGTAGTAGTTCTGTACCATTCGCTTCGAGAAATTATTTAAATTCCATACTCGAAAAACAGGTGGCGTTGTGCGCGACTAGTGTTTTTATGATCCCGTAGCGCGCCATCAGTTCTCTGAGAAATTTGATGACCGCTTGAGAGGATGTGGTGTTTGTTATTCCCACTTCGATCCAATGGGAGGCTGAGTCCACTACGATTAGAAGATACCTTCCTTCTTAGGGGCCAGCGAAGTCCACGTGTACCCTGGACCATGGTGTTGTTACTTTCGGCCAAGGACTAAAAGTCTTGTTCGGTGAAGGTGCGTTTGTTTGGCATGTGGTGCATTCTCTGACCGTTCGTTCTATGTCAGAGTTGAGGGTTGGCCACCATACTTTGGTCCTGGCCAATTGCTTCATTTGGTTCATGCCTTGGTGACTGCTGTGGAGATCGTTCAGGATGCGCGTACGGAGAGCTTGTGGTACCACGACTTTGTTGCTGACGATGATGATTCCGTTTGTGCTCGACAGGTCCTCCCTCCGCAAAGAGAATGGTTTGCAAGGGTCTGGCGTTTTCGCATGTGGGGGCCAAGCTCGGCAATATTGTAAGACTTGTGAAAGTGTAGGGTCTGCTCGAGTCGCTTGGGCCATGTCGACCATCTTGATGGGGCCTTGATCGAGGAGTTCCATCAAACAAACGTATTCGTTCGGTAACCGTGTTTCGGTGTGCTTGACCGGCAAGGGCAATCTGCTAAGAGCGTCAGCATTGTTGTTGTGGGCGCCTTTCTTGTAAATGATTGTGTAGTTATACGAAGCGAGGGAAAGGGCCCAGCGCTGAAGTCTGGCCGCTGCGGTGGCTGGTACTGGACGGGATTCGGAGAATATTGCGTCTAGGGGCTGGTGATCCGTCAGAAGGTTGAAGTGACGACCCAGTAGATAATCCCTAAACTTGGTAATTCCGAAAATTAAAGCCAGCGCTTCCTTTTCTATCTGTGGGTACTTGACTTCAGTCGCTGTTAGCGTTCTTGATGCGTACGCTATTGGCTGTTCCTGACCTTCTATCGAATGCGACAAGACCGCCCCAATCCCAACTGGGGAAGCGTCGCAGGCTACATAGAGTGGTAGATCGGGTTCATAATGTACCAATAGCTGCTTCGAAGTTAGCATAGCTTTAGCCGCAGAAAAGGCTTGCTGCTGAGTGGCTGCCCAGGTCCAAGGAACGTTCTTGATTAAGAGGTGGTAAAGTGGCGCCAGGCGTGTTGCGTTTTGCGGAACGAATTTAGCGTAATAGTTAATGAGACCGAGGAAAGCTCTCAACTGTTCGACGTTAGTCGGTGCTGGGGCTTCTGTTATCGCTTGAATTTTTTCCTTTTGAGGATGAATACCCTCGGCATCTAAGATGTAGCCCAGAAATTTGATAGAGGCCTGAAGGAAATCGCATTTCTTTAAATTGAGTTTTAACCCTGCTTCACGGAGAATCGTTAAGATTTCGTTCAGCTGTCGGAGATGTTCCTCTAATGTTTTGCTTCCTATTAATATGTCGTCCAGAAAGGGATAAATAGGGGCGCGGCCTCGAAATAGAGTTTCCATAGCGCGTTGGAACACTGCTGAGGCGGATGATACTCCATAAGGCAACCTCGTGTATTTGTACAGGCCCTTGGACGTGTTAATTGTAACTAGGTGTTGGGATGAGTCGTCCAATTCTAACTGACTGTACGCCTCCTTGAGGTCTAATCTTGAGAAAATGGTACACCCGTTCATGGTGGTGAAGATGTCGCTCGCTCGAGGTAATGGGTATTTTTCGGCATCTATTGCTAAATTGGCCGTGAGTTTGTAATCGCCACATAAGCGTACAGCATCTTCCGATTTCAAAACAGGAACGATTGGGGCTGCAAACTCGGAGAAAGGTACGGGAACTATCACCCCCGCCTGTTCCAATCTGTCCAGCTACTTCTCAACTTTGTCTTTAATACTGTAAGGTAGGGTGCGAGCCTTGAAGAACCGTGGCTTGGCGTCAGGTTTCTTGTGTAGGTGGATTTTAACCCCCTTTAGGTGTCCGAGGCCCGGTGAGAAAACTGCTTTGTTTCTTTCTAATACAGACTCTAACGACGATTCGCCGTCTTTAGTGTAATTCACCAAGTGTTCTAGGATTCGTAGTTTGGAAAAAATCCATCTCCTGCCGCAGAGGCTCGGACCTTGCCCCTTTGCTACTGCCAAAGGTAGGATGTCCGTCCTGCCTTCGTATTGTACCTCCACTGACGTGATACCCAGCATTTCTACTTTGTGTTTGGTGTAGACCGTGAGGTTTTTCGTGAAAGGTTGTAATTCAGAAGTGTTTGGAATTTTCTTAAATGTTTCTTCTGAGACGATAGCGTAGCCAGACCCCAAATCTACTTCAAACCTAAGTGCTTCTTGGTTGACTTTGCAAAGCGCGTAGCATGGTTCTGGAACATCCATCAAGTTTTCTCTATTTGTTTCTACGTAATAGAGGTGTGATTCTTGCTCGTCATAGAGCTGATATTCAGCGGTTGAGTCTTGCCTTTCTTGCTCGTCGTGTCGCTGATCTTCGGCTGTCGAGTCTGCCACGTAATGAGATTTGGCAGAATTAGCTGATCTCTCTTGTTTTCGAGCGCTCTCTAAGCACACTTTGGCTAGGTGTCCAACCCTTCCGCATTTGTTACATTTAGCACCCTTGTAGCCGCACGTTCTGGTAAAATGTTCGGAACTTCCGCATCTAAAACATTTCCCGTTGGCTCGCGTCGGAAGCTCAGGTACTATAACCTTTGGAGTACTCGAATGTGCGCCGGACTTGAAGTGTCCCTTGTTCGTCCGCGGTCGAGAATGTTGTAGAGTGTAATGTATGTCAGATGTTGGCTCCGCTTTAGTTGTGAGCATTTCTTTTACATCCCGCTCGGCTGTTTCTATATTAGATGCTAACTCAACTGCTTTCGCGAGGGTTAAGTTAGTTTCTTCTAATAATCGATTTTTAATTTTTACGCTTTCTATGCCCATCACGAGACGATCTCTGATCATGTAGTCTCGAGAGTTGTTTGTTTCGAATTTGCAATGCTCCGAAAGTTGTCTTAATTCGGCCGCGTAGTTCGCTACTGATTCTCCAGGTTTACGACAGCGGCTGTAGAATTTGTACCTTTGTGTGATTTCTTTCGGTGTTGGCGTGTAATGCTGTTTCATTATTGCGTCCAATTTGGCATAAGTTTTAGCGCTGGGTAGCGTAGGGACTAAAAGAGCTCTTAACTTTTGGTATATGGGTGCTCCAATGCTGGTAAGAAGAATCGCTTTCTTTTGCGGTTCGTCGACGATACCGTTGGCTGTGAAGTAGAGATCCAAACGTTCGGAATAAGTGGGCCATTGCTCCTGTTTAGGGTCGAAATGCCCGCAAAAACCATACAGATTGTGGGAAACTACTGCCATAATTGTTTTGAGGGTTGCCCTCGCTTTCTATACTGTTGGGAGGGGCCGTCTTTGTTACAGCGTAGTCCGGACCTTTGTTAACCCTGCCGAGGCTTAGCCGTTTGAAGTGAGATTAGATGTAAATTTGAGAGCGGGGATAATTACTGGGTCTTTTGATTGCATCCCATCTCCGTCGCCAATTGTTGTGTCGTGAGGATAAATGAGGATAAATGAGGAGCTAGTTCAATTTCACTATATTTATTAATCAACAAGTTATTTGTTCGGATGCATACAAATGTATACCAGCCGTTATCGTAGCCCGTGAAACTCTGAGGCTGGTACTCTTTTTATTAAGATAACAAAGTATATAAAAAAATGTAGGAACTTAAGGCTCCCTCTAGGGAAGATGGGTGACAATATGCAAGTATTAATATGTATCAAAGTGAGAATACCCAACAACATCTTTGTTCTTATCAAAAATATCGTGACTAGGCAATCGCAGATAAGTAATATTAAAAGGAAGTCGAGGGGATATTCACTAAATCGTTGCCGATTTTAAAATAATCGAAGGGATATTCACTAAATCGTTGCCGATTTTAAAATAATCGAAGGGACATTCACTAAATCGTTTTTGGCGAGGGGATATGTCCAAGTTTATAAGATGAGTCATGCACAACCCTATGTACAAATTATATGGTGAGTTATGCATAACCCTATTTACAAGTTTATAAGGCGAGTTATGCACAACCTTATGTACACCTGCGCTTCTTTTTGTAGACCCTCTCGTTATCCTTCGGTAGTTATATTAAAACAAGACCCTCTCGTGGTACTTCGTTTGCCAATATAATCGCTAACGTTTGTCCATATTTACGTTGAATTACCCCTTTCGACCCGCAGAGAATATGCAATAAAGATTGTACGCGATATCCTAATAAAAGAATATAGCATCAGTTACGACACATTTCTTTTAAACTACTACTCCAATTAGCTTTAATATATATTTAACTTTCGGTTAACTTTGGACCATTACGTCCTTTCATCAAGAACACACACTATTTCTGTTGAAAAGCGCCATCTAGTTTTAAAATAAAGAACTAAAGAAAAATTTTATAAATATTTTGGGATGTTTTAATTTTTCTGTGCTTTATAAAATAAATGAAAACTAAATCCTGAATTTCAAGTTTCTATCTCCTCTAGAAGTACCTTAGAATTTTGATGATCGGTGAGTGAGTGAGTGACAAAATAAGGTAAATTTCACCTGCGATATTTCGAAAAGTATATAGGGTAGGAACTTGAAATTTGGAAACTATAGCTACGATTGACAGTCCTCGCGGCAAGCAAAATTTCAGGCTTTTACCTGTACCCATCACGAAGTTACAGTGGGCTTAAAAGTGCCACGAGTTGCTTCGAGAAAAGGATGTCAGTGCTCGGCTTGGCTGGGAGCACTGCCGTGCTCCCAGATCCTAACAAAAACACTAACATGTAAATGTCAATGCCAATGGTAAATATATACATAGCTTTGCGTATAGTCATCGAATATAATATATAACATAAAATACATTAATTTTAATATTTAAGACAATCTAGTTTCTCAACTCATGGAAAGAATAGAAAAGTTGTCTGTCTTTGCAGAATAAATGGAACCCAAGCCAGGGACCTATACCGATCCAAAATTTCCTCCATTTTTTTAATTGGTAAAATTTACAAGACGTAAATAATTCATAATTTTAGCTGTGGTAGCTTATCGTTAAATAGCAATAAAAATTTATATTTAGGGAAAATAAATGAGGAGACAATATTCCACTCGACATGGAGAGGTAATAATTTGGTTTTCCCAGCTTGTTGGTATTGGAAAAATGCCCTAAAAAAGAGTTATTAAACCTTTTCGGTTTTTATCAATATTACTTTTTATTCGATTCACTTTGAAAAAAAAAACAAGTTTAAATATTTCATGTTAAAAATAACAAACTTTAGTACCAATCTTTCCCTTTTCTTCACAAATTATTTTTCACCAAAACAAATATTGAATAAAATACAACAAGTCTGAACTAGCAAAAATTAAAAAGTGTTAATTTCTTCACTATTTGGAGTGTGATTGTTCCTATTACACCAAACGATATGTCACTAATTTACAACCTTAGAAAATATTATCTCCTTCTTTAAAGAATTGGAAATATAGTCAAAATTTAATTTTTAACACCATTAAAAGTATTTACATGTATTACCCCAACAACGAACATCCAATTTGAAAAGAGACCCATAATTAATCCGCAAATCAACGTCATATCAATAGTTAAACAGTTCCAAATAGTGAACCTCAAAGGCGCAAAGTTCATTTTGTTCCATAAGTATGAGTCGCGTACGAAGTCAGGAAAAGCTTTGTTAGGTTTAACTTGAAAATCACCACACCATGAACGCACGTGATAAGCTGCCACCAATGCCCCGTTACAATTGTTCATTAACGATAAAGTAATTACAAGTTGGGAAAACCAAAATATTACCTCTCCGTGTCGAGAAGATTGTATAAACTTAAGTATCCGATGAAAACGTCGACCTTTTTGCCCTCATCCTTTCCCGCGCTTTGCACTTCCGCATTTCATCCTTACTCTCAACATTATCTTCCTCCATTTTACATACAAAAATCGAATACTCACTAAAAGAAGCGGCAAAAACCTGCTGGCTCTTTACAACCACTTAATTTGACTTAATATCCAACTTCCAAACGCAAATATTTTCTGGTAGGTAAATTAACAACCTACAAGCAAAGAAAAATTCTCAAGAATGGCTCCCGCAAATTTAATAGGTCTATTTTCAACTAGGTGGGTGTATCTGATTAGATTTAAAATATATATTTTTGAAATTTTTGGTCTGGCTGTTATCTACACCTAGATGGTTTTCAGCGAAACAAACAAGGAGCATAAACACGATAGTGGAAGCTTCAGTCTTATTTAAAACATGTAAAATCCCAGTTATCATCTCTGCAAATAACTTACACATGTCTTTTTCACCAATGCCTAACCGTTTGGATTTTTCTAAAGCAATCTCAGCACCAAAAAATATTTTTTGATACAAAATAAATGTTTTCTATTCTTATTAAGAATAAAACAAGAGGATAAAAAAGGTCTGTCCTCTCGTAATTTTTTTAAGCTTTTATCATGATTACTCTATACAACAGTAACAAGGAGTATAAACCCATTAGTGGAAGCAGTATTTTTTTTTCGAAACAATCTCGCTTATGTTTATCCTCTCTAGACATCGCTAAAAACGTATTACTCCTACGTAAAATATTAATAGACAGGCAAGGATTTAACACTTTTAACCAATTGAATACCCGATGCAATTATACTATTTTAAAACTCTGTGTTCGTAAGTCGGTGAAATTGACGAACTTATCATGTAGTTTCACGATGGATTTTAAGTAGATCAAGTAGCCAACTTTTTATGCAGTTTCACATTGCATGCTTAAAGGGGTATAGCTCTGCATATTAGAACTGTCCTCTTAAGTTCTCTCTAGGTTGAACCTTGCTATGTATATAGCGCTATTTGCTAATAAATTAACCACTCAGAAAGGTGCCGTGTGACACTCGGAAAGATGTCATGCGACACTCGGAAAGATGTCATGCGACACTCGGAAAGGTGTCATGCGATACTCGGAAAGGTGTCATGCGTCACTCGGAATGGTGTCATGCGTCACTCTGAAAGGTGTTATGCGTCACTCTTAAAAGCGTTATTTAAACTCAGAACGGTGCTATGCTAGTAATAATAATGCTACACCTTTTAAGGAATTGCACAACATTCCTATGAGAGTAAAAATTAACTTTTAGTTCGATATAAAAGTTAAAAAGGTGCTAAACTACACGTCTTTTGAACCATGTTATTCTTATCTTTGACACTAATTGCTCAAATAAGTGTAATTAAACCCTTTCAGGGGTGTAAAAAGGTGTTAAAGCACACCCCATATTCTTAGAGTGTAGGTCGGGTTAGGTTAGGTAACCGTATGATTATCTATAGTTGTAATGTAAGCTGCAGTATTAAGAATTATTCAAACCTCAAGCTAAAAACTGCATTTTCCCAAAACCGAAGCCGCTCTTCCTAAAACAGCAGTTATGAACAACGCCGCTGTTTTATGGAATCGCGGTTGCTTTTTCGGGAGCTGCTCATACCAGGTACACCCGAAGTAAAAAATGCTTAGTAGCAAGATACGACCAAGTCATTTAACTATATTCTTGGTTCTATTAGGTGGAAATATTAATGGTGTCAACCTTGGTTGTTTTGTCGCTTTTGCTCGTTATTCACTCCATAGTAACCAACAGATACAAATCGTTCCCGACCAGGAAGGCGGTCAAAAAACTGACCCGAGAAACCCTGGAAAATGTCTGATATAACGCGTCCCTCTTGTGCGCAGAACGTAAGAAATTAAGTGCCCCTGTAATATTTGAAAACAACTCAGCTAAGCTTGAGCCCATTTCGTACGAGGAATTCAATTCACGTGGTGTTGTGTTCCCTTCGTTTCGAAAGATGGCTGTCGCTTTAACCAGACAATGAAGCTAACTCTGTAATCGTATATAATTGTATGAAATTATTTTTCGTAGCGATTCCCTTCGTTTTCCCAAGCATTACTTGTCGTATCGTCTCTGCGTCGTGGATGATCGGAGCGACTTTCATACTCTTTTTCTTGGGTTGTTTCATGCGCACGGAGTTCACGACTGAAAGTTACAATCGCATCGACTCCCTCTTGGACTTGATCAAATCGGGATTTCAACCAATCATGATCGAGGATGCTTCAGATTTCGAATATGTGGAAACTTTGGTAGCTAGCCTGTTTCGAATCTGGTTCTCTATTTTTTCTAACGTAACTGTTGCGTATTTATAGTCAGAACATGACCCAGTTGTTAAGGAATGGATAGACAATCTCGATCGGAAGAAAATGCATTGGATCGGGCAATCGGAATATCTGAATATTGATTCCTACATTCCTGTTTTTTCTGAAAAGAAAGCCATCATCCTGCAGGAGACCATTCTGCCAGAAATGATGAACTCTTCCAAATTAATAGAGTTCTTTCTGAACAAAGGAGGCCTTCACTTTTCTCGAGACAGTGTTTTTTATGAATACTTACACTTCATTTTCAACACCTCTTGGATGAGAGAAAATCAGCAAATCCAAAAAAACGTCCAACTGAGGTCAGAATGCATTTTATCTTAAATGATTAACAGTCTTGACGAAGGTTCTATTGCAGCGTGTCACCGTTATTCGAAATGCAAGTTTTCAAATATCAAGACTTTCAATTGCTTTACACCATTGAACGCGTCACTTGGAAGAGACCGATTAAAAGCGCGGAGGCCTTGGACCTGAGTAGCGTCAGCGTCCCATTCTTTTTATTACTCACGCTGTTGTCCGCAACAGTGCCCGTTGTTATAACCGAAATAATCTTCAACCAATATGCTTAAACGATGAAAATGAAATGGGTTACGACCAGTGGTGGGAATTTGGCGATTTCTTCCCTAGACCAACCTTCCCCTTCTTTGATGCAGAAGGCGACACAGGCAATCCCGCTTCACCTTCTCAGAGGCTTTTTGAAAAATTCTCTCCTCTCCCTTTCCCGTCCAAGAGTAGGGGGGTTGGAGAGAAGAAAGGGGTGAGTAACTCAGAAAGGCTGAAGGTCTAGGGTTCGAAGTGGTATTCCCCCTTCTCAACTGTAGGTTTCCCCCTTAGAAGAAAATTTTACCTTCTTTGTAAAAGAAGGCGCTTGCCTCGGAAGGAAAGTTTACCTTCTTTAGAAGGAAACCTACTATGGTTGGACGAAAGATTCCTAGAGAGAGGACAGCGCTTTCTTTTTCGAGAAGATCTCCTCTCTCGGAACCCAATCTTCCTTCTTTTGAAGGGAAGTCTAATGTTAAAGAAGAATATTTGCGAATTCAAATTTTAAATATAGAAGATTTATTAATCTCAGAAAATTAACATTAATTTTTAAGGCAAAATAAATTAATTGAACTACAGTAAAAATTAAAAATATATAAATATATTACAATTATAAACAATATTTAATAACACGTTTCACTTTAAAATATTTGTTTCACGGGCTGCACGATGGTGGCACTGGTAAGGCGACCATGAGATATAGGATAGAGTCATTTAATCATGGAAATATTTAAGTGTAAATGCTCCAATAGAGCTGTGGTATTACGAAGTGTCTCTTGACGGCACACCCTCATATCTCTTACCTCGGTTTTTGACTTTTGTAAGAAAAAATAATATTTCCCCCCGGAAGGGGATATCAATAAAGTAAGAGGTAGAGGGTTATGACCATGGATAAAGAATGCGCGTGAGGAAATTGTTTTCACTCTACAGGATAGGCAAACCCCTATCTCGGTCGACAGCTTATTCTGAATATACTCTGTTACAACATCGATTGTCAGCACGACCAAAGCTAGATCTCTATGTAACCTAGGTTTGTACGTGCTGTCAAGGCACCAAAAAATTCAGGATCTTCAGTATTTAAAATACCACGAGGTTTTTTAGTTCGAGTGCACGCACCTCTATGCCTAATTTTCAAATACTTATGAAATTACTTACAACCTACTACACGTGTTTGAAACTAGAGGTCGGTGCACTTGAGCTAAAAAACGCGCGGATATTTTAAATCCTGAAGTTTTTGATCTCTTGACACAAGCTAAGTTGCAGAAAGAAATAGCTTTGCGCGTGCTGACAACCGATGTTGTAACTGAGTATATTCAGAATAAGCTGTCGTCCGAGATAGGTAGTTGCCTACACTATAGAGTGAAAACAATTTCCTCACGTGCATTCTTTATCCATGGTTATGACGTTGTCATATATGGGAAAGAAACCACTCTATTGGATGTCGTCAGCTCAGGCCACAGACGCCACACAATTTAGATTCTAGAATCTAGACTACCAATATTGACGTCAAGTCCCCATAACTAAGCAAGTCCCCTCTCGGTACCATTGATTCATTACTACCATAAGTTTGTAAAAGCGCTTTCATAAGTATGACAATTTCTATCTTTAATTGATTTGCTTCTGCTTGGAAAAGCAACAAATCAAAAACTGTACCATAATAAGAACTGATCTCTGCCTAATGATGTTCGATATTCATAATAAACATGTTCATAGATAATGATACTTACTCTCAAAAAGTATTTTTTTTTGGGTTGGATCGAGGAGAGAGGCTATTATGTAATATGGGTCCTTCAACTTTGATGAAAACCGTTTTTGGAGGTTTTCCAGTACTCCGATGGTTGAATTCTTTGTTTCCACCCTGAAAACGTCTTGGAAAACGGTCAAAAGACCCCTATAACGCTTGAGGAGAGTGGACCACTCTTCTGAAAGAAGTCTGTTGAGACCTTTAAAGGTCTCATAATATTGAGGAATTCTTACGCGTTCTCGACGTCTTCTTCTGTTGGTAACGGAAAGTCTATTTTTGATGGACATTTGGCGTCTTTTTTAGCTTTATCCAAAGCATAAACCATTGCTTTCAACATATTATCCTGGAATATAATTGTTTATTGTAGAAAGTATTCTCTAGTAGAACTTGCCTGTCTAACTTTTCAAATTGAAGTTAGACAAAAAAACATTCAGAGGTTCTTTCTAGACAAGACGGACCCTTAAAATAAACTGACCTTCGTAAATCGTTCCAATCCAAGTAAAACAGCGCCCCAGCGAACACGCCCTATCATTTTCAAATCAACGCCGCCACTTCTTGATTTTAATTCTTCCGTCCATTTAGGCGATTTTCGAAAAAGG
Organism: Phalangium opilio; assembly: GCA_019434445.1. NCBI lineage: Eukaryota > Metazoa > Arthropoda > Arachnida > Opiliones > Phalangiidae > Phalangium > Phalangium opilio. The sequence continues at coordinate 7,765 of JAEQBA010003378.1, read as the reverse complement.
TTTATACAGTTTTGGACATTTTCGAGTACCTGTTTCGATCTGTCATTGGCCTTAATGACATCATTTACAACTAATTGTAGGGAGTGTGCTATGCAACTTTTTCTCTCCCAACCGTCGTCATCTAACGTTGCCTTTAGTATTTGGTCTTCCGCTTCAGAATCCGAATCCGAGTCTTGTTCTTCGAAAATTGTCGCCAGGCTGGGATTAAATAAAATGTGCACAAGGTGAAATATCTATCAGCCGTGCAAAATTACTATGATTAAAGGGCGCCACAAAAGACTTGCTGGGTGAAAATATTCACCGGCCCGCGGTGGAGCTAGCATCTAACAAAGAGAATACCGAAAGTCTCGGTGGCTCCCCTTTAGGTTACATATAAACCAATTGAATAAAAAAGCGAGTTTTTGTTTACCTTCGAGTTTGCTATCAGGAATCTGTTTTGGAATTGCTGCTTTGATTTGATCCTCACAGATTAAGTTGATGCTTAATATTAAAATTTGTAATTTTATGCTTTACATTAAAATTTGTTATTCTACGCTTAATACTTAAATCCGCATTTTTATGCTTAATATTGAAATTGTCCGTAATTAAATGCTAAATATTGAAATTGTCCGTAATTAAATGCTTAATATTGAAATCCATAGTTTTATGCTTCATATTAAAATCTTTAACATAATTCACATATAGGCCTAGGTTTAATATTTCATTAGGGTAGAAAGTTAGTAATTGAAATCAATAGAAAAAGCATAATTGTAATTAATACATACTAGTGACTTAATAAATTGAGAATGTTCGGTAATCATCATCGATTCTATCAAATTCATATCTTTAAATACAGAAATGTTTCTTTGGTGGAATAACATCATCTACCGATAGTTCCTCGTATTTGATTTCATAATAGAGCTGTTCTACCTTACCAGAAGAAAATAGGGGAAGTGGGTAGCCATAGCCTTGAGCCATACAAGTCGTCCAGTGATTCTCACTTACAATGGTCGATTCCCCTACCACCCTTAAAATTTGAATCTGGCCAATCGGCGCGAAGCATAAAATAGTACCAGATTTCATTGCGAACGCCACCATGTAGCGAACTGTGGAACTAACTTGTGTAGTCTGCTTATATTTCTGCTGTGCTTCAGTTTGAGTTAGGGTTACGTCAGGCAACAGGTTAATGCGGATATTGGTTTAATTAAGGACGAAAATTCGGTTATTTAATAAAATGAATGTCGTTAAGAGTACTCAGTGTGATTTAACGTACAAGGAAACTACCGATAAGAAAACTCAGGCTGTGTTGAAAGGAAAAGTAAAATCTACCCAAACCAATCCCAATGTTAAAAATCAAACAACAACAACTTGGATACAACTTTATTACTTTGAACTCTTCCCGATCACAAGTCAAAACTTCGGACAGGTTAATTTTTTCCCTGGAACTTAGAAATACAATTGTATTTAAAAATAAAGACATATTTTAAAATAAGTTATGAATTTAGTACTTACCACTCGATTCCTGCCTCTGCCACTCTGCCTGAGTGCCTCACTGCCTCTAGCAGACGCCTCTAGTTAGTTGGAAGGCGTAGGACCGTACTGTCCACAGAATAACGTCACTCGTGTGTTAATGCGCGTAAAAATCCTATCTCTCTTCACCCCACGGGGAGGTAAATGGCGCGAAAAATCCGTAAACGGGACGCCTTGCGAAGTTGCCCAAGCTACCCACTTCCCCTATTTTCTTCTGACCTTACCTATCAGAACTTCTTTCCCATTGAAAGAAGCCTTAAAACCTTCCGCGGGCTGTTTACATCACGGAAGAAAAAAATCCCTTCTTGGGCAATGCCTATTCCCTCCATCCCCAAAACTTCCCTTCTTTGCCACTGTCCCTTCCCAAAAAAAGAAGGTAAACATCCTTCTCCAGCCAGTTGCCTTCTTTAAAGGAATGGTTCACCCATAAACTTTTTTTGTCTCTAAGCGTCAATAGTACTTATATAAAGATAGTGCTAATACTGAAATTAAATTATTAGCGATAGTTTTCATTTTATAATTAAAATAAAATTTTATATGGACAAAACCCTTAACCCCTATCTCTAAACTTCACTGTCGTGCTCGGCCAGACCTGTCAGATGACTGGCTGGTTTAAATAGCGTTTAGCCAATGAGATTTTAGCACTCCAAGCAGAAGAATTTAGTTCGGGTTTTTTTTTTAGCCTGACAATTTCGTCTTCAAGTATGTTTAGCTATCGTTAGTCGTTTCGTTGATCAATTTGAATCAAAATTAATTGCCGAAATGCCAAGTTGTATTATAAAAGACTGTCAGAGTGTTAACTCTAGGTGTGCGGTTAGTTTTTATACTGTTCCCGATCACTGTAAGTACCCTTATAGTGCACGATTCGCTAGCGTACTAGCTAGGCCTTTGCTACGGGGGTCTATGGGCAGGCTTGACTACGGCTCTACCGGCGCTGCCAACGTACCTTGTCGCCGGTCTACCGCTCAACCGCGTAATAGTCGAGTTTACTTTTTAGTAGAAACTAGTCCTATAGATACCCCGGCCAATAAGATGGAGGACTGAGTGAGTGACGTATCGCACTCTCTCTGGCTTTGCGGAAAAGCACCATACAGGCGCGATAAGGTCCTCAATGCAATTAGTTTTTCTGATTTAATTTAAAATATACTTAATGTAAAATTTTTTCAACTCTCGAAATCTTGGTTTTGGGTGTAATTAAAGGGATTACAGCAAAAAAGGTTTATGGGTGAACCATTCGTTTAATTCTGAAGAGATATTTCTTCCCAAAAAAGAAGGCTCACCTCCCTTCTCGAGGGAATACCTTCCGAATTTTAGAAGGGGGGTTCGCGATAGCTTAAGCTCCATTCCAGGCATTTTTCGGTCTGGGGAAGGAAGGTAGGGTAGTAGGAAGGAAGTTATGCCTTTTTTTACCCAATCTTCTTTTCAAAGAAGGCGCCCTTCAGCTTTTATAGTGTTGCCCTCTCTTCTACGGAAAAGAAGGGTTAGAAGGCGCGATAGCGCCCTTCTAAGGAAGATTCTTCTGAAAATTCCCACCACTGAAAACAAGACAGTCTCTTTCAATTGTTCCTTAATATTTTATTGGCCCTCCCCTAGCCCTTAAACACATTCTTAATCTTTTTCTAAACGACAGACATAAAAGCTGAATAAAATTAGGAGGCAAAGCATTGTAAGGATGAGGATTTACGTCAACTGGTATTCTTACTTGTTTTTTAACTTGCAAAACGAAACGGTTGGTGTAATATGTCTTTTTACGATGAGAAAATGTTGTATATAAGGTCCCGAAAGCTAGTTAATTGTATTCATAAATCATGCCTCGTATTACAGAAGAACAACGTTTGGAAATCGTTAGAATGCGGCAAGAAGGCTTGACTTGGAACCACATTGCGAATCAAGTTGGATGTTCAAGTCGAGGAGCTCAGTATACGTTTGCACGCTACCAAAGGTTTCAAAGGATACGGGTAAGTATGGTTTCAATGTTACTTTTGCTAGAACCGGTAGTATAGAGCTAGGGCGCCTTAACGTTATATTTAATTTAATGGGCTTAGTTGAGTGTAATTCGTTTATATCGCTGTAGGAAGACCATTGGTGGGAAATGCTCGGCAGCATAGAGCGTTAATTCGAGACGCTAAAACTTATAAGTTCTTGTCGATAAGACAACTACGAGACCGTTGGGAAGTTAGGGACGGTGTTCGGGTTACCGCCCCAACTGTTTGGGTTAGATTGAAGAAGGCGGGCGTAAGACGACGCAGGTCCGCAAACAAGCCATCATTGAGGGCAATGCATAAAAGAATACGCCGCCAGTTCTGCAGGGAACTTTTAGCCTGGCCAAGGGAAGATCTAGAACGATAAATCCTGTTTTCGGACGAAAAGGTTCAGCGAATAATGTCAATTAATTTTGGTCAAAGCTGTTATGTCTTACTTCACCCGTATTATTTTATAGACGTTCCAAAGCTCATCTTCGCCGCCTGTTGTGTGGGTTTCGAGGATTCAAAACCAGCGATACGTTCCTGAGTATGTGAACTACACGAAAACCAGCGGTCGTTTTAGCGTGAACGTTTGGGGTTGCATTGGCGATGGACGAGTGGGAGTATTGCAACCAATTGAGGGTCGTCTCAACGGCAACGCGTATATAGATATCCTGAGAAACGCCATGTTCCCCTCTATGGCAGCTATATATAATGAAGACGACCGCAACCGGTATTAATATTAATAAACTAATCATTATTCTTTTCTAACTTAAAATATTGTTTTATGGAATGGTTTCAGCAGGACAACTGCCCAGCCCATACGTCCCGAATCGTTGCAAGATATCTAGAAAACAATGGGATTGACGTTCTGGACTGGCCCGCTCTCTCGCCCGACTTAAACCCGATAGAAACCATGTGGGCCTACATGGTTAATCACATGGAGAAACGAATACCCGCGAACAGGGCCGACCTATTGAATATGGTCATGGCAGCTTACAATGCTTTGCCTCCTAATTTTATTCAGCTTTTATGTCTGTCGTTTAGAAAAAGATTAAGAATGTGTTTAAGGGCTAGGGGAGGGCCAATAACATATTAAGGAACAATTGAAAGTGACTGTCTTGTTTTCAAAAGTTCAATAAAGCTAACGAACATTCTTCAGTTTGAAACTCTGAGGAAGTCGTGTTATTTGGATATTTTATTATTAATGTGTTTCACTTTTTAACAAATTATCAATAAAGATACTAAGTATAATATTTTCCAAAAATTCTTCAAATTCTTAATAATCTTAAAACCCAAAGTTTCCCGAATATCCCAATCACGGTCTAGATAATAAATATATGTGATCAAGTTAACAACAGCTTGGGGTTTTTTTTTTCAATTTACTACACCTTGATTCCCGAAGTTAATGTTTTTGCCATAGAAGATAAACAAAAGGAGTAGCAGGCCAGCAGCGCAGAGAGACCAACTTCACTTTTTACCATTCGGGTCATTTTAGCTGTAAGCAGTTATTTTCAGTTTTTAACTTTGTTACCGGCTTGCATTTTTGTTCTTTTAATTTCTGTGCTTTTAAATACGGTAGCTTAGAACGTCAGTTGTGGAATGCGCCTCTTTGCTAGATCTCAACAATTTCTATTTAAGTTATGACCGACTACGGACTTCTAGCTTCTTTGCTTGCTAACAACATTTTATTTTCTTATGTCTATCTAAGGACTTCTCGCTTCTTCGCTAGCCCATAACCAACTGACTTTTCTCTTATGTCCAAGTGAGGATTCCTAACTTCTTGCTAGGTCTCAAAGTTCAATTTCTATTTTCCACCCCCATATTCAAAGTTCAGTTTTGTTTTTACCAATTGCATTTATGGCCAGAGCATCGGCCTTTACCCTTATTATTCTATCCCCTCATTTTCTCTATTATTTTTCTTAATCTTAACTTTGAAACAGTGCACGTGCATTTCATATAATATCCTGAATCTTTGAACAGTCCTATCCAAATAATATCCTGAATCTTTGAACAGTCCTATCCAAATAATATCCTGAATCTTTGAACAGTCCTATCCAAATAATATCCTGAATCTTTGAACAGTCCTATCCAAACTAACTAGTCTTTCTACTTTATTTTTTAAGCGAACCGATCCCTTCGGTCAAAGATTCTATTCAAAGCAGTTATATTTATTTTTCATATACAAAATATCCGACTAAAGCTATCTATACTGTTTTGCGAGGAACAATAATAATCCAAAGTTTACAAAAAATATATAAAACACAAATTAATACAAACAAAAAACATGAATATTTCGCGCGCGCGTGAATTGGGCCTAATGGTTTAAAAAACATTCATACAAAAATGCACATCAATTAAAACCTCATATACATATTTTCAACAAGGCTATAGACAACACTAGGTTCCATTTAGCGACGCTCAATCGTGTAGCGAATGTTCCTAGCATGAAAGCTATCTCCTCTGAAATTGTTTTATACATATGGAATAGTCCAATTTGTCTATTTGATGGTCTCTCGTGCAGCGCATATGCCATCATGAATGAAATTTTCACTGCGCTGCAATGAGTCGGGCTGAAGACCCAAACAAAATTAAGGAGTTCTAGATATTATGTCATGGCCCAATTGACAACGTTTTCAAACCGCTTATCCTCTTCAAAATACGCGGGTTTTCTCTTAATGAACGACGGATTTGTTTCGAAGCATTGCGCCACAAGACCTAACATATATATCTATATGCATAAAGCTCCATAACATCTAACAAGCATTATTTCGACAAAGATTCGATTCTCGATTATGAATTATCGCCATTTAAATCGAAGTTGCCAGTTTTTGAATAAAGGCTAATTACTCGTGACCTACTCATCCGAATTGAATTTGGTGAAAACTTTTCATATATGAATCGACCCCAAGGAATCCGAAAATCGGATTTATAACCGCGAGAATCCAATATTTAAAAAGTTGTTAATTTGGACACTTCCGGTTTCCGGTAAAAGTTTGCAATGGACAACTATGAAACGGATAAAATATGAAAGAGAAATGAAAAATTATTATAATGCACTTTACTCCAGAGCGCTAGCTTGCATAGTTTTCGAAATATAGTAAAATATGTGCAAAAACCACAACGCGCAAAGACTTCTTTAACAGTCTGTATATTTAGACGCGTAAAACACGTGGAGTTTTAGGTTGAACACATCACGTTAATTAGGTAGCAATTAAAAGCGTGTACAACACGTGGAGTAAAGGTTGAAAATATCATGCAATTGTTGGTGATGATTTAAGGTGTGTAAAACACGTGGGGAATAGGTTGAACTCATAACGTTAATTTGGTGGGGATTTAAAGCGTTAATGCACGTGGAGAATTGGTGGAAAATATCGCACTAAGTTTGGTGGTGATTTAGGCCGTGTAAAGGTGGGTTTCCAAACGCGCTTGAACAGCTAAAAGATTGAGCTCAAGCTTGAAAATTTCAAGTTTACGCTTAAGCTCCAGGTCGGTACCATTTCCAAACTCGCTTTTTAAGTAGCTTGCGATTGAAAAGTAGCCCGCTTGCGCTTGAAAATCGCGTCAAGCTTATATCTGTCGTGAGTAGATATTTGCTTGAGCTTAGACAGTTCAAGCTTGACGTCATAGACGTTTTGGCCAATGAGGATCAAATTTTATATGGCCAAGGCCCAAGTTTTTATAAATTCGGACTCGGAGTCTCGGATTGAGAAAGTCAAATCAAATGAAGATGCTTACACAACGCGAATTGAAAGAATTAATTAAAAAGTAAGCAGGGAAATAAAGAAAAGGCGATGGTGAAAGAAATATTTATCTAGTTATAAATAAGCCAGCAATTTGGGATAGACGAAGAAAATATAGATACTGTAGAATGCCACTGCAAATTTATTGCAACTGAAATGAAATTCTCAAGTAGGTTCAATATAGTTTTATCAAGGTATTTTGCTATTCAAATAGCCTTTGAAAGTTTGAGGACACGTGTAATTAAATCTATGTGTTTATTTTTGTTTGGATTGAACTTTGAAATTAGTTGATAATACAACTGAATTAGCAACAAATTCCGTTTAATAAGCAAACGTCGTTTCCGCTGGTTGATAATCGCCATTTCGATTTCAGAATTTTTTGAACTGCTACGCGAGCTAGATTCTTTGGAAACAGGTAACGCTTGTGCTCATACTTATACTACGGCGCAATATGGCGCTAGTTATAGGAGCGCAAGAGACGCGCGGATTTTGAAACGCTCAAGCTCAATCTTTTTGACTTTCAAGCGCGTTTGGAAACCCGCCTTAATA
>JAEQBA010003377.1:0-36977 GCA_019434445.1 Phalangium opilio | reverse complement strand
ACGGAATTATCGGACTGTATGTGGACAACAAAGACCTTAGAGAAGGCTGCAAAGTTATAAGAAGTCCTTATTGTTAATCTTAATTTACGACCCATCAATTTTCAGTCTCAAAAAACAAGGTGCTCAAACGCCAGACTCTATTCTTTAAAAGGATCTATTCGCTTGGACTCTGTAGTTCTAGAGGATTATCATTGAGACTAAATTACAGTGAGCTTAGGGGCATACATTAACTTCATTTCCTCCTCCCCCCATTCCAGCACGCGACTACCTTTAAACAATGCTTCGAAAAATTTTAATGACCTTGATATTCTAAGGATCCGCTAGCTCTTCATGGGAATATTTTTGTACTGCCAAGAAGTGATATCTAGCTTATTAGTAGAAGGTTTAAGATGCCGAAGTATTCGCGCGCCATAGTCCCAGTCCCCTTTCAAATACAAGGGGGACGTTAAAGGAGGCCCGGCTATCTCGCCTCTCCTCAGTCGGAAAATACGTAATTTTCGTCATTCGCGTCGCACTGACGCGAGTTTTCAAGAACCAATGAGATGCTGGTTGTAATTTAGAGGCGGGGATTAACTCCAGACCTACGTTTGGACTGGAGATAAAGCTGAAATGTGGCGAATTTATACCTTCTCCCTAATAAACTAGATATCACTTCTTGGTACCGCCCAGACATAAGATCCACAGCTTTAATCGCGGCGAAGACACAATTCCATCAAATAAATGGTTTTAAATTTTTAAATTTAAAAACCGCCCAGAAATCCGGAAGCAAATGTCACAGAGTTGATAAACCGTTCTCTCCTTCCTTTCTTAAACTGAGTGCATTTTTTCTTTCTTTAACTTCAATGATAAATGTCCCAGAAATAAGCTTAAATAAAAAACTAAGATCATGAAGCGAAACTAGTCTAGTAAAAACAAGTTAAAAAATTGCAATGCAATAAAACCATATAAAAAAGTCATTTTTAGACTCCTATAGCATGCAGGTAACAATGCCAACGGTTCAACTAACATTAGTAGATTAAATTTTTGATTTAGTTTTATATTGTAACAGAGTCAAACCATTATTTTTAAAAACATTGAAATAAAATATGGTTTATTATTTTAAGGGTGAGGAAGTTTGTAATGGCTTTTCTTTTCTACATATTTAAAGAAAGATATTACCGAATACCCTACACTTAAATGAAGTCTATTTTAACCTATTATTAGCAAATTTCCGAGAACAAGCAATATTATAAAATACGGTAATTAAACTTACATGAATGTCGAAAAACATTTCCCGGTTGTTAAGCCTAACTTCCCACGTTGCGAGATTGCTTTCACTATTTGAAAACCATTTAATTCTTCGCGTGACACTTAAATTGCGAAATTTTAAGCATCTTTTGCGGTACCACGCGACAAACTACTTCTTTAGTTCAACTGAACTTGAAAATTAGGCTTAGCTGAAAGCGCGGCAAAACGCCACCAGGGGTGGAAGTCCGAGCAAAGGGAGAAGGGGGGAAGTTTCGGATTGAAAAAAAAAATACTGATAAATAAATAAAAGTGCGAACTTTGTACTACCAGGGATAGATTTAATTTTAGAAGTAGGAATGGAGAACGCTTAGTATTTACTTCAGTCCGACTCATAGACCACCCAGTATAGAGCCCCTCCCTCCAACACGTAACGAAAAGTTTAAATTATCTTATTGGCTCACTTAGACCACGTTTAGATGACGTTGCTGACGGGGACGGCGAAAAATACGTAATTCCTTTTTACCTCTGTTGCTATGACCCGCCTCTTCTTTCATTCCCCTCCGTCCCGGGGAACTTTGACGCGCGCCCAGACTACTCTGTTCTCTATTCCTACTTCTAAAATTAAATCTATCCCTGGTACTACTAAAGACAATGAGCCAAGCAATAAATTTCTGGTCTAAAATTAAGGAAAGCAATAGCCTATTTTCAAAAGTCGAATTATGATTGGAGTACCTTGACGTACGACCTCAAAATTCAACTAAGAAACTGAAAGACAAAGGTAATCATTCCTATAACACTCAAATCATATCTCGAAAATAGTAGCCTTTAGGGTAAAATGTCATAGCATATTTTCCCCCTCAATTTAAGCCTGACTTATATAATTTTAGGCGTTGATTTTTTTCACCTTTGCATGCTTCATCATATTTCTAAATACCGCTACTCTGATTCGTTTATATTTTTTTGGCCAACGGTTTGTGACTATAGCTTTGGCGTTACCTTTTTAATTTAGGTAATGTATTCTAGGCACGGAGGATGGAAGCGTTATCGGTAAACACTACTTAAATAAAAATTCGTTACCCTTTTCCCCACACACACCATGCATGAACCTCTCTTCCTATCGGCCTCCTTCCTCCTCCGGTTTCTCCACACTACCATAACTCATCAACGTTTGGGGTTGGCTTCCTCCAACTTTAACTTATTATCAGCGTTGCCCGCTCTTAAATATGTAATGCAGATGCGCGAGACGTACACACATACACTACATACACATACCCCACCCAAGAATGCACCATAGCTATCCCAAGAATAAGCTAAGAAGTTGAGTAGCTCTCGTCAAAGGCAAATAGAAATGGGAATAAGTGACATGTAGAGCTCGGTATTTTCTATCCATTGTCCACAAATTGGTGGATAACCGATTATTTATAAACAAAGTTGTGGCTATAATACGATTTAACATGCAAGTTCTGTGGATAATTTTCGAGTATGGATAAAGATAAAATGACGTGGATAATCGATAGATAATGCCGAGCTCTAGTGACATGCAGGAAGGGTAAGCGTGTTGCCTCTGAGACCTCAGACCACCTAACCCATGGACAGGCAAAGCCATTAACAAATGGCAATGCGTAGCTTGCGCCCTCACGCGTCTACCGGCCGTAATTTGTCGCCAAATCTCCGGTAAAGAAAAATTCTGTAATGGTTTGGGATATTTTTTAGCCAAGGCTTAATGTTGAATAGACTTTATAAACAATACCAGAGTGATATTTACAAAAACTGACTTGATGGATCTGTTTATGAATCTTTAATGAGAGAGAACCTAAAATAAACAAAAAATTTAATTCAACTCACTTTTATAATTTAGTCAGATTTCCTCCCCATATTGGTGACTGGAGACCTCTACTCCTTAAAAAACAAAGTGGTGCGAATTTTTCTAGGGTTTGGTGAAAAACTTCCAACATCCGCCGCCACAGCGCTAATGTCAGGCGTTGCTCTAAGCAAACCTAGCTCCCTATTCAGTTGCCTGTTCATGGGTTAGGTGATCTGAGCTGAGACAAAGGAAACGATTTACTGCATCCTAGTGGTATACTATTAACAAACCGAATTGACTAAATATTGACGTCCTTTAGAGTCAAATTAAAAACAGATATTTATTAGATTAGAGATATCACCGATTGGTCTCTAAACCCAAAGAAGCTAGTAGTGAATGAGAAAGAGATCAAGGAGGGTTTGTGTACGTCGGAAATGCAATGATGGGTTTACCCTGAAATTAAAAGCTTTCATTAACCTCCCCGGAGTTAATGTTAGGGAAGTTCTAAATTCATGGGAGTATTAATTAAATACTTTGCTACACGCACAACCGTCAGAGGCCTAAATTACTTCATCAGCTTTTGGCGGTGCGAGAAAACTGGCTTCAAAATAGAAGACGAACGGGTTACTGGAGAAGGATACTAACGATGCGATCATGGGAGCTAGAAGAAGCGAAAAAATTAAAGGAAAAAAATTATTATTAAAAAAAGGAATGGCTTGGAGAAGCTGTACTGCCTGTAACTAAAAGTTAGAAAAGCATCTCAAATTGCTCTTTTTTAAGCACGCTTCTACTGTGGGCTCAGGGTTTTGTTTTTAATTTGCATTGTATCGTGGTTGTTTCTCAAAGGAAGACACGTGTGCCTCATATTTTTCCAATAGAAGTTTTAACGCTCAACCATTTCTTAAAGAATCCTGATGAACAACATAGATTTTTATTTTTTTATTGTGATTTATGATATGCGAGTCTTGTCCTGAAACATCCAATCTGATTATACCAAAGGTAAATCGAAATAAATAACGGAAAGTAGGCGACAATCATGCGATTCGCAAATTCCAATTATTTCCTCTGAGCCAACGCTTTAAAACCCTAGGATGAATACTAGTCAAACGCGAGTACCAAAGTACAATCTTAAAATAAAATTTCATTTACCAGCACATGTGTCGCGCTACTGCGAAATCTAGTCTATTATTATAATCTCATTGAAGTAAATTAAAATATAATAATTTTCTAAGGCATTCCCTTCCGAGATCAATGCCTCAAAAAGCACTAAGTTCCCAGCACCAACCCAAGTATGATACAAACATACACTCTCTGCAAAACAACATACACCTCCTAAATGGTCATAAACATAACAACGACACTTGTAAAACAAAAACAGGCATGGCTTAAAAACCCAGAAAAGAAAAACAGAGGTTTTCAGGGATGTTAGCACAATGTCCGTCCTACTAAAATACATAATACGTATTTACGCAACGCCTGGTAAAAACACTAAAGAGGGCGGTATGAAGGTACGGTTGGCATTTACATGCCCTCATTCATTAAGACCGCGAACGTGTGGAGCTTGCCTAATTGGGTTATCACGCTTTCTAAGATAGACACGCGATGCTTCGTGCCATGGCTTGTACGTCCCTTCCTTCTCAAAGCAAAACGCCAAGTAACACCACGCTTCGCGAGAGGCTCCGTACCAACAGTGCATGCACGTTCCGCCGGCTGAAATTTCTCTGAAGCGTAACTCTATTCCACCCAGAACCCATCTCTTTTAGCCCATTTTACTTAGAAACGCGACGACCAAGACGTTCGTTCAAAGGTCCGTACTGTTCCCTTAAGAGGCTTAAACGCCATACACTCGGTCACTCCTTTTTGGTAAAAGGATCCCAGGCAATTTAGATCATTTTTCTCCTGTACTATCTTCTTACACCAAGAACCAAGGTTCGCTGTTTTAACGAAGATGTTTTGGACTATTTTCATCTTTGTAGTTAAGGAGCAAGGTAAATAGGAACAACAGGACTTGAGGTACTGGGATGGGAAGTCTTCTACAATGATCAGTAATGACGTGAACGACGTTGACGACGACCAAGCCTCGATCTCTTTCTCACTACTACGCTTCTTTGACTTGAGACCAATCAGTGATCACTCTACTTTAATATTTTAACCAGTTATCTGTTTTTAATTTAACTATAAATGATGAAAATATTTAGCCAATTCGGTATGTTAATTTGAATGAATTAGCCTTATTTCTATTCAGCGACACTGGCGGAGGGTCTATGAACTACACCCAAAGAGACTGGATAACTTACGCAGATTCGAAGAATGACCACCAGGTGAATCGAGCGCCGCACCATCTGATGGTGATTCTGCGAACCTTCGAAAGTTACCCAGTCTCTTTGGGCATGGACAAAGCAATACTGAAGGACCGATGGCAGAGGGAGAAAGTTGAAAAATACTTGTTAATTCGCCTTCTAGCGGCAGATAGTAGCAAACCGGATAGTGGGGGGCATATGGGGGAATAAACGTTCTAAAGAGGGAAGCAGTAAACGTCTAGATGGCGCTAGCTTTTTCTGGGATTTGACTCAGTATTTTTCATAACCATCATCCATTTTGGGGCTGAAAAGGGGAAAGTAAGCTTAACATTGGTTGTTTAGTCGCTTAGTATGGGGCTCTATGGGCTGCCATCGGTCCTTCAGTATTGCTTTGTCCATGCTTTGGGAGTAGTTTACATACCCTCCGTAAGTGGTGCTGAATAAGAATATGGCCAATTGAGGCATTCATCTGGAAGGGAATACGTTGTTTTAATTAGCTTAAAGGAGATTATAATAATAGATTAGACATCGTAAATTACGATACCTGAATGACGGTTCTGTTAATTGTGCCAATATTTACTCAAAGGCAATGTTCAGGCTCATCTTCCTTGGTCACTTTCTGTTATATCTCTTTGTCCTTGATATTATTTTTTAGAAAAGCTAAACACTGGCTCTCTGACTACATTCCTCCTCCATTGTAGGAGTGTGTGTGTTGGTGGTGGGGGGGGGGGCGAAGAAATTATTTCCTCTGGCGTTTCGTTCTCGGAGGAACGGTACCGTGTCCGAAATGTTTGCATACGTGCAACGGAAAGCGTCTTGTTTTCCTTTCCATATTTCGTTTTCCTTGATGGCTAATTAGAGCATATTAGAGGAAAGGAGGATATTTTATCTCTCTTTTTTCCTCCCTTCTAACGTCAGAATAAACGATCGATTATTTTAATTCCGCTCTTGTTAATGTCAGACAATGTACGTATATCCGTTAAAGGTATTATTTTACCTTTAAATATTCTAAATTTTTTTAAATTGAATAAATTAAAAAGGTATGGTTGAATAATTGATTTTTTAAAATTATATTTCGATAAATTACAAGTGGAATCTCAAGGGTTCAGCTCAATTAATTAATTAATTAAATGCAAAATGAGATTGACTCTAATTATGGCTCTGTTATCCTCGGGATTTTATAATTAGGATAATACAATTGTGTTATATCAGAAGGAAATTTCAGTCTACAATTTGAACCCTTAAAGTATTCGTTCGAAGCATACATCACTAAGTTATTGTAGTATTATTTTCGTTATAAAATTGTTTATGGAATTTCAAGTGTCTAACTCACTTTCTACAAGAAGCGATATCTAGTTTACTAGGGAGAAGATATAAGATGCCCAAGTATTCGCGCGCCATAGTCCCAGTCCCCCATTCAAAATACAAGGGGGACGTAAAAGGAGGTGGGGCTATTTCGCCTCTCCTCAGTCGAAAAATACGTAATTTTCATCATCAGCGTCGCGCTGACGTGAGTTTTCAAGAACCAATGAGATGCTGGTTGTAATTTAGAGGCGGGGATTAACTCCGGACCTACGTTTGGACTGGAGAAAAAGCTGGAAATGTGGCGAATTTAAACCTTCTCCCTAGTAAACTAGATATCGCTTCTTGCTTTCTATAGATTTATTTCTATTGAATTTTGGAAATAATGAAATAACGTTTGAGACATTTCATTTCCGGCGGAAACTTCCATTGTTTTCTAACTGAAGTTGTTTGGGGAGAAAATAGATGAATACGTAACCGTGCTAAACACCCCACCTACCTAAAACTTTGAATTCAACCCCGTTTTCTTTTTAACGTTGAGATTCCTTCTTTACGCCTGAAAGAAGACGCAGCCCAACCATTTTACTGACTAAATGGGGCGAAGGAACGGATATCTTCGGGGAAGATAACCGCACCATCGTGGCACTTCTTTACTCCTGCAGCGAGAAAGAGGAACTCTTGCCTGGTTGACTGTATAATTAAAAAAACTTTCGACCATTCTTCTTATATCGTACTTAAGTGTGAATACTGCGGGTATAAAAACACGGAAGGGTATAAGATAAAGCTTTAGAAATTTTATTTTAATTTGCTTCAGGGAGATTTTTATAATGGCTTTTAGTTTTCGTAGAGCAAAGTTTCTGTCTAAATAGCGTAAGCATTCTATGGTCTTTGGGAGTCGGAGTATATCCCATTTCCTTCTAAACGCCAACGTCAGTGATTTAGAATTTCATCGGCAGTAGTTCTACGGTCCTGAAATGGGTGTGGAACGAATTCTATAATAGGAGGAACCCTAGCACTACTACCGTACCGTTGTGGGTCTTGAAAGACGGGCCTAATCTTCTTACATCTGCGCTGCTGACTACCAAACTTTTATGGTCTTTTCCTCAACGCAATATGCTCCTCGCTTTGCCCACCTCTTTCTTTTTACCCTAACTTAAGACTAGTTTTCACAAATAGAACCAACCAACTTGGGAAAAAATATGTGGATTTGTCTTTATATCTCACTAGAAACGCATACACCAAATTTTACTCCTACAAAGTTAAATTCTATGACGTAGGAAATCGCAAGAAAATGATTGGACAGTCTGTAAGATACTATTTGAGATATAGAGCCTCAGAAAGCATAAAATCAATTCGTGTTTAAGCAAGATGGGCACAATGCCTTTTTGGAAAAGGCGAAAGAACTACACAGATTGTTTCTTATAAATTAAGGGTGTGTTCTTAGGGTCAAACTGAGTGGACAGTGTCACATCATCCTCTAACGTTCAATTCAAAATACTCCTTTTTAAATTTTTGTCTCTCGTATGACAGGTGTATATGACTTTATTCGCATGAAAGTGCAAACCGCGCTTTAGTTCCCAGTCTCTTCGGGCCTAGTAGTCTTTACAAGGAATGGGAAACTTCATCACGGTGGCAGCGGCGGCGGGGTTATTTCGTTGGCGAGGAGCGAAGATACCCATGGGTCTTCTTACGGCCCATTCTTACGCTTTGCCCTTTTGCCGAAGAAGGCTAAAAAAGGATCTAGAGGCAACATCTAAAGAAGAGCTACGAACACAACGTCTTCATCGTGCCGCTGTTATGAGGGCGTTTCTTTGGAACTATCTTCGATAGACCCCCAAGATAAGAAGCGAACCCTAATATATATACATCTTGACAGAAATCCGTAAAGTGCCGTAATATACATTTAAAGGGATAGTACTCTCTTCTTAATTCAAACAACCATAATTGGAATATTAGCCAATTTCGAAGATAACAGTTTGATAGGATTATATAGAGAACAGCAGGTTGGCACTCAAAACGGTTGCAATTCAATGACCTATCGTAGCCGAGTATGTTTGCAACGTTGCACCCCTTAAAATAAATATGTTTTAAACAATTAATTATTTTCCTAATTAAGAATTGACTTGTTTATAACATAATATTATTCTTAATATATAATGTTATCATTGACAACAATAGGTTTTGTTTGCCTATAATAATAATATGGGAAAATTAAATTAATTTAAAGCGATTTAGCTTCAAAAATCAACTAGCAATTTGTTGATCTGAAAGTTATTTGAACACAATCGTAACTGTAGCAGGTGCACTCCAACCTTTAAAACAATTTTGACCAAGGCTTAAGAACTAAGACCTCAGGCTCAACGCATCACGGGAGGCCGCCACGTGATAGTAGCTCGCAATCGTGACTCAAGCACTTGAACTTAAAACTTTTAAAACAATTTGAGACCAAGGCTAAAGAAATAAGACCTGACGGCGTTCAATCCTTCACGTCACGGATGACGCTAAAGATACCTCCCATTATACGCAACCACGTCCTATTGCTTCCTATTTTTAATAATGAACTTCTCTAGGAGAGAGTGTATTGTGTATAAAAAGGGGTTCAGAGGGTAC
Source organism: Phalangium opilio (assembly GCA_019434445.1). NCBI lineage: Eukaryota > Metazoa > Arthropoda > Arachnida > Opiliones > Phalangiidae > Phalangium > Phalangium opilio. The sequence goes on along the minus strand of JAEQBA010003377.1, from coordinate 27,734 downwards.
TGTTAAGGCATCAGACTAGTTTTTCTTTCCCCTTCAGTGTATTGAGCAAACAGCCAACCCAAAGAGCTTGGAGAGAAGAGGAGAGGAGAGGAGAGGCTTTCGGTTGGGGTCCAAGCTAGGAGAGAAAGAGGTCCTCAGCGTATCATTTGGGATCGAGCGAAAAAGCTTTACTTTCTCTACTTGGAGTGGTCGATAACCGAACGACGTTCATTCTATACCTCCTTACTGTGTTCTTTTTTCTCCTCCTTTGGTTCCCTTCCACTCTTTATACTCGAGACCAAGGAAAGTTTTTCCTTCCTTTTTTTTCTCCTTCGGCGGTACTCGAGTGGCCCAGCGAGCGTTGTTTAGGCAGCAAAAGAGGCCCATCCATATCTTGGACGAAATAGTTAAATGGATACTTTACTGCAAATTTTGGGTGACGTTGATTTCTTTCAATGCATCTTTTTGATGGTAAGCCCTCAAATGAACGGACGCCAAAACAGCGGTTCCCTAAATAAAGGTTTCCCTAAAACACGGTTTACACGTGACGTTACAGCGGTTCTCTAAAGAGTAGTACAACCGGGATGTGTAAAACTACAGTCGTTTATGATGGTGTAGGGTTTGCTTATTTGAACTCAAATAGTACTAGGTCAGGATAGGTTAATCTGGTCAGGTTAAATTTGCATATTTGAAACCCCAATATTATTAGGTGAGGTTAGGTAAGGTTAGGTTGTTCTTGATAGATAAGGTGAGGTTTTGTTTGGATAGGATGTACTTGATAGTTAAGGTGAGGTTGTATACTTGATAGGTAAGGTTTGGTTTGGTTGTTGATATGTAAGGTTGGGTTTGGTTGTTGATATGTAAGGTTGGGTTTGGTTGTTGATATGTAAGGTTGGGTTTGGTTGTTGATATGTAAGGTTGGGTTTGGTTGTTGGTATGTAAGGTTGGGTTTGGTTGTTGGTATGTAAGGTTAGGTTTGGTTACAAATGATGAGGAAGGTTAGGTTTGATTTGGTTTTAATTGATAGTTAAGTTATGATTGAAGTGTTTCACGGATGACCCCTTATCATTGTCTTTATCACTTAAGTTTAAGGGCTATTCCACAAAACGGTCTGGTATTTCCTATAATTACCTTTTATGGACCACCCTGCACAGTATTTCAAGACGGCTTTTCCCAAGTCCTCGTATGAAAACTCGCAGACGCGTATCCTTCTGTTTCTTCATCTAAGACTAAACGAGGATAGAAAAGGAGCTAGGATCTTTTACGGTTCGACGCTCTTTTTCGTTATAAAAATGCTTAATTAGAGAACCAATAGGTCGAGAGTGTAGTCGAGTGGACCTCTCGCTTTCCCTTCTACTTGTTCCTGGGTCCATTCCGAGAGTTACATAGTCTAGCTTTACGTATACTTTCATCCTTAAGTCTACAAGGAGAAATTAGTTTTTATACTTAAACCAAAACCCCGGGACAAGATAGTTAGGTCCGCTCAGAGCTAGTTTTCCTGGACTACCTACTTTATTGATAGTAGTCGTCTCCTATAAATTAAAGGGATAGTCGTTTAAAAATCGATGCTTATATTATGTGTTGAAACATTTGTTGTACTTCTTTTTTCCATTGAAATATAATTATCAAGCTTTTGAGGTGTACGTGAGATGTTTTGAGTCTAAATGTCTAATGTGGTTTAAATAATTTTTGTTCCTGTTACAAGCCCTTTAAAATAGACTCATAATATTATGCAGAAAATGTTGCCTACGGGAGTACTTAAATTGTGGCTTATATGGAGTCAATCTGTGCAAAAACAGAGCCGTTTTAGATTCATTTAGGGCAGCCCATAAGCTGTTTGAATATATCTTTCGTTTAAATATGTTAAACTTCTCGTGAGTGAATGAATGGATGAGTGAATGAATATTTATTTTCTCTCCATTGCTACAAATGGATCTCTTTTAGAGCATGGAGGAACAATGGGCGATTATATGATGAACGTGAAAGCCAACATTTAGGGGTATATTTACCAATGTATTTCCTATAATACGCCTTTAAAACGGTTTCTGTTCACGTACACTAGAACGCAGGGTGAAGCTTCAATTCAGAGGATAAAGAATGCCGCTCAAGGATCACTAGGCCTAGAACAGAAAAATTCCAATTTAACAATTTTTCGACCTCTCCGAGTGAAACTTAGACAACATCCCACACAAAAAAAAAATATAATAAAAAATAATTAAAACAATTTCAAAATCATACTAAAATAATGTTAAAAATAAAATAACCACTTTTGGTTACGTATAGTGAACTAAAATTAAAAAAACTAAAGAAGCCTTTGTACATCAGTCGTTAGAATTTATTTTATTTTATAATTTAAATTTTAAATAAAATCACGTGGATAAATGTTAGTTTAAAACGCAACAAAAGGTGGTTATTTTATGTTTAACATTATCATCATACGCAAGTTACCCACCTCTTTAATTTTAGGCCTTAATAATTAAGTAAAATATAGAAATTATAGCCCTGAATTTAGAATACCTTAACCATTTCTACGTGTAGCTGTGGTTTCAAAAGGGAAGAGTTGAAAAGGAGACGTAGTATGGGGTGAACTATGTATTCTACATCGTTAGCCTACACTCCCACACAGTGAGAGAAAGTGGGTAAATTTGGTTCTACTTGTCACTTGGGTTACTATTTTGCGCCCTCTCTCGAACACAAAATGTACTATTTTCAATACTGCTTGTGGAACTACAACCAACGTACTTTTTTTTCGTAGTGCGAGTATGCCGCTCGCCACGTGATAAGCCATAACCCAGTTTTCCAACATCTCCCATTGTGGGAGTTAAGGTTTACTATTGTCAGTCTAAAAAGGGCCTACAATTCTTCTCCTACCTACGTTATATATTTCAAGTCTTAATAGCGTTCAAGTAGTTGAACTACAACTTTTAGCTATTGCTTCTTCTTTTTTTAAATTAGTTTTATGATAGGCCATAAACGATAAGCCTTGGCTAGAATGAAATAGCGAAAGTATCTAAAAACACTAAAAAAAGAAAAAAGAACAAGATGCCCGATTACATTATCGATCAAAGATCACGAGGGTTACGTAGAAAAAAATAAAATAGATTAAGATTATTTTTAGATACAAAATAAGGTATGGACTATAGAGAAGCAGGTAAGTAAAAAAAGAGCCCCACTTGAGAGCAATAAGTTAAAAATTGCAACAAACTTTATCGGATTAATAAGGGTCCATCCATAAAAACTATCTTTTAAATCTCTAAATCCTCTTTCCAACCAAGGGTAAATAGAAATAAAAGAAAGTGAGGCCATAAAGAGATAGTAGGGAAAACGTTACTACTGCCCCCTCGTGGCATACAAGGGGATACCTCGCGTACAATTACTAGAGATGGGCCGATACCAGTTTAAACCGATACCGATATGATCCGATACTTCGGAAACCGATACGTACCGATATCGATATTTTACCCGATCCTTCGATTAAACCGATATCAAACCGATACCGATATGGTATCGGTATCGGCCCATCTCTATTGATGATTTTCGATCCAATTTCGGTATTTGAAACTATAAAACTGACTTATCATACGACAAACCCATTTTGGACATTAGTAACGTTATCCGAAAATAGATGAAAAACTGTGCTGTCTCAGAGTTTAGGCCACCTAATCTTAACAGTATTTATTTTCTTTAAAAAATATCGGGTAGAAATATCGGTTCATTTATAACCGATACCGATATATCGGTTAAAGCCAAATATCGGTACCGATACCGATATATCGGTTAAAGCCAAATATCGGTACCGATACCGATATGGCATCGGTATCGGCCCATCTCTAACAATTACTACTAGTCATACGTCTGTAAGCGGGAAAACCGAAAATCTAATTTCATTTACCAGCACCAGGTGTTGCACTCTACGAAATCTAAATCTCCTTGTGGGAAAAAAATATAATTTCCCTTTTAGATCAATGCCTCAATTCATGCAAATGAACCGAATTGACTAAATATTTTCGTCTTTTAGAAAATTATAAAATATAAGGTGGTAATTTTAAAGTAAAGCGCTGATTTTTCTCTAGACAAAGAAGGTAGAGAAAGAGATCCTGACTTGTTTGGAGTACTTCGTAAACATCATAACCTAGCCAGAGCCACACTTTCTATTATCTCTATTTACCTTTGATATTATAGTATATAATTCTAACATATTCGACGTATATATAAAAACCTTTCTATATTATATATATTTCATCCGAAATTTAATAATCGTATTTATAAAGTACTATCCCTTTAATCCGTAATAAAACGTTGATCTTTCGTATGGGCTTTAAAGTAACTTGACTCTGAACGAATCGAAATGTCCTTCAAGGAGAAGAAGTGGGGTGAAAAGCCAAAAGCTCAAGAAAGGAGAAATCCAAAGACTCTCTCTTAATTCCTTTTATTACCTTCAATAGGCTATTCTTCCGACTCTCTCGCGCGTTAAAGAAGAAGGAAAAAAATACTCGCGCCTAGATGGCGTAACGGTAAATATAGCTCACAGCGAGTGGGAAGGGCCATAGAGGCCAAGCTCGCTCGTAGATTCTCATAATAGGGTAAAAAATAGCCTCTTGGTATATAAAAATCTAATCCTCGTGCCTTGGCGTTTGCACGAGGCGAATCGCGCGCCAAGAAAAAAAAAAGCTTTGATATAGAGAAATAGAAGAATCGACTGGGTTTATAGGCTTTACGATGCTAAGCCTTGCCCAGCGGCTAAAACGCGCAAATAAGGAAGGTATTGACAAACATTGGCGTGGCGACAGTCTTAAGTATCGTCATGTAGATAAGTATGTCCTGCCTAGCTAGACATCTCAAGTTTTTGTTGTTGTAGAACCCTTAGGGGCGGGGCGATTAAAAGTGCCCATTTTTTGATCCTTATTACAGACCCCTCTGTCGAGAAGAATTGGCCTTAATTCCTCTTGAGCCTAACAGATGTTAAGACGTAGTGATAATCACCAATTATTATGACGAGGGGTGGTGGCGCCATTAAAACGAAGCATTTTGTGATCCCCGTACAGCCCCCTCTGTCGAAAAGAATTGGCCTTAATTCTGCTTGAGTCAACGTAATGAAGTTAGTGATATATTACCAGTATTTATGAATGGGGCGTTCTTTTGTCTAGGGGCGGGATTTAAAGTCCAGCCTCTTTTTGACAGTAACTGAAATCGTGGTCTTGTATTCTTTGGTATAAATGCAGTAATTCCTGCACTTAAGTCCGCGTTATGGAAGTGTATTTACAAAATTACTTATCTTTAATAGCTTACTTCTGTCTACGATAATACACTAAAGGAATAGGATAGTCCGCAGCTTGAAAGGCAGAAAGTAAGAAAGACATTTAGGAGAACTGAGGTTGGAGTAGGCGTGAGGGGGCGAGATGGTCGAAGACGTCATATTAGACGGTTATACGTCTTAATACGCCACTCTTTCGTCTTGGGCTCTTTCCCGATCCTCGGGTCTTGGAGCTAAGTCGTTTTCACCGCCAAATAATCGCTCAACGGGGCTAATCCAGGAAGCCAGCTTTTCTTGGGATATTGAGGATATATAGAAAAGACGGCTCGACGCTGTGGTACTACTCTACTTCTCATCCCATTCCTATATAAGATTGAAGAGGCGTATTAGACAGCTTAAGCAAAGGCCCGAAAAAGGGTTAACTGTCTAAGGTATAGTATTACAATTGAAGGCAAATTCAATATTGTCTATTTAAATTAAGGCGCTGTTGTGATGAAGCAGATTTGGTTTAGAGGTTTTTGTATAGCAACTTCTGTTTCCATTGCAGAATTTTTATAAAGGGATTTCGGACTGGAAGAAATCCAAAAGGTAGATTTGAATTTTGGGTTGTTGAAGGTACAGATATTTCATTATTGAACGGTTGAATGTACAGATATTTCACTTTTGAATCGCTGAATTTGCAGATATTTCACTTTTGAATCGCTGAATTTGCAGATATTTCACTTTTGAATCGTTGAATTTGCAGATATTTCACTTTTGAATCGTTGAATTTGCAGATATTTCACTTTTGAAGGTACAGATATTTCATTATGGTTCGCTGAAGGTTCAGATATTTAAATTTCGGATTTGAAGTTGAAAAGGTTATTTTTCACGAGCTCCTCAAAGCTGATACTTCATTTAGCTTAATCTGTCTACCTCCAGCGTAGCGTCTATATCCCATATCCCATAAGGTTAAACTGGCCCTAGAAAGAACAGTAGAAAAGGCAATGGACAGCAAAGCGAGAAGGCAGTGGCAAGTCAAGAGAAGCCAAGGAACCAAGTCATGGGTGTGGGGTGTTGGTTAGAGTTAGATGGGTGGCAAAAGTTAGAATCTCGGTGGTTGGTTCTCTTTGGTGTTAGAGTATCTGCCTAGTTCTCCCTAGATGCTAGGGGTAGGGGGGGTGTGAGAGAAGAGGCTTGGGAAGGATCACGGTGGAAAATAAAGAAAAAACGGGCTTCCATAAGTAATCCCACTCCTTAATCCCTAGCGGAAAGCGTGATCAATTATAATCCCTTAATCCTTAATAAGAGGGGAAACCGGGCCCGGAGTTCAGCTTCACCAGCGGCAACATTTGCCAACTCACACACACAACCAACCCAATAATAATATAAGGACTCTTTTTCGGCTAGCTTAACAGAACGGCATTTAAAGAGGGACTGGAATGGATTTATACACCTTTTTCTCCGATGAATGGAGATCTTAAAATTTAAAATGCAATGGGTTTTATACAACTATATATTACGGCTAGTACATTTATATATAAATTTAAATTAAAATTAAAAGTATTTGCAAGTCCTTGTTTTAAACTTTGTATACAATATGTAGAGAATACGTAATTTGGGCTTCAAATTGCTCCCAAAAATGATAAACTCTGAGCATAACTAAGGAAGATATGAATCTTATAAAAACAATCTTACACCGAGGTATTGCGGGTAAAGGATATACAGGGGCAGGTAGGAAATACCTTATAAGTTTTACCCCTGGAAGTTGGCACTCGAAATTTCTAACACAAATAATTCTTTTTGACTTTTCTAAAAAACATTTGATTCTTCGTAGAAACTTGATTCCTTACGTTTCCAAAAAAAATTATAAATAAAAAACACTATCTACTAACAAACGCTCACGTATCTACTTGAAATCGAATACAGTAGTCCTTTCTTAATTGTCTTTTCTTGTATGACTCTTACAATTTCGGGAGCAGGTATATACACTTGGAAGTCTCTCTCTCTATGGCAAGCAACGTTTATAATCATTTCTATGTAACCCCTTCACTTTTCCCCGTTTCGGCTTTTGTATCTATTGGAAAACTACTGGACTAACTTCGAGTCTCAAGAGGAGGTCAAACATAGCCGGTGAAAAAAGCGGTTATTTTATAAATTAGAAATGACTCACTTTTTCCTCTCAGTAGAAGTTAATCTTTGGACAAATGTGTCCTCGCGAGTGGTCTTAAATACTGTTACTTCAAAGATTCGATGACTTACCGGTATTACATTGTTTTTGTTGCGGATAGCTAATTCATCAGCACCTATATTAAAAACTCGTTAAGCCTTTTTTCAATTTCAATTTCGCGCCCTTTAACATTGGTCACGTGAGAAAAGGCACTCTTTCGTGTACATGATCGTGATTGAAGCTTCAACAAGAACTTATGTAGTTATTAATAAAAACTGTTGTAGTAGACAAAGACGAGAAAAAAAGTAAAATATAGGGGAAGAAAATGGAATGACTGAAAGACCAGATATTGAAATTAATAATAATGTTTACTATTTTTTATGTTAAAATAATATTGGGTTTACTTTCCTATTTCTTCACAAAGTTCAAAAACGCTGTAAGAGGCAAGCATTTATTCATTAAAGCCGATGTGAAGTCTTATCTAAGAGAGCTACCTATACCTCTCTCTTAGAAATTGAAGCCGAAAGAGTCATTGCCCCCTCAAAAGGATTTTGATCATTCCCGCATAAGCTGAGCCTTTATTTATTTACTTATTTATTTTCTTTAAATTCAATTTAACTTGTAAATTTAGTTGATTTACCTCTAAAGCAAATAGTTTGCAACGTAAATAGAAATAACTTTGTAGAAAGTTAGATAGGCACTGAGAAGGCTAATGAAAGAACTTAAATTTACTCTGTTCACAGCATGGTGTTTTCGACCTACACCCAACCCAGCTACAAGTCTTGATCTCTTTCCCATTCACTACTAGCTTCTTTGACTGGAGACCAATCAGTAATGACTCTACTTTAATATTAACAGTTATCTTGTTTAAATTTAACTCTAAAAGACATAATTAGCCAATTTAGTTTGCTCATTTGAATGAATTGAGGCATTGATGTGGAAGGGAATGCGTTATAGAAATTGCATTTTAATTTGCTTTGAGTTCGATTTGTTGCCATCTTTTAAAATGGCGGCCAAAATCTTAAAAACCCTTCTTTATGGAATAATGTCCGCATGGAAAGTAATAAAAATTGTCCCGGCGGGCTGACGGGCAACGCCGAGTGCCTTCACCCCAAGGGTGCTATAAAAATATTAGTCATCAGTAAAATCTTCCCATTCTTTAAATCATTTTGATGGAAGTTCTTATTACACGCGAGCGACGCCGCGGGTAACAGCTAGTGTCTGTATAAATGAATTATTTTGCTGGTATCCTTAAGAATTATTAAGTTCATGTTAAAATATCCAATTTCTATACCAACTAGTTTCGTTTTATTTGGTGGCCCAATTTGGAATAACGGTTTTCTTAGGTCTTTACTTCTTATCCGCCAATGCAGCTCTGGCAATTTGGCCTATTTTCTCGGCGTTACTTAAACCTAACCCCGCGAGCTGAGAAAATAAACTTTAGTATACTTGGGCAAAAGAAGAAAATTCCAAAAGGGGTTCCCCTCGTGAAGGATGGCGCTTTTGGGATCCAATCTTTCTCGATTCTTTTTTCCTTTCTTTCGGGCTTCTTTAAGGCTTTGCTCTATTTTCCTGAGCCAAGAATCGGATGCCTAAATCCTCCAAGCCCCGTTCTCTAGACAAGCAAAAATATCCTAGCTGGATCGGTTAAAACCTTCCAGTATAGTCAAGAAAGAGATCGAGGTCTGAAAATGGGAACGCGAACGAAGTAGAAAGGAGAAAACAAGACTGGCAATGCAGTTTAAGTTAAATTTAACCATCAGTGAAATTAAAATTCCTATTTTGATTTCTACTATTTCTATGGGGTAAACATAATTTTAGTCCGTGGTGGATTTTCTGAGAATGATATGGAATTTGAAAATAGATATAAAATCGTTTTTTAAATTATCTTCATAAAAGTCAGGAAATTTCATATCAGTTCGGTTTACAAGTGGAGATTATTATTGTTCCCGAAACTTTGAAATGAAAAACATTTGGCAATCATGTTCAAATAGATTATGTAGTTCCGAAAGGGAAATTGTAAAGATTGCGCGTTTTAACCGATTTCACTAATGTTCAGTATACTGGTTCCCTATACCCTATAGACCGGCTTTATTTCTCTTTTGGTTCGATTTGCCGCCATCTTTCAAAATGGCGGACAGAAATGTAAAATACCTTCTTTAAGGAATAACGTTGAATGCGCGTTTCAACCGATTTCGCTTATATTTAATACTCTGGTTTCTTATATCCTAAAGAATGGCTTTATGGCTATTCGGATTCGATTTGTCGCCATCTTTCAAATTGGCGGACAGAAATGTAAAATACCTTATTTAAGGAATAACGTTGAATGCGCGTTTCAACCGATTTCGCTAATATTTAATATTCTGGTTTCTTATATCCTAAAGAAGGGATTTCTGGCTTTTTTGGTTCGATTTGCTGCCATCTTTCAAAATGGCGGACATAAATGTAAAATACCTTCTTTAAGGAATAACGTTGAATGCGCGTTTCAACCAATTTCGCTAATATTTAATACTCTGGTTTCTTATATCCTAAAGAATGGCTTATGGCTATTCGGATTCGATTTGTCACCATGTTTAAAAATGGCAGCTCGAAAAGTATAAAAAAAATTTAAAACCTCACCGGGTTCCGCAATTCCATTTTCAATAAATACCCATGGAAACCATTTGGGACGAAGCTAAAAAAAATGTAGAAATTCAAGGAGAAAAGTAAACGAATAGAAAGAGGAGGGATCTACGTCGATGGTGGAACGATATGAATGTTTGAATAGGAATATATAAAACGGCTTAAGGATATAAAACTGGCTCGGAAATATATTTTGATTAAACTCCGTGTTTTTCATTTTACTTTCTTTTGATACTATAGGGGGATATCAGAAAAAGAAAAGATGTAGAGGGAGCTAGTGGAAAGAGGAGAGGAAGTATATAACTAAATATTATAGAAAAATAACGAAAAGCTTTATGAATTCTTCTTAGAATTGTTTTGTTTTGATTTATGGATGTTCATATTTCTTAAAATAAATTAGTCTTTAAAGAGAGGTTGAACAGGAAAATCAAGCACTGAATTTTATATCGATTCGTCTACTAATTAGAAGACTTCTCGCGCAAAATTTCATTCGACGTGGGAATTTTATTAATTAATAAGAAGGCAGGGGCGTTACGCAATAATTGTTCTTAGGCGAAAATTTAAAATTATCCATCAAATCTCACACACTAAACTGAATTTTAAAACCATTTGGAGGTATATCCTGGATGTTTGACTATGCAAATTGGTTTTATAATTAGTAGAAGAATCGATAAAAAGCACTTGATTTTCCAATTCACCCTCCCTTTATAGCTGAGCTTCTAGTAAAGTCATTTTCTCTTGACATAAATTTAATTGAGACATCAGAATTTTTTTTCCTTCCGACAAAGTCTATATATTTAATGGAAAGATTCTTTATATAATTTTCTTTTTTTTTCTTTGAAATCTTGAGAAAAAAATAATAAATAAATAAATATTGTAATAAACTACCTCTGTATGTTTATTTACAATATTAAATATGATACGATGGATTTACTTAAAGGGATACATCGTACTAGACTAGAATTTTTACTTTTTTAGACGAATGAGCAAATAAAATAGAGAATATATAAATTTTAATCATGTTTCTATCTTCAATATTGAAGAAGATAATTGGGTTTCCGTAATGGCGCAAAATCTATACTACGCGTTAGACCTCTATTGGACGACTAGTACCATCTGACGGATTTATCTGACTTCTTAGTGCTTCGCGGGAAAGCCTAACGCGTAGTGTCCATTACGCGCCACAACGGAAACTTAATCTCTCGTATCTTCTTAAATATTGTAGATAAAAACACGGTTCCAATTGTCAAATTCATTATTTTATACGCTCTTTCGATTAAAAAAGGAAAATTGTAGCACAGTGTATCCCTTTAACTTAAGGAGAATAAGAGTTTGAATGTGAAGCAGACGGCGATTAGAGGTGAAATTCTATTCCGTGATTTTGATGCTCCGATAACAGCTCAATAAACGATTTAACTACAACAGAATTCGCCATCATTCAGTCAAAACGCGATTAGCTTTTGCGATGGCAACTTGAAACTAGGTTCCTCTTATTCTCCGGAGACTCCCTCTGCATCCGGGAATCATAAAATATCACCCTGAAAATTGTAGGTGGGGAAACTGACTTTTGACAAATTTCTTCTCTTCGCCATACATCCCCTAGCAGATTCTCTTCACAATTCATTTGCATATTCCTACACCCATACTTCCCCCTAAAAATCATAGTTCTTCGACATAAATGGTTCAGAAACGTACGTGATCTCGCGCTCTGAGTAACAGAAACCATGATGGAAACCAAAGAGGTAATCATCTATCTATACCAAGACAAGTCACTGGTAATCAACGTCCAGACAGGCCTTAAGCTTTTTGGGCTTCAACTTGCCGCCATCTTTTAAAATGGTGGCCCTAATAGAAATAAAAATGCCTGGGCAGAATGATGGGGCAACGCCAGGTGTCTTTGCTGAGCACCATGGTAGGGTTACAAGATCCATGCTAGAAATAAGTCCTTCAACCATCCGTAAAAAGAACCTTGGTCTATTATTCGCATCCCTCCATCTTTGCGAAAGATGTAGATGAGACGAGAGTGAGAAAATTTAAATTTAAGTCCATACGGAAACCGGGAGATGGGGAGGTGCAAGGAGGGGCCAGGGTAAAAGAAGGGAGAAGATGATTCTTGTGTGAATAACAAGTAGGCTTAACTAACTTTCGTCCTTCTCCATATAGCTAAAGTACCAACTTATACCTACGAGTATACAGGGTGTTTCGGTAAGGTCTGTCAGCAATTAACATTTTGCCATCCGGGCCACCGTTTTTGAGTTACGATTGAAGTGTTTTAAGGATGACCCCTTAATTTTAACTACGAAACTGATTAAGACAATGATTTCTAATTTAATTAAGGGGTCATCCCTAAAACACTCCAAACGTAACTTGAAAATGGTGGGCCCGACGGCAAAATGTTAGAAACACCCTGTATGACAATGCCAAATTAACAGACACTGAAACAAATATTATATATATTAAGTATATACCCAACCAATTATGACCACCACTTTTCTTCGCATAAATTATTTTAGCTTCTGACTATATTAGCAATCTACTAATTTATTTTATAAATTAGCCTATTATGACGCATTAATAGAGTATTTATTTATTGTAGCGGCGTAACGCTGTAATGCACAAAGAACTTTGCAATTTAAATAAAATTCCTTAACTTAGTGGTTAAAATTCTAAAAATTCCCTGGCCTTTGACCTCTTTTTAAACATGCTGACCTTTCTAGATTTCCCTGACCTATGGCAACCCTTTTCATATTTAGTTAAAAATTTACGACTTTGCGACAATACACTTTTAACATTATGCAAAAAAGGGGTTTCGTTTTAAACAAATTCAATGTTACTTTCCCAAGATCAGAGCTAAGAATAGAGTTCGGCACTTAGGATGCCTTAGTAAGGCAGGCATCCTGGTTGAAGTTTCGGGATAGTCTTCGAATTTCGAAAACTGTCACTTAAAAGGCAACCGTCACTTCTTGCCCATACGAAACTAAGCAACGTCGCTCGACTCTCGCTTGCAAAACCCATGGGCTTAAAACGGACGGACAGGGTGGGTAGGTGGTGGTGGTATGGATTTCAAACTCTTCCACTCGCGTATATATGGGTGATTCTTTTGTTATAAAGACATAAGTAACGTGATATTAATAAGTCAAACTCATTAAAACATTATCTTACAGATACTTCTAATAATTGTCTTGAGAAAAAAGAAATTGAATCAGTTTTAAATACAATTTTAGAAGTGGTTAGGTTGAGTTCTTCTTAAGGTTGGTTGAACATAAGAGATTAAACACAGATGAACTAGAATTTTACGGTTTGAGTCAAAGTTTATCTAGTGTTTAGTGTCTACAATCATAGACAGAAAACACACAGTCCCTGAAAACACAAGGGTATAGCAACTCTAGTTTAAAAATACAATCGAATTAAACACTGTCGTACCTATTCCTATTTTGTTACTTTTGTAAAAGCAATACTGGGAATATAACAGCAGCAGCAAGAGGGGGGTGGGTGTTATAGCTGCATGGGGAAGTGAGGTCTTACCGTCGCTATCGTCTTCTAGCCAGAAGGGTGTAGGTCTTAGCTTTAGGAAAACTAAAGTTTCCGGAGGATGAAGGAGGGTTAGGAATGGAAAACGGAGAGCAGATAGTCTGTGTCCGGAGCGACGATGGAAAGAACGGCAATCCCTGTGTTGAGCCCTTCGTTAAAATGCCAGACACGTCGAAGAGGAGTGTTGCCGAAAACGAGCCGAAGATTCCCCGCCTGCAGTGCATGCTATAACCCAAAAGGAATAGGCTACCAAAACGGGCCAATCGAGAAAATACCTTCCATAGCTATCAACAAAATAAACCCATTTCATTTCGATTTTCATCTGGTTTGAGAGACACGGGGTCTGTTTTACAGGACACCAATAAGCCTCTGTTCTCTTATTCGTCACTTGCTTTGCGCTACCCAAAATTCAAATAAACCCAATTGGGCGGCTAAATATGTTCCTCTTCATGAAAAATTAAAACAAGATAAGGTAATATTAGAGTGATCACTGATTGGTCTCTAGCCAAAGAAGCTAGCTAGTAGTGAATGGGAAAGAGATCAATACTGGTAATTCACAAAAATGAAAGGCTTTCAATAACCTCTCCAGTACCAAGCTCACGTTCCTTAGAGTAACCAGGGATAGATTTAATTTTAGAAGTAAGACTGGAGAACGGTTACTGTATACTTCAGTCCGACTCATAGCCCAGTATAGAGACCCTCCCTCCAACACGTAACGAGAAGTTCAAATTACCTTATTGGCTCATTTAAACTACGTTTTGATGACGTTGCTGATGGTGACGGCGAAAAATACGTAATTTATCCTTTACCTCTGTCGCTGTCATACCCCCCTTCCGTCCCGTGGAAGGGGTCCGGGACTTTGACGCGCATCCAGATTACTCTGTTCTCCATTCCCACTTCTAAAATTAAATCTATCCCTGGAGAAGCTAAGATAGCGGGGCTCGGAGTTATTATTGTTAAGATATCTATGAAAAATTCACCATTGCACTTGTCGTTCTTTGCCCCCTCTTTGGGGCTGACGTCACGGACAACTTCGACCTGTCACGAAATAGGAAGAATGCTACGTCCTGGTTTTAAAGAAAACTGTCGGTGTCGCTGTATACAAGGGATATTTCTACTCTAGAAGCTCGAGGCAGCTTTTCTTTTTGCCAATTCCTCCATAAAGCAACGCAATCCCGCACCACAAAGCCGCTTATTATTCCATAGACGTATACGTAAAAATATGATTTTGGTCTATACCCCATATACTTGTAATCTGCCAGTTTGTAAGCCCTAAGCGCACTTTGCTTTTTATAAGTTCTATTTTTTTTGTTGGGACCGCCTTATATATTTTTTGAGGGGATACGTATCATCGCGTGTACTTTTCTTTACACTTTGGAATCGAAACGCAATAACCTTAGTGAGGAAAACGTGTTGAAATGTTACCAGAAGGTTTTACGCGCATTCTTGCGACAGATAAACACGGGAAACATTGCTCGGTTTTTGAAAGCGTCTAATTTTAGTTTCTTTTCAGGTTAAAATGATTCTGTCTGTCTTTAAGTAAACACGTTTTGTTATAGTAATGTTTAAGAGTTAACTTGGTTGTGGTTAGGGTTAAAATAAATAGATCATTCAACATAAATTTGAAGAGAAATCCTTTGATTATGTCATGACCATATTTCTGATACCTAATACTTCTTATAACAACAATCAGCGTCCTGGCAATTAAGATAAAAATCTTACTTAATCGTAAACGCGTATTAAAAAACACGTACACATTTTTTAATTACATATTCGAGTTGAGTTTCTACTTAACGGGTACGACGCTTTCGAACAAAATAGGGGAAAAATCGTGTCTTTACTAAAAGGCATGCAGTTAGACGGATAATTCCCAATAGAATTGCTAATTTAAGAGGATTGGGAAAGGTAATAGAAGATCGTTGAATGTGACGGGTGTCTATTTAAGCAGTGGATTTAACGTTTTAAAATGTTTTAGACATGGAATTATTCAACCAGGTAAATCCTCTTTGCCAACTTACATTTAATTTGTATTATATAAGTAAAGATAGAGTCGGGAACCGGACTTCGAGACCTTTGCCTCACTACCAATGTATGTCTACCACGAAGACATTTAGAATGGACTGGAATAGAGCGGAATACATAGATTTCTTCTACTTGGAATCTTTTACCGCCCATAGCACCATACTAACATCTAATTGAAGGTAAGGGGAAGGTCTAATAACTTCATTAAACCTCTGGCTTCTCCTTCCTCGAATCTCATTGGTTATTCGAATGTTTTTTGATAACACTGTTGTGACGCGCATAGGTCGCAAGCCACGTCAATATCACGTGATTTCTAAGCTCAAATAAATTATACCTGACGTCAGAGTGACGATTTCTACACTTCCTCTTCTTTAACTCACGCAGAAAGGCGTAGAAAAGGGCCTCTTAAAGATTCCAAGTTGAAGAAATTTATGTTATCCTGTTATAGGGGATATGAAAAGTCCATGCATTGACGTTAATATTTCCTAGCAAGGAGGTGTGGTCTTTAATCACGTCATTGGCTAGTCCATTCTAAAATGTCCTTTGGTTTAGGAAACGATAACTCGATAAGCGTTTACCTCCGTAACTGACAGTGTGTTTATTCGAGGTATACGCGCATGGCGGATACTCTTGGATTATTAGCCATATAAA
Organism: Phalangium opilio; assembly: GCA_019434445.1. Taxonomy (NCBI): domain Eukaryota; kingdom Metazoa; phylum Arthropoda; class Arachnida; order Opiliones; family Phalangiidae; genus Phalangium; species Phalangium opilio. Next base: position 11,526 of record JAEQBA010003377.1, on the reverse strand, counting down.
CCTCCATGCTTTCGCATCCAATATACATGTAACGTCGAACAAGCCAAGCTAGCTTTCCCCCCACCCCGGTTTATAATACCAACAGTATATTTGGCCTAACGATAGCCAGAGCTTAGACTAAGTGGCAGATTTTACCCGAAGATAGTACGAAACTGTGCATAGTGGATACCATAGCCTACTTACAAATGGACTTCCTTATGTCTCCCCGAAACTACCAAAGCCAAATAGAAATAACTATTTAGAAATTGAGCTAAGCATTGGAGAGGTTAATGAAAGCTTTTAATTATTTTAGTGTATACTCAGTATGGTGTTTGCAACGTACACAAACCCTTCAACCAACTACCACTAGCTTCTTTGGCTGTAGACTAATCAAGGCTCTATTTAATATTACCAGTTATCTGTTTTTATTTTCTCCAAAAGACTAAAATATTTAGTCTTTTCGAATGAATTGAGGTATTGATCTGGAAGGGAATGCTTTAGATATTATATTTTAATTCAAATGCTTCAAGGGGATTGTGCAAGGGAAATCTGGACGGTACACTGGTTAATAAAATTAGATTTTGGGTTTGCCTACTCACGTATGACGGGTAGTTAATTTCTCTACACGTGAAAGATATGTCCACGTGTAACTATTCTCTATGGAGGAAACTGGCTGAGGTTTAGAGGAGTGGAAAAGGCTTAAGCTTAACCGATAGTGGGAATAGGGCAAAACTTAACGAAGCGAAACTTCCACCATAGCTTTATCGACACGAAGCACCCAGGTAGCAAATTCACGTTGACACAGCGTTTAAACGTAGCATTGAATAAACGTGTGTATTAACGTTTTTAAAACGGTGATCATGTCACCTTGAAACACGGTGTTTACACACGTGTTTATTTTGTCGTAAATACATGAGAAATCTCGTTTATTTCTCGTTTTAAAAACGTGTATTATAAAGTAGGTTAACGTGGATAAATCGTGCGTTAAACGGTTCCAATTAGGTTTATTTTTCGGGTTATTTGAACGTGTGTAATAAGTTAATCTAACGTGTCTCAAAAGTTAATTGAACGAGTGTAACAACTTAATCGAACGTGCACAAAATTTATTTAATGTGTAATAGTAATGTGTAATAAGTAAATTACACGTGTTTAATAAGTAAATTACACGTGTTTAATAAGTAAATTACACGTGTTTAATAAGTAAATTACACGTGTTTAATAAGTAAATTACACGTGTTTAATAAGTAAATTACACGTGTTTAATAAGTAAATTACACGTGTTTAATAAGTAAATTACACGTGTTTAATAAGTAAATTACACGTGTTTAATAAGTAAATTACACGTGTTTAATAAGTAAATTACACGTGTTTAATAAGTAAATTACACGTGTTTAATAAGTAAATTACACGTGTTTAATAAGTAAATTACACGTGTTTAATAAGTAAATTACACGTGTTTAATAAGTAAATTACACCTGTTTAATAAGTAAATTACACGTGTTTAATAAGTTAATTGAACCTGTGTTTTAAATAAATTGAACGCGTTTAATAAGCCATTTCAAGTGTGAAATTCGTTAACTGAAGGCGTCTAATAAGATATTTGAGCGTGCGAAATAATTTAATTTTACGTGTGATAAGACGTTAATTAAAAATGTTAAAACAATAATTGAACGTGTGAAATAAGTTAATTGAACGTGTAAATTTGTTTAATTAGACGTTTATAATAAGTTAATTGAATGTGTAACTTTATTTAATTAGACGTGTGTAATAAGTTAGTTGAACGTGTGTAATTATTTAACTCGTGTTCTCAAGGTGGAACCGAAACATTGCCAGTATTAGCTTCGGCATTTTCATTTATAGATGCAATCCCAAACCAATATCACAGCAATGACAGGACTAATACAAAGCCTAATTTTCAGTTGTTATGTATAAATGTAGTATAGCAAAATCAAAAGATAACAAGGCTTTGAAATATTAAAATTAAACGATTTTCTTGGAGTTTTGAAACGAAACATAGCTTTATAGCTATACAACTACTAAAAGAATCGTAATGCCGAAACATATTTACCATATTTTCATTTTATATTTAGCAAAAACGAAAAAATTACAGTTTTGTAAGAGTTCTATTCACGCCAATACAAGGGAAAAAAGCAATAACGGAGTATTAACCGAGGAGTAGAAACTGAAAACTTCTTATAATTATAAAAATTTATAGCTCAGGCCAATGCATTACATGTCAACAGTTTTTAAAGTAAGCTATAATTCCTACTAGGGCTTTCGTTGTTGATTATGAAAAACCAACCGTCTCTATCCTAAATCGACTTCTCAACAATGTCATAAGTCCCTTACTAACTTTGAATAGAGTTCCCATGATTAGTATTTCAATTAGAAAACGTCTTAATTCCTCGCTTCATATTAACTATGAAATCGGCTAGGGTTACGAGAAACGTCTAGCCTCCCAATGGCAGGGCTTCCACCATCGGTTCACGCGAATGCGATTTTATCTATTATTATAATGGAAACGAATCGTATATATACCCCAAAATTTGAAGAAAGCGGGCAAGAGGGGTACCCTTCCCTTTAAACGTCAATATTAGCAAAGTTTCGAAAGATAATAGGAACAACTTCATTTTGAACGATTTAACTATTTTTAAAGTTATTTACTGGCGATTAAAATAATTAATATCATTTATATTTAATTAATTATTTAAGATAAACTTATTTCTATGTAATGCCACAAGTGAGAGTTTATATAGAACGAGTAGTGAAGATTGCATCCGAATCGAAACACTACACGCATATCAAAGTTAATACATAGCGAGTAGGATGATAAGATCTCTTACAAAACGATAACATTTCCTTTTTGCAGAATATTAAATGGAAATATTTTAAATATTTTTCGGCATTACGATTCTTTAAGTAGCTGTGTAGCTATAAAGCTCTGTTTCATCTTAATATTCCAAGAATATCTTTTGATATTAAAATTTCAAATTTGGTGTTTACTTTTTAATTCAGCGTTACTACATTTATATATAGTGTAAACGCATTTTTGATATTCATAAGATAATATAGATGTTAATTATTCATCTATCCACAAGTGTTGAAACGATTGGGTCTGTGAAATAAGATACCCTAGATTTAAACTCGAAATGACCTTGTTTCGCTTCCTGTTATAGGAGGTGTTAACGGTTCATAGTGAGCCGAAAGTTAAATACACCCTTCAGTGATACATTTTAGGTCCTCATTAAAATTATTGAGGATATAAAGGGAATTGTAAAGCGCTTAAGCCTTTGCTAAAGACCTTGGCAATATTTCGCCAATTTGAACTACGTATTTCCAGTTCTTCTCATACGCTGGTGGACCAGTGTTTAGAAAGTAAATTCGTCTCGGCTCGGAGAGGTTTATTTTGGTTTCCCAACTTGTTTTTAACCTGCGAACGCGAGGACAGAGACACGTCCAGTAAAATACCTCCTTGACGTCATCGAAACTCGGAGAGGTGATAACGATTGATTATAGCTTTTTATGACGCAAGACATGTACGAAATATCAACGTTTCCGAAACGTACAGTAATAATGCAAAACTAAGGGTCATTTAAAACCATTTTCACACGTGTTGTGAACGTACTTCTTATAAAGACTTGAAAATAAAGCTTTTGTATAATGTGCTTGCAACTTTCTCGAAACTTACATCAAAAACGCAAAACTAACAGTCCACTTAACACCATTTCGAAACGTGATTTTAACCTAAAATAAACGTATTAGTTATCACTTTGTACAATCGTTTTAACAACGTTGCCCAAATATACAGTAATAACGCTAAACTAACGGTCAATTGAACACTATTCTCAAACGTGTTACGAACGTAACATATAGTCCTGGAATAAACGCTCTTGTATAAACGTTTTAACAACGTTGCCAAAACATACAGTAATAACGCTAAACTAACGGTCAATTGAACACCATTCCCAAACGTATTACGAACGTAACATATAGTCCTGAAATAAACGCTCTAGTATAAACGTTTTAACAACGTTGCCAAAACATACAGTAATAACGCTAAACTAACGGCCAATTGAAAACCATTCCCAAACGAGTTGCAAACGTAACATGTAGACTTGAAATAAACGCTTTAGTTATCACTTTCTATAAACGTGATAACAACGTTGCCGAAACATAGAGTTATAACGCTAAACTAACGGCCAATTGAACACCATTCCCAAACGTATTGCAAACGTAACATGTAGACCTGAAATAAACGCTTTAGTTATCACTTTCTATGAACGTGATAACAACGTTTCCGAAACGTACAGTAATAACGCTAAACTAACGGCCTATTGAAAACCATTCCCAAACGTGTTGCAAACGTAACATGTAGACCTGAATTAAACGCTTTAATTATCGCTTTGTAAAAACGTGTTATTGACGTTAAGAAAATCCTAAACATCTTGAGGTAACTTATGTACCACAAATAAACGTTTTTCTTACGTGTGAAGTACACGTGAAACGTTTTCAAAACATTGGCACCAAAAATCTACTTTAAATCAACGTTAATTTCCTACCTGGGCAATCATTTAAATTTCCCTAATTTATTCTTCCTCGCTTTGGAATTATATAAACCTAAAACAACGTTATACAGGGTGTTTCAAATTAATTGCCCATATAGAGCCCACTGTACTTCGATCCTATGATTACCCTTTTTGAAACACTCTGTATACGGTAGTGGGAAGCGATAGGGACGCTCTATAAGAGTACGTACTACAATTTTGCCAAGAGAGATAATTGAAGAAGATTCAACGACCAACAACACTGTTTATCGCCATCCGAACCCTCCTTTACGAGTACTGTCGATAAAGTGGACAGTCACGTAATGAAAGGTTTACCAGTTTATGAGTCATGGACTTGGTAATTTCAATTTTAATGCTAAATATTGATAGTAAATTATTTTTTTCGACTCGAAAATGTGCAGTGAGCTTAGGGGAACGCATTCATTTCTTTCTCTATCTTTAAAGGGAATGAGAAGCTTCGTTTGAAGAACCTCTGATTTATATAACAAAAGATAGAATTAATTTCTGTGAATTCATAAATATCAAGGTTTTAATTCTCCGATTTCTGGTTATTTGGCAATATGCATTTGAAAATGCTTCGTTTGAAATTATTCGAAATCCGCTTTTTATGAAAGGCTAAAATGTTTCCCGTAGGCCGACGTCACAGATATATTTTTCACGAGAGATGGTGTTCGCGTCGGCCACTCTCTCTGCTATCAGACCCAGAGTTTAGACTGGCGAGAAGCTCGAGACGCCTATAGGATTCCCGCGCTTTTTCCCCTTCACGTCATAGTGATGTCATAAAACGGGCGAACAAGCTCGACAAGACAAAATTATTGATATATCGAAATTGAGTTTTCGTGATTTTTAAATGGATTTTAAAAATAGAAACTTTGGTTCAATTATATTAAAAACTTGACATTTTGAAAGTAGAGACTTGAAAGTGTAATATAATACTACTTTCGTGGTAAAATATGATATGAAATTGTAAATTCAATTTCCCTTTAAACAGTGATATGGGGTGTCCTTTGTGGGGAATGTGCGTCAGAAGTTACATTTCCGACTCAAAATCGCTTGTATAACCCCCTGTACTTGGATCCCATAATTACCCTTTTTTTAACAACCTGTAATATGCTTTTGTATGGTCAAAGCTCCCCACCTATAGTGCTTAAGATTCATGATTGGTATGTTGTCACAAAGATACACGAGAAGATGTCCCGTTAATATTTATGGTTTACGTTTCTGGAAATGATATAGCATGCGGGTATACGTGTTGCGCATCATTTTAGTCTTTTCATAAATTCTTCAGAATAATTAACTGCCACTGCCGACTTCGTTATTCCAATTTCCCTCGACATCAGTTCCGACAAAGTCGTTAAAGTCGTTTGCAAGCCTCTTAACAACGCGGCATAGCTGGCTGGCAGCCTGCGATCGTTGCTTCACGAGTATATCGCTCCCAAACTCCCAGTAGTAAAATGCATTATCATTATTTTCATTAAAGAAGATACGAACGAGCGTCAGACGGCTGCATACACTCTCGTGAATGGGAGATTGCATCGCGGTAAATTTATATCTACATTTTAGGGGTAGTCGTCGTAAAGACCACATTCAAGCTGAAAGCTCTTAATTGTTTTTTTTTTTTTAAATACAAATTATTTAATTTCCATTGATCATAGGGGATTACTAAAACTTTTGAAAATACGTTCTGTTCTTTTCAGAAACTGGGTATGATGCAATTTTTCCGGAAGTGTTCGTCTGCTATTAATTTAGTCGACTTAGGTTCCATTTAAAATTTTCGGTTAATAGAGCTATCACAGAAGCCTTAGTGTGACGTCACCCATGCTATTTGCCCATAGAACCAAAGCGGTAGCAAACATGGCCGCCCACAGCCAAAGCTAAGCCCGTGACGTTTTACATAGACACTGACGTCACAACTGAGATAGCTCTACACTTCTGAAATCTGTACTACCGCCCCCCCCCAAACCTCCCACAAAAACATCACCTTGCTGCGAGGTGAAAGCGTTAACCGCTATACGCCACTTCACCTCTTTAAACGTTTAAAATCTACCTAAGATTTGGAGATTCAAAATTACAAACCTGTTTTAGTTGTTACCACCCTCCCTCAAAACAATAAAAGTATGTGTATATAAGCCGTTTCTTCGCTATATGCAACTGAACGCACCTTTATATCTTTGTAAAACAACCTACTAATTACTCTATATAATCTACTTCTGGTAATTAATACACACGTACAGTTGTCACCGCTGCGAAAGCGATCTTTATGTAAAATTGAATTTCCCCCTGGCAAAATTTCAGGCGACAAAATGAATGATGCGAATCCCGCAGTAAACATCTTTAAAATTTCGCCTCAAAACGGCGTATTTTCGACTCGAACGCGGTGGAGTTAAAATTCTATTAATTAGAAGGCAAAGGAATTACAAGAATACGTACAGTCTCACCCCCCACTTCCAATTCCACCAGAAAATACATATTTTAAAAATATTGCCTTCGGCTCGCGGCCCCGAAACAGAAGGAAGGAAGGCAGACATTGATTTATATTTCCTGAGACGTTTGCCGCCACCAAAGGAAAACAATTAATTTTAACCTCATTTATACTTCCCCCCTCTCCCTCCCTTACCCCGAGCCGACCATTCTTCTCTTCATTTGTCTCTTCTCCCACTATTTCTTCCACCGAGTTAAGCCCACACGCAACTTAGTCAAAATTTTAGTGCTCAGAATGGGAAGAAGACGGCAACCCAACCATCCATTGAATTTATAATTTGGTAGTTAAGGTAAGGTTAGTGTTAGGTTTATAGTTTGATAGTTCAGCAAAGGTTAATGTTAGGTTAGGTTACGTTTATGTTCATGATTTTGTTATGGTTAGGTTTAGGTTGGGGCTAGTTGTATGTTACGTTAGGGTTAGGGTTATGTTTACGTTAGGGTTAGGTTTATGTTTACGTTAGGGTTAGGTTTATGTTTACGTTAGGGTTAGGCATATGTTTACGTTAGGGTTAGGCATATGTTTACGTTAGGGTTAGGTTTATGTTTACGTTAGGGTTAGGTTTATGTTTACGTTAACGTTAGGGTTAGGTTTATGTTTACGTTAGGGTTAGGTTTATGTTTACGTTAGGGTTAGGTTTAGGTTTATGTTTACGTTAGGGTTAGGTTTATGTTTACGTTAGGGTTAGGTTTATGTTTACGTTAGGGTTAGGTTTATGTTTACGTTAGGGTTAGGTTTATGTTTACGTTAGGGTTAGGTTTATGTTTACGTTAGGGTTAGGTTTATGTTTACGTTTACGTTAGGGTTAAGTTTTCGATAGGCTAGGTTAGGCTTAGTATGAAAAACACTTACATTGTTGTTGACGAAAATTCAAAACGGAGAATTCTAGCATATATGCATCAGTTCTAAAATTTCCTCCTTTCCTAAAACGAAAAATTGCGAGGAAATTAATTGTAACTTGATATTTTTCCCCAGTTTGACTTACTAAAGTTACAAGCTATTTTGCTACAATTTGAATTTAATATAATTTGATACCTTTACCGTAGTTTTGAGCGAGTCAACTATATTAAAGCTAAGATATTTGCACATTCAAAGTTAAATCTGAGCTTTGACAAACCCTCGTAAAGCGCTCCAAATTTAAAATTTTTAAATTAGGCTTAGCAATATAATCTCTAGAGACACAAATTTTAAACCACCCCAAATTTAAAAATATTGAAGCCAAGGCTTAAAGAATCTATTGCCAATTCCTTGTTAATTAAAAATATATAACGATTCTTTAGTTAAGATAAATCATTCCAAAAACAATCGTACATACTTAAAATGAATATTGACTTTAAATAGATCAAAATTTTTCGCTAGAATTGGAAAATTGAGATTTTGTATCGTGCATGGCAAAAGAGGAGAATGGAGGAAAACTAGAAAAGAGGTAAGGTAAGGTAAGGGCAAAACAAGAAGAATGATATTTGCTAGAGTGGCCTAGCTGCTTCAATGAAAATAATTTTCGCTAATAAATGAATTCGAGCGTGAAATCGGAGCCTCCCGCAATCGGGAATGATTAGGGGAAAATAATGGTACGGGGGCGAGGACGCCAAGGCTTAGTTTCAATATTTCGAACGATTGAGCCATCTCAAACTCCGATTCGTACCATCCAACCCGTTTCCTTTCCGACTTACCTACCTAGGCTTCCCCTATTCTTTTCTATCGCTAACTGAACTATTGGAGCGCGAAACGACTCGCATTCATAAACGAGCCCAATAAGGAACTGGTGATTTTAAAGGGTTAGAGCTTCTCGACAAAAATTTGGTTAAATGACCTTATAAATACAACAACCCTCCTAAAAGCCTCGCGTTGATACATTGCCGTCTTTGCGCACTCTCATGATACAAAGAGACATACAGCTCAGGCGCTAAAAAGCTCCGTGTCTGAGAATAGACCAATACGAATATTACCTACTGAGAAACAAACTTCCAGTAGCACGCCTACACACTGGATAATTTCACTGTCGCCACAAGACAACACTAGAGGCAGCCCAAGCTCACTGCATCTGAGAGGCTAGCCAACTCGGTCATGCCTCTAGCGGTGTCTCCTGAAATTATCCACTATAGAGGCGTGACCCTGGAAGTTTGTTTCCCTGCATGTAATATTCGTATTGGTCTATATAACAACCTACGACCTAAAACTCGCGTGGTGTTAACCCTTTAAAGGAAACGCGGCGGTTATATCCTTCAACCTTCCTGAATCCTTTTGTTCTCCCCAAATGGGAGCAGAATTTATCGCCCGGAGTCCCTAATATAAATCGGCTATTACCCATAATCCCTTGCCTTTATTTGTTTGTTATTTGAATATTTCTAAGGTTAAGAGTTCTCTACAGAAATCAATATTGATATCTTCTGATTTATTCAATTTAAAATTAATTATCTGAGGTTTATAAATTATAAAAGGTTTATAACCACGAGAAGCTCGAGATATTCAAGGTCATTCTAATTTTAAAAATGTATTTTTCTGGTATATCAAGGTCACTTTCTAGAAAATAAATTATTTTTTGAAAGTAACTTTTAATGATTCAGCTTTTTCCGAAACATTTTTAGTGCAAAACTTTTAAGAAAATATTGGTTTTGATTTAGGTTTACACCGCTCAATTTTTGAGATATATATTTCACAGATTAAGACAATGGCCTATTTGGAAAAGACTACGTAGGAAACTAACCGAAGCTATTCCAGCGAAATAATTTGACGGTATACATTTCACGAGTCATTTCTAAAGGCAAGAGACGAAACTCCCAAAACTCGTTTTAGAACATGAATAAACAAGATTGGAAGACCTATTGAAACCCTCAGTGGTATGAAACTTGCCAATGAATAGTCATACGCGAGAACTCAAGGGCAGACAGAAAATGTTACCAAACCAAATCTAATCTATTATTATAATTTCTTAAATGCAAATTAAAATATAGTTTTCAAGGCATTTCCTTCCAGATCAATGAATTAAAACATCGTATAAACCCATTTGGCTATTTTCGTCACCAAACATTTTTTATAGCATAGACTTTTTGTTTTTTTTAAACAATAAACTAAATCATAACAACGTTGTCCTGCCTTATGGTCAACATAAGAAAACCGAAAAATCCAACAAGGTCTCTTGCGGGGTTATAAAGGGTAGAGGGGTGTAACAGCAGACTGTTTTCGCTGTATTTACGCCCTACATTTTATAGATCGTAATAAAAAGACGAAATTAGAGGGTTCGCTTCTACTTCCATCCATTAGCAGGGACTAAACAAGTAAGAGGAGTAGAATTTTCCACAAAAAGGCAAATAGAAATAATATTTAGAAATTCAGCTAAGAAATGGAGTGGTTAATTAAAATTTATTCCCAGCATGCTTTTCAACCTATCCAACCCAGATCCAAGTCTTCATCTCTTTCCCACTACTAGCTTTTTTGGCTGGAGACCAATCAGTGATCACTCAATTAACATATATTAACTTCTCTGTTTTTAATTACTCTAAATGGTATTCAATATTTAGCCAATTCGTTTCATTGATCTGCGTTAGAAATTGTATATTTTTCTTCGAGAAGTTTATCAGTATCTCGCTAGAGGGTAGTAAATAGTTTTCTATATTTAAGTAGCCCAACTCCCTTGTACACTAACTCCCTGCGTCAGAAGAAAGTAACGAAAAACGTAAAGGTTTTCAAGTAAGGCATTTTCAACAGCAAGGGGTCCTAATACGGGACTCTTAAAAAGCTTTTAGGTTTAATGAGACACCCTCTTTTAGTCTATATAGCCCGCACGAGCCAATTTTCACGAGAATTCTCTCCCTAGAAAGTTAGAAAAATAAAAAAGAAAACGTTCTTTTTTGGCTGGACAGATTTTGCCAAGTGTTAGTAAAAACGACACAAAGATCTACGAGGTTACCGTAGTCTAGACACATTGAAAACGTCGGTACGTCGCGAGTTTAAGTATGTGAGAGACCCCTTCTTGAACTTTATTAAAAAGAGAATATGCATACGTATGGTGTCTTGAAAGACGCCGCAAAAGAAAGACGTTTTTACGGTTTGAAAGTTTAATTGTCCGAATCAATTCCGTCACCCCCCCCCCTCGTTTAGAATTGTTTTTAGTCGCTAGTTTGAAATATATAGACTAGTAGAAAAGTCCTTGGTATGTAATACAACGGTTTCTGTTATAAAAATTAATTTTCAAAAATTCGGTAAGCCTTTTTTAATTTTTTAGTTCCGTGCGGTTTAATAATGTCACGTATTCGGTATTTATATAAAGAGCGTAACTTGGGCTTTAATTTGATCCCAAAAACGTCTAAATCGGATTAGTATAAAGGAAGATATGAATTTTATGAAAATATTGTACACCGGTGTATTGCGGGTTGCACTTTTACAGGGGCCCATAGGAAATACATTAGTAGTTTACCCTGGAAGTTGGCACGTTTAAAAAAATAATTCGAAATGCCACCTGCCTTTGTATTTAAATTTTTAAATTTCGCGTCTTTGAAAATT
>JAEQBA010003376.1:0-276110 GCA_019434445.1 Phalangium opilio | reverse complement strand
CTTTCGTCGCTTTGGTCGCCTTCGGAGTCGCAAATGCTGGTGTGTCAACTACGGACTTCCAGCCGCATACCCTTCTCGGAGCTCCTTATGGTTTGAGCGGGATTAATTCCCTAGGCGCTGCCTCTCTTCTAGCTCCTGCCGGTCTTGTCTCCCACGGAATCGCCGCTCCCGGTCTCTTAGCTGTTCCCGGCGTCTATGGGCTTGGATCAGGAGCATCCTCCTCTAACTCCGGTGGTTGGCCGCTTCCGCCGTTCCCGGAGTCAACGCTGGTCCCGATGGTGCTGGTCCATCCACCGGCTCTGCCCGGCTGGTCCCACCGCTGTTCTTCACGGATCTTCCGCCACCCTTATCGCCTCCACGGAGTCGTCAAGGGACACGCCAACGCTGGTGCCAACATCCCATCTGCTGGAATCGCCGTCGCTCCTTCCGCTGCCGGTGCTAATGTTCCTGCTGCTGCCAAGGCTATCCTCAAGCCCGGACCAGTTGCCGCTGTTCCATTGGCCGCCAGTTGCCCATGGTGTTAAATAATTGGATATCATTTCCTTGGAGATTTCACAAATACATCTTGCTATAGTGTAAATTATTAAAGATCTTGTTTTTATCAAAAAAAATAGCTTTTTTTTTGGTCTCACGCTTTCAATCCGTTCCGGATTTCAAATTCAAAGAAATCGAGGGGAATTTTTAAAAATCAAAAGCAAGTATTTACCGACGTTATATTTTGAATGGTATTAAGAAGGTGCTTATTATTAGAATTTACGTCTATTTCTCCTCAAATAGAAAAGAATTTTAAAAGAAAGTACTAGCTTGTGGCCTAGGATATTACAATTATAACATAAGTAAATTTATTGAAGTAAGGATTAGGGGGTTATGATTTTCGGTTAGGGCATCGAGGGGCTATTCACTGTCATTATCTGTACTTCTTTTAATGGGTATTTCGTATTACCACTGTTAAAGGATGCACATCCTGGGGGTACTCACTCACGTTTTCCGTTCGTGTCACACTATAATTATAATAATAATAATCTAAGCTTTGTCTATGAAGGGATTTCCACACTAAGCCTGTGGCTTGTTTACAGGTGGGTCCCTTTACAATGCATAGAGGGGTGGTGGCTAGCCCCTATGCCACAGCTAACCGACAGCGCCCTACACTTACTATTACCGTTAATCTCTGCAAGTTTTGATGGAAAGGAGAAACCGGGTAGACCGCGGAGGAAATCTCCTTTAACGCTATTCACTCGTACGATGTGGCTACTATTACGAGCCCTTTGGGTCGTCTTGTTTTAAAGCGGAATAGACTAACTTTCATCACAAAAGAAAATAATCAGGTACCCAAATTTATACCCCCCCCCTTCCTCAGAAAAAATTGCAATGCAGCGAAAATCCCGCACTTCGGGTTTTACCGATAGAATTTAAATAAGTAAAATCCCGGGAACGCACGCAAAGATGGCATAAATTAAATGAACTTAAAACAATTTAAGGTCTACGTAAAATGAACACTAGATCCAAAAATTTTCTAAATAATTATTTTAAAACTAAGGATTGTAAGAACCAAATAGTAATAAAACAGCAAAATGTGACATAATAAAACCAATTACTAATATATATTTACTTTTTATGTTATATTCATCATGAAAATACTTTAAGCCAGCCGTTTTAATATACTTGAATTGTATAACCTCTCAAAAGAGTAAGAGACGTCCTCCTAACCAAACCAAACTTAACAGTAGTTTTTTGGAAAAGGCATATTATTTGAGAAGTCAATGAAGATAAACATCTATATTTTCGAAAAGGCGTAGCATTGTCAAGTGATTTATAAAATATTACTAACCAAACTTAACCAAATAGTGGCGTTTTATGTTATATTCATCATGGAAATACTTTAAGCCGTTTTAATATAATTGAAGTGTATAACCGCTCCAAAGAGGAAGAGACGTTCTCCTAATCAAACCTAACCTAACAGTAATTTTTTGGAAAAGGCATATTATTTGACAAGTCAATGAAGATAAACATCAATATTTTGGAAAAGGCATATTATTTGAGAAGTCAATAAAGATTATAAAAAAACCGTCTTGGTTTGGACCAAGGCCGAAAAAACAAACGATATGTTTGAGGTTTATCAATTGACTGAAGTTTCAGATATTGAAATTTTTTTCTAGTTATTTTTATCCACTCAATCCTTAATCAATATTTAATTCAATCAACTGATTTTACTGTTAATCGATCTTGTCCCTCTAAATTAATTGAAAAAATTACATATCTACGCTTTTTCAAGAACAATTACATTTTCCGAAAACATTTTATCATGAAATTAATTATTTTGAAGGGAGTACGTGTTGAGGGATCAGTATTGAATATTTGAAATGTTCTACTGGATGTCTAAAAAGAGCAAGCGAACTTTGGCATAACTCGAATGGAAAATGCAAATATTTATTTGATGCCAAACCAGGGTGTTGCGCGAATTTATACATTAAATTTCGTATATCGAAATGCTACATTTCTATTGTCGCCTCTATGAAGGTAAAGTTGCACTGGAACTTCCATTTCCATACTTTAGAATTTCTTGGTCATAACTCAGTCTTCATTTGAAACGTCACCCCCCTACTTTACACCGGTTACGTATTACTCGTAATCATTTTAGCAAGGGTAAAGATCATTTCGGAAAACACAGGGGCGAGGCCACCATTGGGGTGTATTCTCCCTCGCACCAAGGGTCATCGCCAGACGGTGCCAAAGTTCACTACGGGCAGGAGGCTAGTCAACTAGCACTGAATATAGCGGTGCTTCTAAGCGAGCGAGAAAATGAAAGAGAGAAAACACCCCAATGGCGGGATCACACCTGTGTTTTAGTTTCTTTGTATGTAATTTCCAAAATGGTCTACTCACTTACAAATGTACACCGATTACACTGAGTGATCGGTCGTTCGGGCGCTAGCGAGTGTCAAGCCATAACCATAACCATTCATGTACACGAATGTTTTATAGTGTTAGGTTAATAAGGTTGGCGGGCAAGTCCGGAGTGTCATGTACCGTTTACTAATGTGAAAAGGTTTCGATCTATATGGTAATATAATATAGTGTGTTGCGACGGCTCAGATGACCCATACACTGGAACCACTGGTGATTATAAAATGCAATATATTGGGAAAATAGAGGAAGGGAGGGGGTGTCGGAGTTAAATGTGACCTTCTGAATGATGTGTTTAACCATATTATATCCGCGGGAAATGAATATAACAAGTCATTGGTACTGAGAAGTATTTCTGTTTATGTGATCTTTACCCTTAACCACGCAGGATAAACTTTGTTGCTTTGTCTTAAGTAGACGACATTCACTGTAAACGACAGTCTTATCAACAACTTAAAACAGATTTAAACTTCTTTTGGTGCAAACTTGAAAATTTGTCAAGCCAGCAACAATTAAAACTATGTTGGTCAAGGTGCTTACAAGTCAGTGAGCATCGACACGAAATCCCTTCAAAATAATTAATTTCATGATAAAATGTTTTCGGAAAATGTAATTGTTCTTGAAAAAGCGTAGATATGTAATTTTTTCAATTAATTTAGAGGGACAAGATCGATTAACAGTAAAATCAGTTGATTGAATTAAATATTGATTAAGGATTGAGTGGATAAAAATAACTAGAAAAAAATTTCAATATCTGAACTTCAGTCAATTGATAAACCTCAAACATATCGTTTGTTTTTTCGGCCTTGGTCCAAACCAAGACGGTTTTTTATAATATCTGTTACTTCAGTCTTAATGTTATTAAATTTTGAATAATCATGTTTGCTTCATCGTCATATATTTGCACTCTAAAATATGACGGTGCATTCAAACACCATATAGGCTGTTTTTTCCGGTGCCAAAAAAGACATCATTTAGGGTGTTCTTTAACCCCATTTTTATGATCAATTCAAGCCATTTGCTAATATTATTTGCAAGTATTAAGGAAATATTAGGCATTTTTGCACCATTTACAGTGGTTTTTAACATCTTTGTTAGGCAATCTGTTGAACTTCTAATATTACTTATTTTAATGGTGTTAAAAGTATGGAAAAAGTACGCTACCTCTGTCACATTATTAAACCAAGTTAAGTGAAATAGTTGTTAAATATTTATTTTTTCCATATTTAGCACCACGTTTATGGTGTAAAACAAACCCTGTTTACCCATTTAAAGGCCTGTTTACCCATTTAAAGACCCTATTTCCCCCGTTTTAAGGCCCTATTGACCCATTTCAAGTTAATTGTACTATGGTAATTAACCGCTTGCCTGCCTTACGACCGAATTCCAATTCGGCTGAAAACTACTGCAATTTGGCGGTTTTGGATTTGGTCTAATGGGACAAACATCTTGGCTTAAATTAAAATTCTATCTACGCCCGTTAACATCTGATTAACTTGAGTGGTTATGTAAAATGAGCAATAATCCCATCTATTTTGTAAAACATTAAGCAAAATTTATAGTTTAGAAGAATGAAATATTTTTAAATCGCAGAAATGCTCCGTTATAAAGGGATTCGCTTATTTTAAGTCAAATTACGTAACACTGTAACGAACTTAAACGAAGTTTGAACATACAATGAGTTCCCAAAAATAATTCTAACGTAATATAGTGCCTACGGAAAACAACATATTATTAAAAGCAAATATTTTTATTTTTAAACGCTGTCAACGATAAAACGTTTGTTATTATTGAACTTTTTTTTTTATTAAATTTATAACATTTATAGCATAATTACGTCTACTATTAAGAGGTACAATGCTTGAACTTTGTGTCTCAATGACACGTAACCTAACTAACATATGCCTTACCTAACCCGACCTATAAAACAAGCAATATTTTCAACGTTTTTTGTTGAGGGACCTTGAAAAATAAACGATTTCTTGGAAAAGGCCCAAGTTGATTAGTAATGACCTAATATTAATCTTGGATTGTAAAATAAAAATAAAATTCTTATGCCATGAAATATTTTCCAATAAGCATGTACTTTTAAAAAATTGTGCATACAGACCTCAGAAAGGTTTTTAAGTGATGTTTTAAAAAGTAAAACATGCTCATTATTAAAACCAATCTGACTCCATTACATTAGTTGTTGCCCAAAAGAGTTCATTTGGATAATTTTAACGGCATTAACTTTTTTACTTAAAATCGTGTTCAGTCAGGATTGATATAATAAGAGAGCCTTCAACGTGTACAAACACAATAGGAAAGGTAGTGAAGTTCCACTGAACAAGACTATAAATATTCCTGTAAATCAGGCGTATGGTCCTGAAATGGGGTGAACAGGGGTTTGATATGAGATTAATAGGGGTTTTAAATTGGTACATGAAATGGGGTAAATTGGGACATGAAATGGGTGTAAATTGGGACATGAAATGGGTGTAAATTGGGACATGAAATGGGTGTAAATATGGACATGAAATGGGGGTAAATATGGACATGAAATGGGGGTAAATATGGACTTGAAATGGGGTAAATATGGACTTGAAATGGGTCTAAATATGGACTTGAAATGGGTCTAAATATGGACTTGAAATGGGTCTAAATATGGACTTGAAATGGGTCTAAATATGGACTTAAGTGCTCATTTAATTGTAAAGATTAAATAGGAAAATTGAGACTGGGTGAAAGATAAGTGTAGTTTTAATTTTAATTAAATAAGGTATCCATGAATTTAACCAAAAAATCATGTTTTGGGTTAATTTCACCTTAATTTTACTTACGTTTAAAGGTTTATCTCGATTAAGTTTAGTTTAAAGGCTTAACTCGATTAAGTTTAGTTTAAAGGCTTAACTCGATTAAGTTTAGTTTAAAGTGTTATCTCGATTAAGTTTGGTTTAAAGGCTTATCTCGATTAAGTTTAGTTTAAAGGCTTATCTCGATTAAGTTTAGTTCAAAGGCTTATCTCGATTAAGTTTAGTTTAAAGGCTTATCTCGATTAAGTTTAGTTCAAAGGCTTATCTCGATTAAGTTTAGTTCAAAGGTTTATCTCGATTAAGTTTAGTTTAAAGGCTTATCTCGATTAAGTCTAATTTAAAGGCTTATCTCGATTAAGTTTAGTTCAAAGGTTTATCTCGATTAAGTTTAGTTTAAAGGCTTATCTCGATTAAGTTTAATTTAAAGGTTTATCCGGATACAGTTTAATTTAAAGGTTTATCCGGATTAAGTTTAATTCAAATGTTTATCTCGATTAAGTTTAATTTAAAGGTTTATCTCGATTAAGTTTAATTTAAAGGTTTATCCGGATTAAGTTTATTTAAAGGTTTATCCGGATTAAATTTAATTAAAGGTTTATCCGGATTAAATTTAATTAAGGGTTTATCCAGATTAAGTTTAATTAAAGGTTTATCCGGATTAAATTTAATTAAAGGTTTATCCGGATTAAGTTTAATTAAAGGTTTATCCGGATTAAGTTTAATTAAAGGTTTATCCTAATTAAGTATATTTTAAAGGTTTATCCTGATTAAGTTTAATTTAAAGGTTTATCTTGATTAAGTGTGAAATAGAAATACGAGGCATTATCAACAGCTATACAGTTTAAATATTAATTAAGTAGTCCATTTAAAATTTATTCGAGTTTTTATCCAAAATATGTATATTTTATGTTTAAATTCACCCTAATTATTAGGCCAGTGCGGGTAGTGATTTTTGGGTTTCGGGTCGGGTACGGGTAGTTGAAAAAACTTCCAATCGGGTATCGGGTCGGGTACCCGGATTTCTAACGGATACTCGAATAATTAGGCCTAGCTAAACTACCATTAGTCGGGTGCTTTTTGGGTAGCAAAAAATCATATACCCGACTTATCGGGATGAAATACTTTTATTTGTGAAAAAAATAAGTGTCATGAAAGACTTGGATATCATTATGGCGAAAAGTACAAAAATAAGACGCTAAAGGTGGAATTCATAAACGTCGGACGCAACGCAATTTACTACAGGCAAAGGCAGGGCGTCGTGCGCAAACTTCCGCCTTTTGCGCACGACGCCCTGCCTCTGCCTGTACTAAATTGCGTCCGACGTTTATGAATTCCACCCTTAAACTATTAGCGAGGATTGAAATAATGAATAATACTGAGCATTGTGGAAAAGTTTACTCAAACTTAAGTTCTTCTAAGTTCAAGAAACTTTGCCAAACCAATACCAGATTGTCCTAAGCCTTGTCACGGGTAATGAGCGAGAAAATTTAAATATTCGAATAATTTCGGGTATTAAGAAATTAAGTTTTCGGGTATCGGGTACTCGCACAGGCCTACTAATTATACTTAATTATGTTGAAATTAATGAAGGATTGTGGTTTGGCAGTATTGATTTATCTCATAAATTGAGCTTCAAAAAATTATTAACCTTAATTTTAATGTTTAGATGAGTTTTTGATTAGTTCCAACACATTGCGTTCAATTTTCATCATGCCCCGTGCTAAATTTGCGGTAACGTGAAGATTAACAATTAAATATGTTGTACCGGGGAGCCCGTTACAACGGATCACTACAAAGGTTACCATGTTAATGAATGATGTGATTCCATAGTTTCGCTTAAATACCAGTAATTAGATCAAATGCCTAAACAATTCATAGCAATTTTGACATATAAACAAACGGCAATGAGGACTGTGGAAATAGCGAACGTAACCCTCTGTTTTCCACGTGGTTACATTGAAAAAATCTGCACAAGGAATTTATTTGACTAATTACGTAAAGACAATGTTCTCCTGGATTAACCAGCACCACTGTTACTTATATTTCTAAATTAAAGAATCCACTCTTGGTAACAAATAGTTTATAAAACGTAATATCATATACGGACTGTTTCACCAGGAAAAAAATTGTTTTAACGAATCGTTTCCAAAGTGGTTACGTTGAATCTGTGCTGATGTAAACATGGAAATTCCTCTACATTGGTTCAGTTTAAGGAAATAAATTACACACCTTCACAATTAGTACCATTTTAGTGAGATTAACAAATAATGAAACCCTGTATACCTCCTATATTTGTTGGTAGCAGAAAACGAAGCAGACTGCGTATTTTGTAATACAGAGCTGGAAATTAGCTTTTTTATCTTTAAAGGGGAAAGACACTATAAAGACTATATTACATAGACAAACTAAAATACAACTTAAGCCTTGGCCGTAAAGAACGTTCAAAAACTTTCTTTAAATGATATAAAAACCTGTATTATCTGTAATTATTTACCTGAATTACTTTTCTAGACGAAAATTCGACCTGATAACGACCTATTTCTTATTCAGGGTGCTACAGTTAATTAGAAAATACATATAAAGGTGCTCAAGCTCGGATGAAATACCAAAGTAATTTGTTAGCGTCTACTGCTAGATAGTCTGACCCAAAAGTAATTTTTGACGTACTTTCAGAATTAACTAAAATTAACATACTTAGAGTTAATTGATTTAAATTAAACTAGCCGATAGCACACCTTGAATACTTAATTGTTAATTCAAGAGTATTCCGAAAAGTAACTTCGCTGTAGTTTTTCTGTTCGCGGTGGGGGTAAATCACGAAAAACGCCATGTTAATCTCCATAGGAAATTTAGTAAAAGCATGTGAATTTTGCTTTAACGTTACAAAAGGGTGTCAAGTCATATCTACAAGGGCCTACCGGCCCTGTAGAATAAACATCAATATTTTGGAAAAGGCGTAACGTTGTTAAGTGATTTATAAAATATTACTAACCTAGCTTAACCGAATAGTGGCATTTCCAAGTCAGTATAAATGTATTTAAAACGCTTTCATTAAAAAAGACATTAATAGAAATTAAACTACATAGCATTTTTGGGGTCGCTGTTTTCGACAAATAGAGTCGTTTGAATTGTAAATACCAAACGCGCCGTTGGGCTAAATTCATTAAAAACATTGGCGGGATTCGGTCTAATAGGAATTCGGTCTAATGGAATTCTGCGCAAAGGGAAGATACCGCCCAAAGTCCCAATGGCAGAGTTTCCACGGAAGGTTCACGCCATTGTGGCTTTTCTTGTCATTCACTGTGAATCAATCGCCTTATATACCCTAAATTTCCACAACTTGTTAAAGAGGCATAACATCAACATTAGCTATGTTTAAAATTATTTTAGGAATAAAGTTTCTTAAAAAGATTTAACTAGAATTAAGGTAAATTACTGACTATTAAGATAATTAATATCAATTATATTTATTTAATCGTTTAAGAAAAGCCTCTTAATTGGGTAGTCCTCGTTTTATAGGGACGGGCTTAATGGCTTTCGGGTTTAATTTGCAACATCCCTTAAAATGGCGGGCTAAAAAATATCCCAACGGGTCCTTTCACTTCTACTAATTTGTATTATCTTAATTTTGAATCTTACAATTGGAAACTTCTCGTCACTTCGGAACTGAGTCATCTGACTAAATTGTATATCCAGTAAAGCGCATCTATTTACAATTACGTTAACAATGTAATTAAAGATATTATGTAAAATATTACAAGTGAACTTACCGCATTTTCAACTTTCTCTCTAAATATTTTCGTACCTCTTCATAAATCGGTCCGATTGCCGTAATTTCTGTCACCTAGAATTAAATCAAGAAACGTTTTACGATAGTAAATTTCCAAATAAAAATGATAGCATTCCTAAAATCAAAACATCATTAGAGAAAAACTGTGACGGTTTGTAATTTTTCTGTCGTGTAAAAATGTAGGTATAGAAATAGCGTTCATTCGAAAAAATAATATTGAGACTTGGATATTATTTTATTTTAGCAAAATAGGTACCAAAAAACTTACACCCAAGTATCCAATGTTAAGAGCCATATTTGCTGAATTGAGGGAAATGGGGAGGTATATAATCGACCACACTCAAATACTTAGACGTTACGCGCAGTCCTAAGTGCAATTTATTGTATACTTAGCTCAAGTAAAGAAAGTTTCATGTAGTTAATCTTCCTAAAGTCCATGCGCAAGTTTACGATCACGCTTATACGCTGCTGAAGTTTGTTAAAATGGACCAGAAACACGAATATTGTTTCTGTACACAAAGCAACAGCGTTTACACTAACAGTCTGACACCTCGGCATCATTACAGTAGATGTTATTGGTTAGTAGAGTCAGACAATCCCAGTAATAAGGATTTGAAAAGTTGATTGCGATAATCCATAATTCATGAAAAGGTAAAAGTAAAAAACATAGGCCTTATATGCGCTTGAACAAGAGTTAAATACAATTGATTGGTTTTTATCTGATAGAACAACTATGACGAAGTTAATTTATAGATTTGGCTAGCAACTACATTAAATACGGATGGAAGTGATTAAATATTGATATATGGATTCCGGTTTCGAGTCAATTTTCATATTAACCGCGTGTGACCTTTAAAAGTAACCAAATTCACATTGCGAAGGACTTTATGGGTACTGAAATAACTGTTTCCTTCATGACCAAATAAAACCCCGAAATCTGCCTTCTTTAATCAAAGGCCTTGACACGAGCGTCTGAAACTTTTCCAGTTTCTCTTGATGCGCGTAAACCATACACAGACAAATAAAATACCAAAAATTAAGTTGTATCGATTTTACCATGAACTTAACTTGGTTGTTAAATCACGGAGCTGTATTGTAGAAGGAGTAGAGACTAGGTCTGTAGGGCCTAGACATTAGCGTACTAGTGTTCTGTGCGTAATTTTCGCGCTTACCGAGTCTATGTAAACAATCTCTGACGTCATTTCTTTTAGAGAACAGGTGTTTTAACTTTTAAAGAAGGCGTCGTTTTCTTCTTTTCCGGTTAACTCTATGAATATTTTAGATTTTATAGTTAATATAGGCCTAAATAGAAATAATAGTAAAGATATTAATTTAAATAAAATTTACAAACGCTTGAGAAACTCCCGGCACTCGGACCCGAGAGTCAATATACAAAAAAACCGAGGCTTAACCCTCCTAAACGTCCGTAGCTCGCGGCCATTTTTCTAGTTTACGTGGGCTCGTCTAGGTTTGGAGGGAGGGGTCAAAATACATACTCGGATACTCCTTTCTTATGGACAAGTAAGGTCTAGCTTTTTAGTAGACGAGAAGCTACGAGTATCTACTACACCTACAATACAGCTCCGTGGTTAAATCGCCCTATTTTAAAGCACATATCCAACACAATGTACATTTCTGCCTGTAAAATCTTTTAGTTACAGTAGGCCATTAGTATCGATTGAGCGTCTTATTTCCATATTCGACGGCGTCAAGGATAATTTCTAGTCGGAACGTGAACGGAATTTTTAGAATTGTTCTTGTTATGTTTTATTACAAGGGTTTGAATAAACAAGTAGGGTATCCAAAGTAAACCTCTTTGAATCGAGACGAGGGCTATCTACCCAATTAAGAGGTTTTTCGTAAATAATAAAATAAATATAATTATCTTAATTATCTTAATCGTCAGTTATTTACCTTAATTCTAGTTAAGTCGTTTTCAGAAACGCTATTCCTAAAATTATTTTAAACATAGCTAATGTTGATGTACGAATTTGGCGTATGCCTCTTTAACAAGCTTTGGAAATTTAGGGTATATAAGCAGGGTTGGCAAAAATCCGGATAATTTGAATAAAATCCAGACCAGTGGTTTTTATTGGATTAAACCGGATTTTATTGGATTTATCCGGATTAAAAAAAAAAGAGTCATTTTAGGTTTTTTTGAAGGCAAAGTACTTCTGTCTAAGCTCTTATTTGAGTTTTGGGGCACCTCCCTACAGTCTGGGGACACTTCCTAAGGTCCAAAACCAGTTTATTAATTGCTTGGACTAGTTTTTAAATTCAAGAACTGGGGGTTACTGGTCCAAATTCCAAATCTATAGGAGAACAAAGGCTGCGACCAGTCCGGAGACCAGTTAATTATTTCAAACCTTAGGTGGTCACTGGTCCCTATGACCAGTTTAAAAAATATTCTTATTACCAGACTGCTCCCCTAGCCGCGGTTTCAGTATAAAATAGTCTGCTACTTTTAACTGCTAAAATGTTTTCATTAAATCTATTTCTTTCCTGAGTGCACGAGCCTACCACTAAGTCGCTTTAGTTCGAGTAATACTGGAAAAATATTGTAAGCTGTAACTAGACAGTAACTGGTAACATAACTATTAGTTTTAGCATTTAAACCTATAATAAATAACCTTTAGTTATGGCTTCATATATTTTTGCTTTGTTTCTGGTTGTATTTTAATTATTTTTATGGCACAAAATTGATTTTCCCCCGTTCATAATTAAGCCGGATATTTTAGGTGGATTTTTTTAAATGGATTATTCCGGATTAAACCAGGTGGTTTAAACCGGACTGGATAGGTGGTTGCCAACCCTGTATATAAGGCGATAGTGAATGATAAGAAAAGCCACAATTGCGTGAACCTTTTGTGGAAGCCCTGCCATTGGGAGGTTAGACGTTTCTCATAGCACAAGCCGATCGACACGTACATCTTACCCCTGACGATGATAATGGAGTACAAGTCAATATTGCTTTCTGTGAACTGAGTACGCGGTCCTAACACCACACACGGAGACCCATAACAATTTTTTTCTGAGGAAGGGGGGGGGTGGAATAAATTTGGTTATCTGATTATTTTCTTCTATGATGAAACTTGGTCTATTCCACTTAAAAAAACAAAATTAAGAAAAAAAACATTTTTTGATAAAAACAAGATCTTTAATAATTTACACTTTAGCAAGATGTATTTGTGAAAATCTCCTTGGCAAAAATATCAAATTATTTAACACCATGGGCAACTAGCGGCCAATGGAACAGCGGCAACTGGTCCGGGCTTAAAGATAGCCTTGGCAGCGGCAGGGACATTAGCACCGGCAGCGGAAGGAGCGATGGCGATTCCAGCGGATGGGATGTTGGCACCAGCGTTGGCGTGTCCCTTGACGACTCCGGTGGAGGCGATAAGGGTGGCGGAAGATCCGTGAAGAACAGCGGTGGGACCAGCCAGTGCAGAGCCGGTGGATGGACCAGCACCGTCGGGACCAGCGTTGACTCCGGGAACGGCGGAAGCGGCCAAACCACCGGGGTTTGAGAGGATGGCTCCTGATCCAAGCCCATAGACGCCGGGAACAGCTAAGAGACCGGGAGCGGCGATTCCGTGGGAGACAAGACCGGCAGGAGCTAGAAGAGAGGCAGCGCCTAGGGAATTAATCCCGCTCAAACCATAAGGAGCTCCGAGAAGGGTAGCGGCTGGAAGTCCGTAGTTGACAACACCAGCATTTGCGACTCCGAAGGCGACCAAAGCGACGAAAAGGGTTAGCTGAAAGATACATTTCCTTTGCTATTTCTTCACCAAATACATGATGAAACCAAAAGTGCATTGACAAAAACAAAATGTATACTTCGTTCACAGTTCCTAGCCTTAAAAAAGATTAAGTAACGACCACTCAACCTCTACCCGAGGCAACCATTCAAATTTAGAGAATTTTTGGAGGTCAACGGTTTTTAGAAAATAGTACTCAATGGTGGCGATCAAAACGTTAATTCTTGGTACTGGAGCAAACATCGGCTACGATATTGAGGCTATTCATTCGTGTTCCCTGTGATACGGTCGTGAAGAGGTCGACACTATTCTAAGGGTAAAGGTACTTTTCTCATACTACACGGCGCGAGGAAGCTTTTATGAAGTATACTTTTTGTTCTTATCCATGAACTTTTGTGAAACTCGACGAAGTCTGGGAAATGTAAAATTTATTAGAATTTAAGTTCGTTCTTACTTGGGCCATTTTAAGTCTCTATTTGTACACCTTCCAGAATTCTTTCTGAAGCTTGGGAAGTCGATCTGTATCAAAACTTTGAAAAACCGCTTCTTTTATACAAATTTCTCAAAGGGTGGGTCACACCCTGATATCCTTCACTATAATAGTCAAACAAATTTACATACCAGTTCCAGTGTCAATGAAATGGTAAACCTCTTTATAACAACCTGGAAACGCTCCAGTTAACCTTCTGAATCTATGCTATATTTGCAGCGATGTTTTTTGTTTCTTATTATTTGTATGTTAATTATTGATGGGGTCGGACATTTGTAAAAATTGCGTACAGTTCGTTAAAAAATCTTTTTAAAATCCTTCTCTCTCTCTCTCTCTCTCTCTCTCTCTCTCTCTCTCTCTCTCTCTCTCTCTCTGTCCAAGGCCACAGGAAGTATAAATGCGCATCGTACGCGGATGATTTAAACATCTTTATCCGGTCAGACTTAGATTTTCAGGTATTACGCTCCGCTCTAGACCTTTATTGTAACATCTCAGGTGCTTCTGTTAACTATGCTAAATCCTTTGGTTTGTGGTGCGGCGCGTGGCGCACTCGCTTAGATTGTCCGTTTAATATCCCTTGGCGCGCCGAGGGTGGAAAATTCCTGGGTGTTCATCTCGGTAATGAACGTTCTTACGAAGATAGAAATTGGCCGGAACTTTTGACGCGTCTTCAACGCACACTAGGACGATGGTACCGTCTAAGACACTTATGCTCGGTTTATGGCAGGGTCCTTATTATTAATCAGCTGGCCTCCTCTGTTTTGTGGCATCGCTTAAAAGTTCTTGACCCCCCTTCTGAGTTTGTTCGAGATGCACAAAGTCGCCTTTCCCGGTTCATGTGGGATGGTGTTCATTGGGTATCCTTTAAAACCCTTACTCTTGACAAACGTTAAGGTGGACTTGGTCTGGTGGATGTAGCCACTAAAATGAAAGCTTTTCGGTTGGCTCAAGCAGCTAATATACTTGAAGGAAATCCCAACGATTCCCCTCATATTGACATTGCGCACTCACTACTTCGACTTAGTTTTCCCAATTTTACTTCGATACGTACCCTTTTCATGATGGAACCTCTAACACCCTGCTCCATCCCGGTATATAACACATGTCTAACTACGTGGCAACTCTCACCATTGACCATTTCCCTCGACCTATGTCTTCGGGAAACGGTTTTCTCTTTTGACAATCACTTTATTCGGGATAGGGATGGTGAAACGCTCAGCGGAATTCTACATTCCCGTTTTACCCTTAGTGGTATAAGCTCGATTGGTGACCTGATTCACCATCGTTCACTCCGTTGGAAGAACTTTGGTGAAGTTATTCAATCTGATCGACCCTCCCGTTTTCTTCTTAAAACGTTTGACACTCTTAAAGAATCAATTACGTTATCATTACCTCATATGTTTAATGAGTACGGAATTGTTCATGGACACATTTTTGGGGGCTCTAGTGACCCAGTTTTTAATCTTAAACCCGACCTTCGTTTTAGCCGACATGTTGTCCCGCTAATAGATTTCACCGTCACAAAAACGATCTACCAATCTATGATTCATCATAAAATTGACCCCCCTACACCGTTTTCAGCACTTCCCTTGGTAACACGCTTACCACGTTTTAACATATTTGGTGTATGGCAACCGTCACGTCGTTCGAAGTTTACCACTCGAATGGAAAACTCCCTTCAATGGCGCCTAATGCATGGTAGTTTACCTTGCCCTTCGCGTATGTACCATGTCCATACTGATTACGTCACGCCCTCATGCCCGTTCTGCCCATGTGTTGGGTCTTTAGATCACATGTATCTTACTTGCCCGCTTTATGAGACAGTCTCCTCTCGCGTCCTCTTTTGGGTTCACGAGGTCCGACATCACGCTCACGATGACGCTGATGTCTGGTTCCTTCCCTTAGGCAAGAAACATGACTTTTGTAACCTTGCTTTTATTTTACTGAAACGCGTTTTTTACGAATTCTATAGCACCATCCCGCACAATACCCTGAACCCCTTAGACTTTGAAATAATTGTTGACCGCCTTGTTTCCAGGCATCGTCGCCTTACCATTGCTAGAGTTTCTGCTCTACGCTCTGGAGGTGACGATCCTGAATTTCTAAACATCCATGGAATTTCACGTGGGATTTTTCGGTCCGCCAGTACCCTTCCCCCGTAGTAACATTTTTACCCCTTTTCTTTTGTTTAAACAACCGACAACCCCTTAGTTTTAATTGCTTAATTTAAATTGGTTATTTTGATTGGTTAATTTGTAACTCATTGTAATTTATAACATTGTAATTATCATCATCATATTGTCATACTGACATATTAAATGATCTCCTTTTAAAAACAAAACTCTCTCTCTCTCCCCAGGGTTGGCAAAAATCCGGATAATTTGAATAAAATCCAGACCAGTGGTTTTTATTGGATTAAACCGGATTTTATTGGATTTATCCGGATTAAAAAAAAAGAGTCATTTTAGGTTTTTTTGAAGGCAAAGTACTTCTGTCTAAGCTCTTATTTGAGTTTTGGGGCACCTCCCTACAGTCTGGGGACACTTCCTAAGGTCCAAAACCAGTTTATTAATTGCTTGGACTAGTTTTTAAATTCAAGAACTGGGGGTTACTGGTCCAAATTCCAAATCTATAGGAGAACAAAGGCTGCGACCAGTCCGGAGACCAGTTAATTATTTCAAACCTTAGGTGGTCACTGGTCCCTATGACCAGTTTAAAAAATATTCTTATTACCAGACTGCTCCCCTAGCCGCGGTTTCAGTATAAAATAGTCTGCTACTTTTAACTGCTAAAATGTTTTCATTAAATCTATTTCTTTCCTGAGTGCACGAGCCTACCACTAAGTCGCTTTAGTTCGAGTAATACTGGAAAAATATTGTAAGCTGTAACTAGACAGTAACTGGTAACATAACTATTAGTTTTAGCATTTAAACCTATAATAAATAACCTTTAGTTATGGCTTCATATATTTTTGCTTTGTTTCTGGTTGTATTTTAATTATTTTTATGGCACAAAATTGATTTTCCCCCGTTCATAATTAAGCCGGATATTTTAGGTGGATTTTTTTAAATGGATTATTCCGGATTAAACCAGGTGGTTTAAACCGGACTGGATAGGTGGTTGCCAACCCTGTCTCTCCCTCTCTCTCTCTAAGATCTCGGAATATTACCTCAAAATCTACAAATCACAAAATCTCACTTCAAAGTCTAAAAATCTCGAAATCTTAACCTTAAAATATAAAAATCCCACCATCAAATCTTGGCATGCCGAGGTTTTAACGTAAAATCACGAAATCTCAGCGCAAAAGATCATAATTTTCTAATCTTGATATACCCTTTGAACCTCGGAAGTGTAATACTAAATCTGGAAATCTCCTGCTAAGTTATAAAATCTGCACTTTAATAACGAAATCTCTTTAAAAATCTCTAAATCTCCAGGAAAATCTTGAAATCTCATGCAAAATCATAATATTATATTGTAAATCTCCAAAATCTTATTCTTAATCTTGAAATCTCCTACAATATGCCAAAATTTTTAAAATCTAATACAAAATCTGCGGTAAAATCTCAAAATTCCGTATACTAAAATGCAGAACGTCCGACCCCTCGGTAATTTCACTGATCATTTGGGAATCACTTTGACTTTCGCGATGCCTATCCCTTGTTATCTCTTATTTATTAAAATTATACCTTACAATGCTAGGAATGCGGAGAAAAATATTTTAGCTTAAAATTAATTTTCGGGTGTGTATTTTAAATCATTTTCGAGTTTTGTTAAAAAAGTATTTTCAAGGTTGTATTTTAAAAAAACAAAAAGGTAACTTTAAAAGTGGTTTTTTTGGCGTGGTTAGATTATACGTATAATGAATTCAATAAAGCCATGTAAACATTTTGTTCCACTTTTATCAATAGTGCTCGTAATCAAATATCTTTGTTTTTGGTATAGAAGTTTTCAATTTATAGCGTACCAGATATGAAAAAAAAATTTAGTAATTTTTATGATTTCATTAATCAGAGGGATTTTTAGTTTTGAAATATATTTGACTGATATAGTAGTAAACGCAATGATTTCGTTGATTTGGTTTTTGTCATTTGAGGAAAAGACGTAACCTCTATTCTGAACACGAAGTCAATAACCCAAACTTAAGAAAAAAACTCGGGAAAATCTACGAGCGCCATCGTATGCACGATATAGCTAACAGAAAACTAATATTTCTACAATTTACAAATAACGTTGAGTTATAGGAATAAACTATTTATCTACAACATTTAGTTAAAACTGAAAAGTATTCAATCCTATCTTTCAATCACATATTTCACTCATGTTTATCTGAATAGTTCATAGACGGCGTGAGGTGCCGCGATAAAGTATTAAAAAAAAATTAAAGGGAGGATGTAAAGGAAAATCAAGTGATTTTGTCACATCGCAATTAATCAAAATATATTTCATAAGCATGTTCTTCAGAGAGCACGTGACATACCACTTGTTAATTCAAACTAGTGATGGCCGTTATCGTAAAACAACCCATGTCGACACCGATATCGAAGTTTTACTAGAATCGATACCGAATTTAACCGATAATTTAAACTCGGTGAGCTAACAGAATTAATAATTTTAATGAAACCGATATCGACCGACTATCAACCGATAATTACCGATTTCTAACCGATATCGACCGACTATAAACTGATTTTTACCGATTACTAACCAATATCAACCGGTATATCGGTAAAAATCCTTAAATGAAGCTTATATTGTTTCAAGTGAATGTCGCATTCCGCGCATCATTAAATCGTATGCCACAGAATGCCTAACACGTGCAATTTGTTAGATATAAGGCAACATCTCCATCAACTTTAATTTCTAAAATCATTCGGAGATATTTCCTGGATGTTTCAGTAGGCAGGGAAATATTATATCTTGTTAATGTCTCGAATAATATCAATTCATTTTCGTCTTCACCCTCCCTTCGAATCCACGATAAAGATCATTACATTGAAACGGTTTCAAGGTTCATATATAAAAATGTACAGGCTCTAGGCCCTATCATTAAACAAGTTTTACAGCTACCTTACTAACCTCCCCAAAAGACACAGATAAAAAATATACGCGCGTGTTTTATTACTAAAAGAATATAGTTTTTAGTTTAATTTTAGTTGTAGGGAACGAATACAGCAAAGTTAAAAGCTACGTAGTAAGTTTTCTTTTAATATAGCTTCTTTGAGGGAATGCTGATAATTTTAATTTTGGGGATGGTAAAGTTCAGCAAAAGTTCGTAGATAATAACATAAAGTATACTACTTTCATAGTTCTCAGCCTTTGGCTGTAGACTCCATGTAAAATGAGAAGCAATGACCTTCGCAGTTTCTATACTAGCCAATCAACTAGGTTTTGTCATAGAAACCTTTTAAAAAATAGTACTCTATCTTACTTCCTGGCAACTATTTGGGCCGCTTGTTCCCAGTGCTACGGTCATCAAGATAATCATACGCAGAGGGGGGTCAACACTATTCTTAGAGGTAAAAGTGCGTTTCTCATATCAGGGATAAATGAGGTAAGATTAATTGGAAATGAAAACGGGCGGCACCGTAACTTTCCCATTGTACCTCGCGCACGCCCCTACCTTCGATAGGCGATTGCTAAGTGCTGCCGTGTAACGCCATTGTATTTGGATGAGAAATAGCTTCTCTTTTTAAGGCAGAGGGGGCATCCTTAACGATTTCGTACCGTATGACCTAAACGCTGAGAGTGCTGGGAGAACGTCGGTTCCGTAGGTGGGGATACAGAGGCAACGTTATAGGTATGGGGGTTTCCACACCATCCCTCTCTCGTTCAAGCTCATATTAAACGACGCGAGCAAGCTTCATTAAAGTGTACTTTTGGTGTTTTATCTATGAACTTTTGTTTAAACTAATGCAAAACTTAATAGTTGTTGAATCGCATACATGTGATTTACTTGTAATTAATATTTCTTTAGACATGAGTGAGCCGGAGGAGAGCCCCCTGGTGCTAGTCACTGGCGCTACTGGTTATGTAGGACTCCATCTCGTTCAAGCTCTGTTAAGGAAGAAATTCAGAATAAGAGGAACCGTTCGAAATATAAATAACGAACAAAGAATGGACCCTTTGAAAATCGTTTGGAAAGACAACACCAAGTGAGTTAATCTCATAAAGGGAGAGCAGAAGAACTATAATGCAAATAAGACTTTTTCGCGCTTTAAAACTTGGAACATCCATAATTAGTACTCTCTGATATGTTGGTAACGTGCGATGCAATGCCTACGTTAATCAAGGCCTGTTCGCGGTAGTTTCGAAGTGGGAAACTTTTAAGAAACGCGACTTCCTATTTTCTCCCTATTTTACCGCGTTATGGCATTGATAGCTGAACCGAAACGCGCGCGAGAATGAGAATTTAAAATTCCAAGCGCGAGAAAATGAACAAGAGCTAATAGCGCTCTTAGGTGAGAGAATTTGGCAACTTAAACGAAAAATAAAAATCGGCGCAACGAATAGACTGAAGTATTCACCTACTAGTTATTTTTACCGCAATTCACACAGAGTCTAAAAAGTGTGGTAATTCATGATTGGTCAGAATTTGTGGGCAACTCTTTTATGCTAAAACTCCTATGTGTAGTTGGCCGTCAAAAACAATGTGTTTGTCGAAGGTGCAAATTTCAAGTTATCTATGAAATCTCAATTTAATTTTAAAATCATTCGGAGGTACTTCCTGGATGTTTCAAAACGCATATTGGACTTAAAAATAGAAGAAGAATCTATAAAAATCACTTGTTTTTAATTTTCACCCTATCTTTAAGACAAAATGCATTTGATAAGGTAAAAATGGAGATTGAACGATATAATTATCTTCCTATATAGCGCTCCCCTCGATGTTGTTGAAGCGGACTTACTTAAAGACGAAGGTTGGGATGAAGCGGTGAAAGGGTGCACGTTTGTCTTGCACGTGGCTCGTCCATTTCCGAACAAGCCATTCACGGATGAAAATGTCGAAATAATAAATGCTATAGTAGATGGAACGAGGAGAGTACTTGAAGCATGCGGCCGAGAGGCTGCTAGAGGACACCTTAAGCGAGTAGTGTATACCAGTAGTATAGCGGCAATACATGGGGAAAATACAACTGAAAAAGGAAGGGTTTACGACGAAAATGACTGGACTGATCCTGAGTAAGTCTTTGCATGGAAGAAGAAGGGTGTAATGGAATGGTGAGGTGAATAGGCAGACGGCTACGCGAAATGTAGGGTCACGTGGGAAAACTCTCCTCTCCTATCGGCTCTAGCTGTAACTTGATTACTGCTCTGCGCAATATTGGGGCGCAAGCCACCTCCTTGCGCGTACAGAGAGAGGGATACACTGTTTAGATCCGCTCTCTACCGCCTCTGCGCAGACGCTTTCAACGTTGGTGATAAACTCGGGAAGGAGGGGATGAAAAGGGGGAAGTTACGATTTTTCAAAGCGCTCTCTTCAACACTATAGGACCCTTCCATACACCCTTCTTCTTCCATGGTCTTTGCATGCATGAACCATCAATCTAGAAGATTTTTTTCTGCTTTCAACATCTGTGCACAGGTGCCCGCTAATTTCGGTACAGCGTAAACAAACGTGACAGTTTTGGGAAGGGTACAAAGTATGATTTTTACCTCTCCGAGTGACGATGACGTCACGAAGAGGTATTAAACTGGACGTTTCTGTTTGTGTGTGTGTCTATTACCGCGTTCGCAGTTGGGAAATCGGAGCAAACCTGTTCGCAAAAAGCAATTTTTGGCTTCTACTATACTCCCATCGTTAGGATTAAGAAGTACGCTTCGATCGGCTAAGGTTACGAGAAACGTTTAGCTTTCTAATGATAGGGCTTCCACCAAAGGTTCACGCAATTGCAGGTTTTCTCATCGTTTACCGTGAATCAATCGATTTATATACCCTTTTTCAAAAATTGTTAAAGAGGCATACTCTTGATTTCAAACGTCAACAATAGCTATGTTTAAAATTATTTTAGGAATAATGTTTCTTAAAACGATTTAATTAGAATTAAGGTAAATTAATGACGATTAAAATAATTAACATATAATTAATATCAATTATGGTTATTTAATTATTTAAGAAATACCTCGAAATTGCGTCTTGACTCGGAGAGGTTTATTTTGGTTTTCCAACTTGTTACATTTTAATTTCCTTGAATCACATTCGCCAAACGCGCAAATCTTTATTTTTCCTATTATTAATTACTTTATTAAACTTTACTTTAAATAGATGCAAAAAAATTAACATTAGTCTCAAGGCTTAGCAAAATGAGACCAAGCGGCCATTTTACTTGTTTATATAGGCTTTCTGCAAGAACTTGTCGTCTGCTAGCTAATTATTTTTTGTAGGGCTGTGCGAATAGTGGTTTTTCAAACCGAATCGAATACGAATCGAATAGTAAATCTCCTATTCGAAATCCGAATCGAATAGTAAATCTCCTATTCGAAATCCGAATCGAGTACTCGGTCAAACGAATATTACTCGTTTCTCAAAAAATCTAGTTCGAGTACTCGTTTTTTACCAAAGGAAAGCCCGTATAAAGGATAAAGGGAACCAGTGTACTAAAAATAGGTGGGAAATCGGTTGAAAAGCGGGGACGTTATTCCGTAAAGAAGGTGTAGGCAAAAGAATATAGTTAAAAAAACAAAAAGTACCGTTGAAAGTTGGTCCCGCCATGTTATATGAGAAGCCCTCCTTCATTCCATTAAAGTGTCAACCTCCCTCTACGTATGATTACCTTCCTGACCGTGGCACAGGGAACAAGCCGTGAATAGGCTCATAAAGTACCAAAAATGAACGTTTGGATCGCTATCATCATGTACTACTTTCTCTAAACAGGGTTGGCAAAAATCCGGATTTTTCTTGAAAAAGCCACTGGTATGGTTTTTTGCTGGTTTAAACCGGATTTTATTGGATTTATCTGGCTTTTTTTAAACTACTCTCTAGTGCTTAATTTTGCACTTCTTTTTTACATTTAGTGCGCTAGTTGACTTCTGCTAGGCCGTCTAATTGAGAATCATTTTTATTGTACATAAAAGTTCATAAAACTATAGACATTTCCCTTAGAGATGAGTAGGGCCCCTGATTTAATCGGGATTTTTCAATCCAACCCGACCCATTATCACCATATCGCGTTGGGTGAGAAAATAACTTAAAATGTTTTGCTGGTCGGGTCGGGTAGGGTTATCATATCGTCTACCTGGGTAGACATTTTTATTATCTTCAATAGGGCAGGGTTGGGCCCGGGTAGGCTTTTTTGTGATCTTCAATAGGGCAGGGTCGGGCCCGGGTAGGCTTTTTGTGATCTTCAATAGGGCAGGGTCGGGCCCGGGTAGGCTTTTTTGTGATCTTCAATAGGGCAGGGTCTGATAAAGATTTTTCTAAATGCGCGGTCCGACCCAACAATTTAGCGTTGCGAAAAATTCAACTCAGTCTCACGAGTTTCGGGTGGGGCAGTGGGAGGAGGGCGCGTCAAACTAACCCACAATGTATGGGAATCGACCATTTCGATGAAATAAAGAGGTAAAGACATGTGGGTCAAACTTTTTCTTCCATCTCACTTTATGGTGCCTGCGCTGTACTCCATTATTATATTTTTTGAAAAATCCACTGGATTTTTCATCGTGGTTTAAACCGGTTTAATCCAGGTGGATAAAACCGGACTGGATACCAGCGTGCCAACCCTGGTTTTTAACATTGACCTTTGACGACAAAAATCATGAAATTGTTAATGAATTGCACATTTTCTTTGTATAGCTATTCACTTTTGGTGCAGGTTACATTTCTAGCCGCTATTTTTCAATATCCGAAAATCGTTCTTAGTGCGTGCCTACACTCTAAGATAAAAAGGTTCTACTTTGCCGAGAAAAGGGTTCTTAACGCTTGTCCCCTATTTTAAACCTTTTTTTGATCTACATAGAACCCTTTGATATGAGTTCTCTATAAAACCCTAAGGAGTTCATCTACGATCCGAGCTGGGGTTTTTCTTTGAACCAAGTTAGTTTCTTTTGGAACCGTATTAGGTTCCTCCCTGAATCATGTGGCGTGTGCTTCAAAACCTTGTTCAGTTGTAATCGGAACCATGCGTAGTTTGACTGAGAACCGTGTTGAGTTCGACTCTGAACCCCACTTCGCACGGCTAAGAACCGTATTGCGTTAAACCCAGAACCCGGTTTATTCGACTCAGAACCCTGTTTAGTTCGACCCAGAACCCTGTTTAGTTATAATCCGAGCGCTGTGTAGTTTGACTCTGAATCATGTCGAGTTCGACTCTGAACCCTGTCGAGTTAGCCTAAGAACCCAGTTTCGTACGGCTAAGAACCGTATTGAGTTAGACCCAGAACTCCATGTAGTTTGACTCTGAACCGTGTTGAGATCGCCTAAGAACCGTGTTGCAATCAACCCAGAACCCGTGTAGCTCGACTCTGACTGAACCCGGTTTAGTTCAAATCTGAACCTGATTTATTTTGACTCAGAGACCTCGTTTGTTTCAACTCCGTTGGAATTATATTATATCATATGACCACCTTATAGAGGTTCTTATTTTAACAGTGTTAGGTTGCAATCATAACAATGATTTTCAATTTTCTCTCTTGGTGACTTTTTTAAAACTCTTCACAATGAAATAAAAGTTTACACTATATATAAATGTAGTAAAGCTGAATTAAAGAGTAAACACCAAATTTGAAATATTAATATAAAAATAATTTCTTGGAATATTGAAATGAAACAGAGCTTTGTGGCTACAAAACTACAAAAGGAATCGTAATGCCGAAACATATTTAACATATTTTCATTTAATATTCAGCAATAGAAAAATGTTATGATTTTGTAAGAGATCATTTCATCCTACTCGCTTTATATTAACCTTGTGTTTCTATTCATATGCAATCTTCATTACTCGTTCTATATAAACTTGCACTTGTGTCGTTCCGAAGAAAAGAAGATTATCTTAAAGAATTAAATAAATATAACTGATATTAATTATTTAATCGTCAGTATTTTTCCTTAACTCTAGTTAAGCCGTTTTAAGAAACGTTATTCTTAAAATGTATTTAAACATAGCTATTTTTGACGTTTGACTTCTAGCGTACAGTGTTTTCACAATTTTTGAAAATTTAGGGTATATAAGGCGATTCATTCACAAATGATAAGAATAAGGGCAATGGCGTGAGCATTTGGTGGATGCCCTGTCATTGGGAAGCTAAAAGTTTCTCGTAACCGTAGCCGATCGCGCGTACATCTTAATATCAACGATGATAATGGAGTAGAAGCCAATGTTGCAGATAGGCGTGTATGTGGTATACAGTGTGGAAGAGATCAGAGCAACACCTACCTTTGTGGAAAACCCCCAAAACCCCTGACGAACTACTTCACTGCAATACATTTTCGAGCTCGTATACAGGGTGTGACATGTGTGATTGTATGCAAATGAGAAGGTGCAACAAGTATCATAGTGAATATCGTTTAATGATACGCACTTTGAAACGTTAAAGACCTACGATTAAGCTTAGGAACTAAGGCATCACACTAGAAATTAAAGGGCTGTTTGGTAAACCCATCAGCGTAAATGTTCGATGTGCGTACCGTCGTGGTGTAGGCACTCTTCAAGACGATTGTCACTAGCATTTGAGGAGTGATTCGTTCAGTTGCGCTTCGAATTCTGGCCTTCAAGTCGTCTACATTTAAAGGTTCTGTTGCAAACACCTTCCCATTAACATATCCCCATAAGAAGAAATCAAGTGGGGTTAGGTCAGGGGATCTTGCTGGCCACGGAATTGGTCCACCTCTACCGATCCAACGGTTTGGAAAGTGCTCATTTAGCCATTGGCGAACATTGACCGCCCAATGTGGTGGCGCACCATCCTGCTGGAACCACAGGTCCCGCATCACTGTTAATGGTAATGCGTCTATCGCATCACTAAACTCGTGGCGCAGGAAGTGCAAATATCTGTCACCAGTAATGTTGTCCTCGAAGAAGAAAGGTCCGATGATTCTGTTCCCCAGAATGCCACACCAAACATTTATCTTCCATCGAATTTGATGGTAATGTTGCCGTAACCAGTATGGATTTCGTTGGGTCCAGTAATGTAAGTTATGTCGGTTTACCGTACCATCCCTTTGAAATGTCGCCTCATCAGAAAAAAGAACCTTTCTTAAGAACAATGGATCGGTTTCAATTAGCTCGCGCATGGTAAGACAGAAGTCTTGACGTCTTA
Organism: Phalangium opilio; assembly: GCA_019434445.1. NCBI lineage: Eukaryota > Metazoa > Arthropoda > Arachnida > Opiliones > Phalangiidae > Phalangium > Phalangium opilio. The sequence continues at coordinate 250,118 of JAEQBA010003376.1, read as the reverse complement.
GGTAGTCATCGTCCGTTAAGGCTTGATGGAGGTGGATATGATAGGGCCGGTAGTGATGCCGATGTAAAATGGCAAGAACGGTTGAATGGCTTAGACCAACCTCTTCTCCGACCGCTCTACTACTAGTATGAGGATTGGCTTCAAAACGTGCTAGAATGTCGACTTCCCCATCATGATTACCAATTATACGGTCTCTTCTACGTTGACGGTCTTGCACGACGAAACTCCCGAATTCTCGTAGGTTGTCTCTAATAATCGTGAAGGTTCTTCGAACCGGCCTTCGTCGGTTTGGGAAGCGTTCGGCATAAAGCAATGCCGCTTGTTGAACGTTACCCGCGACATTCACCCAAAATAAACGTCATGTCCAATTTTTCTCGGTTGGAGTAGGCTGCCATTCGTCTACGACACAGGACTTACAACGTTTATACGAACTAAGCTGCTAGTAACGACGCGTACGTTTGATTGAATAATGTGCCGAATTCTCAGTGCCGCGGAAAATTCTGACCTTCGTAACCTCGTATGGATTCCTTATCTAAGTAGGCCAAAGCCACGAGTTTAGTGATGCGATAGACGCATTACCATTAGCAGTGATGCGGGACCTGTGGTTCCAGCAGGATGGTGCGCCACCACATTGGGCGGTCAATGTTCGCCAATGGCTAACTGAGCACTTTCCAAATCACTCCTCAAATGCTAGAAAACGTAATACAAGGCATGGACAATCGTCTTGAAGAGTGCCTACACCACGACGGTAGGCACATCGAACATTTACGCTGATGGGTTTACCAAACAGCCCTTTAATTTGTAGTGTGATGCCTTAGTTCCTAAGCTTAATCGTAGGTCTTTAACGTTTCAAAGTGCGTATCATTAAACGATATTCACTATGATACTTGTTGCACGTTCTCATTTGCATACAATGACACATGTCACACCCTGTATACGAGCTCGAAAATGTACTGCAGTGAAGTAGTCCGTCAGGGGTTTTGGGGGTTTTCCACAAAGGTAGGTGTTGCTCTGATCTCTTCCACACTGTATACCAGCGCTTCTCAAACTGTGGTCCGTGGACCGGCACCGGTCCGCGGACATGCGGCTGGTATGGTCCGTCATACATAGTTGAAAAAAAAAACCGGTCCGCAAGGTTAAAAAGTTTGAGAAGCGCTGGTATATACCATATGAAAGACAAGTGTGAAGATAGCGTAATGAAGTACAATTTTCCAAATTTCTGTTAACTGCGAACGCGGTCCGGGAATTGTGAACACGGTTGCTCCGATTTGCCAACTGCGAACGTGGTGACAAACAGACACACACACGGAAACATCCAGTGTTATACCTCTTCGTGACGTCATCGTCACTCGGAGAGGTAAAAACCAGTGTTAAGGGAAAATTCAAGTGATTTTTATGAATTCCTCTAATTCCAAGACATTCCAGCATATTGAACTCTCCGATTATTATTTCCCAATGATTTAAAAATCAATATAAGTATGAATCCCCGAAGAATTATAATTTTTTTTTTTTTCATTTTTAAAAGCTTGGGATTTTTTAGGATGGTTCACTATAAAGGGAAAATTAGTAGATGATTTCTCTCTTCACCCTTCACGCTCTAAGCTCATATCAAAAAACCTTTAACTTAAAAATACACCATATGAGGTTAAAAAAGTGTTAAGTAAAGCCCAAAGGTGTTTATCCGCACCATTCAAACTGTTTTATATTAAACAACAATGCGATTCGGAATTGGTTCGATTATAAACGGTTGTGTTTACACGTGGTTTCAAATCGTTTCCAATGCGTTGGCAACGGTTCGTGCAAGCTCGTGTAAACGCGGCTTGTATTTCCGTTTAAAAACATTTGAGTAAGGGTCAATTAACACCCTGCCGTTTTCCTAAGCACCCATTTGTAATATTCTTTATTTATTTAGTTAGAATATCAAACTTGCTTAACCTTATTTAGTTGGTTAAATAATTGTGCATTGTCCTTTAATGTTAAGATAACTTTAATCTTATTTGGCATACATTTATACATCGACTAGGCGTCGATCATAACAAAACAATACTGGTGAATGCGCGTTGTGTCGAGTCACGGGGACCCAACTGGATAAGCTTACAACGCCATCTGGCCATATTATAGTACACTAAAGTAACATATATATCACGCTCTTTTTTTTTTTTTTTTTAAATATTTAACAGATATTGTATAGATGACTTTCTATAACCCAAAATTTTAATGTGGAAATGTTTTAAATGTCTGTGAACCGCTTCGGTGGAATTACTACTCGACCACTCCTAGTTCGCCTGACAAGTGGAGTAGTGGGAGTAGCAACACGCTCGGTGGGTGTTTCTGCAGGGCTTTGTAGGACCGGTGAGGAAGACAAAACTGGGCTTTCCGGTGAAGATCTTTTGTGAGGCGATCGAGACAAAACCGGTCCTTCAGGGTTGCTGATTTCAGAACGAAGGTCGGAACTACTCGGAGGCGATATCGCATCCGGACCTCTAATCTCTGATTGCGCGAATGGCATGACAGGGTGTTGAGCCCATTGTGGCTTGGGCGGTGACATTTCTCTTGACCTGTCCATCTCCTGTTGCAGCACTCGACGAGGTCTTAAATGCTCGCGGTTTCGTCGATATACGGCTCCAGTGGCTGTTCTGATCCAATAGCTATTGTCATCCGGGCCAAGGGATTGAACAGTGGCCGGTAACCATTCTCTGGTCTTAGTTGTATACCAGACTTCTTGATTAGCTCTGAACTGCGAGAGTGGTTTAGTGTGATGGTTCCCGTATTTGTTCATGTGTTCCTGGCGTGCTTGTAATTGTCGAACATGATCGGCTATCGGAAACTTGGGCTTCAGATCGCTGCGGTGAATCGGTAAAGTAGTACGAAGTTTTCGGCCCATCAACATTTCACCTGGAGACGGTAATGTCGCGGTACGCGATGCTCGATATTCCAATAAGGCTCTGTATACGTCATTTCCATCTGCTTGAGCTTTAAGCAACATGTTCTTTACAGTCTGGATATGGCGTTCGACCATTCCATTCGATCTAGGATAATGTGGACTAGAGGTTGCGCTTGTTATACCCCATTGGTCGTAAAACATTTTCATGGCTTGAGAATCGTACGGTGGGCCATTGTCAGAGAACACTGTGACTGGTATACCGTGTCGAGCGAATATTGCCTTCATGGCCTGAATAACAGGACCACTAGCTGTTGATGTTAAACGTTGTATTTCAACATATTTAGAATGATAGTCCATAACGATGAGGTAGGTATCGTTCTGTATTTTCATAAAATCTGTTCCTACTTTCTCCCATGGGAATTCCGGAACCTCATGCACAGTTAACGGCTGGTGGGCATTAGCTTTAGCTCTGCTTTGACAGATTTGACAGGACAATACATATTCTTCTATGTCCTGAGTCATTCCAGGCCAGAAAAGTCCTTGACGCGCCTTTAACTTGCATGACACCACGCCTTGATGCGCACTGTGAATGATCTGCAATATGTCGGGCCTTACTTCTTTCGGAACCACTATTTTGGTTTCCTTGTAAATTATGCCGTCGTTCATCCATAAGTCGTCTTTGACTTTCCAATATTCTTGGACTTCTAGCTTGACAAGTTTTTTATGCGTAGGCCACCCATCGTTTATGTATTTAGCCACGAGGTTTAGTGCAGCATCCTTCTTAGTTGCTTCTTTAATTCTGGCTTCTGTCGGTGGAATTACCACAGAAATAGCCAATACTGCTTGTCCTTCACAGTCCAAATAATCGGTGTTCACCAGGTCTGTTTTAATTGGGTTTCTTGACACTGCCAACATTTCTTTCTCGATTTGCGCATATCGCATCTGTGTAGGTGATAGCGAGGTAGAAGCGTATGCGACGGGTTTCTTATCTTGTAGCATGGCAAACCCAAGACCATATTGACTAGCATCCACGGAAAGAACAATGTCTTTTTTAGGGTCATAAAGTTGCAAAACATCTGCACTGCAGATGATCCGCTTTAAATCTTGAAAAACTGGTTCAGCTTGAGAGTCCCATATCCATTGGGACTTAGTTTTCAATAGGGTTCTGAGATACGCAGTCTTTTCTGACAGGTTGGCTACAAATCGAGATACGTATGTGACTATGCCCAAGAATGTCTGCAGTTCCTTTAAGTTACTTGGCGAACTTATTGCTTGAATAGCTTCAAGTCGACTTTGGTTTATCTTGATACCCGCTCCGGATATCGTATGTCCTAAGAACTTGACTTCTGGAGTAGAGATAACTCTCTTTTTCTTATTAAATTTGAAATTAGCGGCTCTTGCTCGTTGAAGTAGCGCTTCTAACACGTCATCGTGCTGTTTATTATCTATTCCTCGAATAATAATGTCGTCGTAGAAATTGGTACAATTATCCAAACCCGAGATAATTTCTTGCACCGCTTTTTGTAATACTTCAGGTGCACTTGCTAATCCAAAGCTAAGTCGAAGAAAAGAATATCTTCCAAACGGTGTGGCTATCGTGCAGAGTTTAGAACTCTCTTCATCTAATTTAATTTGCCAAAAAGCATCCGAAGCGTCTAGTACTGTGAATAAGTTAGCTGCTTCTATTTGCGCTAGAACCGTTTCTTGTGTCGGCATGGAATGATGCTCTCTCAGTATAACTTTATTTAGCTCTCTTGGATCCATGCAAATTCGAACCGTTCCGTTTGGTCTGGATACCACCACGATTGGGTGAACCCATTCCGTAGGCTCATCTATTCTCCGAATAACTCCGATCTTTTCCATGCGATCCAATTCCGTCTTGACTTTGTCTTGAAGCGCTAACGGTATTTTTCTAGGCGCTGCGACGTATGGAATTGCATCTTTTTGTAGTCTAATGGTGTGCACCCGTTTCAGTTCACCCAGTCCTTCAAAAACATCTTTATATTGTTCTAGAAGGTCTTGACATCTAGGACTAATAGTTTCTGCCAGCTTTGCTTTAGTTTCTGGAGTTTTAGTTATGTTGTCTAATCTAGCGATTAATTGTAGATCGACTGAAGTTTTAGCACCAATCAGAGCTGACGAGCTGACCTTGGATATATAGAATGGGACTGAGGCTTGTAAACTTCTATTTTGGCACATCAGGTTGCATTTTCCGAGAACGTTTACTTTATGCCCGGTAAAAGCTGAAATCGTTACGTCAGAAGCTTGCAGTTTTGGTCGTGACTTCAAGGAATTATAAATCTCCAGTGGAAGCAGATTAACCTGGGACCCGGTATCTATTTTACAAGTTACTAATTGATCTTCTATAGTGATATTAGCTGTCATGTTAGACGGGTCTTGTCTTAAACTATCAAGCGTCAAAGCTCCAACGAATAGGTTATCCTCTGTTTCCTCGTCATCTTCCGACTCATTTATATCCAAGGTTTGTATTTGTTTAGCCTTCCTACAAACACTTGAAAAATGATTTAGTACGTTACAGTTGTTGCAACGCTTCCCAAAGGCTGGACACTCTTTTATTTTATGGAATCGTCCACACTTGTAACAGGGTTTTTGGAAATGTGTGCTAGACCCTTGCGTCTGTGGCTTCTGCAGAGCTGATACCTTTCTTCTAGATTGCTGGAATTTCTTATTTCCATTGTTTGACTGTTTATTTTTAGATAACATGTCTACGGCTACTTGTGAAGACGCTCCTAACTCTTTAGCTTGTTCTTTAGAACGTTCGTAAGATCGGCCCAAATCTATAGCCAGAGCCAATGATAAATTTGCCTCTTGTAGTAGCTTCTCCCTTAATTCCGAACTTCTTAGACCTCCGATCATTCTGTCAACGATTAGAGATTCTTCCTGTGTATCGAATTCGCAGTCTCGTGCTTTCGTTTTAAGCTCAGCTACAAATTCGTCTATGCTACGACTACCTTGTGAAACTTCATGAAATTGATGCCTATGGTATGTGCGATTTTTATAAGGTCTGTAATATAAACTCAAAGCATCCATAAGAATTTCCACTGTACGAGCATCTCCTTGTTGCGGAATGGTTATAGTTTTTAACAGCTCACGCCCTTCCAAACCGATGCAATGCAAAAAATAAGAGCGTTGGAGACTCACAGGCTTAGTGCTCAGGGCTTCTATATCGGCGTAAAGGCCAAAGGCTTCCCGCCAGAGCTCCCACGATGAAGAAGGAGACTCCCCAGGTACGAATGGCGGCGGCGGTTTCATAATGACGCAGTAAAAACAAGCCAAGGCTTACCGTAACGAAAGGCGGTAGATCGAAAGTTTACTCTGACACCATGTAATATTCTTTATTTATTTAGTTAGAATATCAAACTTGCTTAACCTTATTTAGTTGGTTAAATAATTGTGCATTGTCCTTTAATGTTAAGATAACTTTAATCTTATTTGGCATACATTTATACATCGACTAGGCGTCGATCATAACAAAACAATACTGGTGAATGCGCGTTGTGTCGAGTCACGGGGACCCAACTGGATAAGCTTACAACGCCATCTGGCCATATTATAGTACACTAAAGTAACATATATATCACCATTGATAGAACACCTTCCAACTGAAACAAAAAGACCCTTCAGGTTAAAGCACACCTGGAAGAGTTAATAAAACCTAAAGGTGTTTCTACGTACCAGTGAATCGCCATTTCCTTTAAAAAATACCTAAATAGAGTCAACTAGCACCTTTTTACGGAGAAAACACCATCTCAGTTACAAAACACTCTAAAAAGAGTATACAAACACCTCAATTCCAAACATCCACGAAACACATTTTTTTCTAACAGTGTTCTTTCACGAACCTTTAAGGATCTTTCAAGAACCCGTACATTTTTCATGAACCCTCAAGTATCTATCGAGAACCGAAATGTTCTTTCACGATCGTTCAAGGATCTTTCAAGAACCCGAATGTTATTTCAAGAACGTTCAAGGATCTTTCAAGAACCCGAATGTTCTTTCAAGAACCTTCAAGGATCTTTCAAGAACCCGAATATTCTTTCAAGAACCTTCAAGGATCTTTCACGAACCCGAATGTTCTTTCAAGAACCTTCAAGGATCAATTAAAACCCCACACGTTATTACAAGAACCCTTTTTATTAGATACGATCTGCTCAGAAACTTCCAGTTCTACTGTGAACCTTCATCCACCTCTGGGAACCTTTAGCGTTCCAACAAGAACGTAAGAGCTCTATTGAAAACCCTCGAAGAACCCTTTTTTTTACCGTGTACTAACTTAAGAGTAACGTGCCTGCAAGCTTCCATTTCAACACGGTGTTTAATGGTCTTAGTTCAAACAGCGCAAACTAGTGGAAAATTCGAAGTTCCCTCTCACTCACAAGGTTGGGTGGGGGCCGCGATACAAGTCATATTATTTCCCTGCGAAATGCCTAGTGGAGTGCAAAGGTCTCTCCAGACTGGCAAATTTTGCGCGATCGCATCTTAGGTTTGCTTGTTTGCAATACTGTCCACTTTGGGTTTTTGCTGCTTTGCGTACTCACCTCGCGAAGATACAAATTTCTTTCGACTGTTCCAAGAATTTCGCTTCTTCGCGAGAAAAGCACCAATCACAGACAAGATGAAGGGTGAGGTGTGGAGGGCGTGGATTAGTTTTATTTTTGTCACTTTTTCATAATGGCGTGCATAGTGTGCAGCTCAATGACTCAGTCGAGTTACTATCAATAAATATGGACAACGTTGATGGACAAGTGTAGATGGCGTAATGATTGCTCAAATTTTTTTGGCTCTCAGAGCAAACTATTTGCGTGTATCTGAACAGTAGGCAAATGTTTTTCGTGATCGGTTCCGAAGATGCGAATAGACGAAGGCGCGAACAGTCGAGTGCAAGCTCAATGTGAACAAAGCTTTAGGGATTGGAATGTATAGCACGTTTGTAATTATTAATATCCATGCTGCAGTCTAGTTCAATTAGTTTTAATCTAAAGGATTACGGTATGATAGAAATCGGTAATTTATTTGTTTTTCCGACATAGGTAAAAATCTCATGCTTTACATTCCCCCTTTTTAATGTTTTATTAGCTCCCCACACACGGAGATTTATTCCAAATATACCACAATTGCCGAAAAGCTGGCGTGGGACTTGGTCAAAGATTTGCCACAGAAACATAAGTTTGAACTGGCTGTTATTAACGGGGCTTACGCCCTCGGAGCAGTTCTTTCAAAAGATATGTGTACTGGCAAAGAATTGATTTACCGCTTTAAGGCAAGCGCACACCTACCGTCATCGGACGGACCGCACGTATCGCACGCATCGGATTTTATTATTATTACCATTGTTTCAAATGAGAACGCGCTCATCTGTCCGCATCGTACGTATCGGAGGTCGGCAATGCCGACGAGGATTCCCGATAGGGGCATACAATCCGTATGGTCCGTACGGAGCTAAGACAAAAATCGCTCAACGAATGCTCAGATTATGTGTTGATGAAACATAAAATGGCGCTCTTTTAAGATTAGGAAAATTTGCTAGGTTTACCACATTATTCCAAGTTGAAAGGTGTTTCCGGTAAGTAATTTAATACGGGAAAAATCAGAAAAAATGCTGATTTTACTAGAAAAAAAAAACACGCACAACTAGCCACTATGTTAAGCCTAGTTTGAAATTTCCCGAGTATTCCGTCGCGCATCCTCAATTGCTCATACGCGCGTTCGGAATTTCGGAAATCCGAATGCTCCGAATTCAGTGTGCGCAGTTGAAGAAAATTATCCGATGCGTGCGATCCGTGCGGTCCGTCCGATGACGTTAGGTGTGCGCTAGCCTTAATGGACCGACGTCGGCTGCCACTGCTTCCGGAAATGCACTTAGCCATCTGCGACGTCAGAGACTTAGCCGAAGCACACATCAAAGCTATGATTGTACCGGAAGCCGCTGGACATCGTCACCTGCTCGTTAGCGAACATTTTTGGTTCAAAGAGTTAGCGACGATTCTTAACGACGAATTTGGCAAACAAGGGTAAGAAAATATTATGCACGCAATATTGTAATTGTTTAGGATTGTGTAAAAAACACCGCAAATTCCTGGCACCTTCGTACAGTTGTGAAATTACCTTAGTTTCTAAAAACGATAATTTTTACCGATTCAAGTGTTATTTTGGGGGGGCGGGGAATTACAGCTCTATCGAAAATTTATTTTTCACAAGTATATACTCTATTAAATCGGGTTCAAATGTGAACACTTTATACTTCGTTTAGGTGCTTTAAACTGAGCTAACTAATGAGAATTTATGGTAAAAGCAGGAGTTCATAATAACGCCCTTTCGGGGGGGGGAAGTATGAAACTGGCCATAGAGCTAATGGTAAAAGCAGGAGTTCATAATAACCCCCCTTCGGGGGGAAGTATGAAACTGGCCATAGAGCTAATGGTAAAAATCGCGAACAACAACATTCTGTCGTTGCGCATAGAAAGGATTAGCCTGTTTATCGACATACAACCTTACAGTATATCGTAGTGGCTGGCATCTATGCTCCTTGGTTTTCGTTCCAAAACATCCGTTGGCCGGGATCTCCGTCGAAAAGAAAAATGGCGATATGGTGGACGTAGAAATACGATGGAATTCTTATATTAAAGATACTGCGAATAAATTTGTCCAAAACGTTTTAATTTTACCACGGAATTCTCACTCACACATATCACAACAAAACATTATTGACGATCGTTTAAATGTTTTTAGAAAACTAGAAGCCCCGACTAAAGCCAACTTCTTAGCCAAGGCTTAATTTACAGACGTGAGCCATTTTCCCTCCCAAAATCACAAGAAAAAAATAGTGCTAAACCGGAAGTGTGTAAGTTAATGCGCGTTGGCGCTAAAAAATGGGGTAACCATTTCTTTGGGAGTTAAGCGGTGTATGAATCCGCTGAGCTTTACGGCGAAACTTTGTTGTTACGGGTTTTTTAACCAGTTTCGTACTTCGGGTTATTATGAACTCCTGGTAAAAGTGATCCCCGACGAAAATAGGGTGATTTGAACCTCTCCGAATGACGATGACGTCATGGAGAGGTATTACAATGGACCTCTCTGTGACTGTGAGTCTGTCACCACGTTTGCAGTTGGCAAATCGGAGCAAACGTGTTCGTAGAAATTAAGCAATTTTTGGCTTCTACTCCCATCGTTAGGATTAAGATTTACGCGGCGATCGGCTAGGGTTACAAGAAACGTCTAGCCTCCCAATGGCATGGCTTCCACCAAAGGTTCACGCAATTGCGGATTTTCTTATCATTTGTTGTGAATCAATCTTATATACCCAAAATTTCCAAAAATGGTTAAAAATACATATGATTGGATTCTAACGTCTACAATAGCTATGTTTAAAATGATTTTAGGGATGAAGTTTCATAAAACGATATTGCTGTGTTATCGGCTCCTTAAGAATTAAAACATAATAATAATATCGACTTTATTCAGTGTTCGTCGTTCTAACATATTTACAGGTTAAGGAATGACTGACCAACCCCTGTTAGCTCGTACTATTATTATATAGGCCTTCCCAAGGTACCAAGTTCAGTTCTATCATATAAGTCGATTCAGTTCAGTTCCTACATTATACAACATCTTTTCTCTTAAGCTAATTTACATATTTAGGATTTTATTAATTTCATAAATTAAGCTTGAGGATCTTTTTCACCACTCGGCCACTCTTCGTTCTTACTGCTGGTGGCTTGTCAAGGAATCGGTCTGATACCATGTTGACCGCACTAATATGAAGCGAAATTTCTATTATTAGTCCAAGGTGTCGCTGACTTTCTAAACCCACATTTAAATCATAATACCTAAAACATACATACGTCTGTAGATGTACCTTAATCAAACTTAAAATTTGTGTCGTTTCTTTAAATAGGTATAACATTCCAATGCGATATGCGCCGTACGCTATGTTGTGGGTAGCTAGCATGTTCGACGAGTCAATAAAATTAGTAATGCATAGGTATTACAAAGAATACGTCTATGATTCGTCGAGGATCAAGAAGGTTCTAGGAATGGAGTTGCGAGATGCTAAGAGAAGCATTCTGGACTCTGCACATAGTCTTATCAAATACGGTGCTGTTAAAAGAACAAAAAATTATATCGAACCTGATTATGATTTTCAAAGTTAACGAAGTACTCTGAAACATTTTAGTTCGGAAATTTAATTACTTTACGAAATCTCCCTCTTACATTGCTGAAATATTTTGCGATACTCAACGGCTGTTTTTGGGAGAACTTAATTTTAGCCCTCTTAAAGAAGTTAACTAGACCATTCCTGTTCGTGAATTATATGTATAAAACAATGACCGAAATAACAAACTGACTTTATTTAAAATAATAAAAAATTGTGATCTTTTTTATTGCGATTTCAAACGATAGATATTAGTTTTAATCTAGTGGCACCGGGTAAATTTTTGTAATTAGTCTCTTGAGATCTTTTTTCAACAGTATTAATACAATTATCCGCACCTGGATGAAGTTACATGATACGTCCTATTTTACTTTTATTATGAAGAAGATGAGCTTCTAAATTAACTGCTTCGCCTAAACTAAACCCATCCGCTCGGAAATTTCCTCCCTTCTCCATCTGCATACCTACAACTCTTGCCAACCTTATCGCCAGCACCTCAATTAAGCACAATCACAAACCCAACCTCATCCCAGGCTTACGAACAAATGTTCGCAGCCTTAATAGCATTTTCAAAACTACTGATCTTCAACTAACCCTAAATTCCTGTTCCCCGCTACTCGTGGCACTAACAGAAACCTGGTGGGCTGATGCCGACAATTCCATTAACCCTTACTTTCCTGGATGTATCGTTAATCGTTCTAACCATCCTATATCAAATGGTGAGGGTGTCGCTTTACTATTACAAGATAAATACCCATCGCGTCTCATCGATTCCCAAGACTATCACCCGCTCCCCCAAACTGCATCCTATGTCGGATTAGACTACTTAAATGCCTTAATTACCTTATCGCACGAAGGAGTTTTGATCCGTGTTGCCTACCGCTCTCCGACCTTTAACAATCACCATGCAACTCGTGACTACATGTCAGCACTCCTTGACTTCCATGGCAAGGAAAATTGCTCACAAGTCCTCCTTGGTGACTTTAATTATCCTAAGTTAGACTGCAGTTGAGTCTCACACCTCTTGCTGGAGCAACTATTTTCCTGTTCCTGACTTTCGTACAAACCCAAGCTCTATCACAATTCGTCACTAGTACTACAACACACGGTGGTCTGGAAAGTCATGACAGTTTACTTGAACTCATTAAAAGTAAGGAACAGTACCTATCAACGATGTTTCAACCCTTGCGAAGTTGCCCCACTGGGTAATAGTGAGCTTTATCGGTAATTTATTTTTTCCGAGGATGCCCATTTCCGCACACTTTTTATGGCCCATTTCCGCACAGTTTTTATACTGTATAGAAATTTGGGTTCACCATTTTTTACCATAACCCATTTCCGCAAAGTTTGCAAATAAAACATTTTTATTTTCTTGTTGATTAGGCTTGGTTCGGTTCGTTTACAGTTAGGTTTGGTTGGGATTAGGATCGGTTAGGGCTAGGTTAGGTTTGGTTCGGCTAGGTTATTCTACAATAGAGGCATGCTATTAGACTTGTGATTTGACCATTGCAATATCACTATCGATATATAAAAGTGTATTGATAGAAGTAAGCATAAAACCAAGTGTGTTTTTATTTAAAAATTGAAGTATAAGGAGTATTTTTTAATTCCGTTTGTAAAATCGGCATTCAAAATAAATCTATTGTTAAATAGCATCAAAAATTTTATAGTCATAAAACCTCACAATTTGGCTATTTTCGGTCCAATGGGCCAGCAGCATAAGTTTAAGGTTTTTGAAATGTTTTGCAAACTGCGCGGAAATGGGTTATGAAAAATTGTGCGGAAACGGGCTATAGGTTTTTAAGATGTGAAAATGAAACTGTGCGGAAACAGGCGACCACCAATTTTTTCACACGTGTATTAAATCGGGTTCAAATGTGAGCGCTTTATACCATGTTTAGGTGCTTTAAACTGATCGAACTAATGATAATTTATGGCAAAGCTGATCCCCGAAGTAAATAAGGTAATGTTTGGAATCTCCGGCAATGTAGTACACATAGGAGCCCCAAATTTGGAAACTTTTTGGTAATTTGCAATCGGAACCTTACAAACTGCTTGGTCCAATTTATAATTGAGGGTTATTTGAGTAATGTGACGTTATTACGAATACTAATACCTATAATTTAAACTTCAAATTACCTTTTTTGTTCATCAAAAATTGCAACTGAAATTACTGAATGCAACCTTAGAAAGTGCTTGGTCGAAATTATAATTAAGTTTATCAAATGGCAATCGGCAGATTTTATTACGAGTATTAATTCAAAAAACCTTTGGATAATATATAAACAAATAACTGTAAATATTTTTGTTAATGCATTTGTTTCAAGGACAAAATGATCAGTAATGTTTGTATTTAACTAAAATCATACAAAATTGATTTTATTCATAATCGGAAGGATATTTGATAAAGAAGAAAAGAATACCTCAAAAAAAAAAAACATTTGCCGGGGTCATAACAGTTCGAGCTGCTAGAGACCGCCGGAAAAACATAATATGACCAGGGTCATCTCGTTTAGCATAGGTCTACGGAATATTTTGTTGCATCAAGAAGGAATTTGCTATAAGAAGGACTAAAAAGGCGTCCGGTGCGCGCGTGATAGTCGACAATCCCCCTCATGGGTGGGGGGAGGCTGGAAACCAAGGCGGGACTTAATATTTTATCCGCCTTGGTTTGGTTTTTGGAACTCACAAAATCATAAGTATAGTAAACTTGATTCGATTTAGAAACAATTATATAATGAACGATTTTCACGTAGAGACACGTATTCAAAATCCATTAAGTTAGGTTCAAAACCTTTAACTAACTTGTTCATGGCAATTAAAAACCATTCCCTAACCGTTTCAGCACAACTGGCAGCCTCCATTTTCTGTTTAATTTGCTCGAGGTTTTTTTTTCTCTATTATTAATACGTCAATCGCGACTGTATGACCTATCCCCACGGGATCCAATAGGAAAGCGCAGAGCAAAGACGGACATGAAAGGGGTGGGACTTACTTGTCCACTAACATCGGCGTAAGAGACTAGAAGCGTAAAATCTAGTGACTTCGGCATTCTTATAGTAAATAAATTCTTGGTTGCATAACCTTCGCTTTCTCTTTCAGTCACTAATTTTTACAGCAATAAATTCAAATTCAAATTCAAACTTATTTTTATATAGCATTTATACATTGGGTGGCGTGGGGCTAAGTCACTTCGTGCCAATTGTCCTAAATCATAATTTCGCCAAGAAATGTTTATAGAAAATACTTTTCATTATGTGTATTGACCCACTTCCCATAACTATGCGCGTGATCTAACTAGTTTTCGTAACCGAATCGAAACGATAGAGGACAACGTCGTATGATTGCCTTTGACTTCATTCACCTTCAAAGCTTAGTTAATCGCTTTCAATGCCTTTCATGATAAAAATGAATTTAGGTTCGCTTGTTTCTCGAAAATCGTTAAAAGCGCCGGATTCAGTAAATGACCGTATGTTCCAACTCCTACATTTTGCAAAATAATATTTAGTCTTTAACAATTTAATCCCCGTAGTTAAGGCTACGTTTTTTTGTTGAGATAAAAGCTGCGAAATATTTAAACCGCTTTTAATATAAAGTCTTTGTTTATCAAGAATTTTCTAAAGAACAACAACAAAAAAATTTCAATGGTTGGTTCAAAATTTCAAGATTTTATGTCGTTTATAAATCTTTGTCATTATTTTGAAAGCAATAACATGTACTCATTTGTGAAACGTTTTGATTGGTTGATTTTCCGATTAAACCCTTCTATATTTTTTCCAGCCGAAGATAATTTCAACGAAAAACATGGCGACGCAAACGGTTAAAGCGGATAAAGTGAGGTAAAACACGCTTGAAACGGCGAATAAAGTCAGGTCAGACGCGATCTTCGTTGGACGTTCCCATTTGACGAAATCCATAGCGTAATCCCCAGGGAAATCAAAGTAACTGAAAGCTTTCGTCTCGAAAAACACAAGCATTCTAATTGAAAATTAAAACCAGATTAGTTTCCGCTGAACAATTATTGAGTGGAGCTGATATAAATTACCCTTTTTCGTAATTTTCACGAAAATTCGGGTTGCTGAAGAAAGATGAATTAGCAGGCATGACCATGTAATCGCTTTTAAGCGATTTGGAAAAATAGAATCCATCTAATTTGGTTTTCCATTCGCTGATCAAGTCCATGTCTTGCATAAGAACATAACCCAACGTAGCAGACAATAATAGTTTGTTAAAAATCAATGCTTTGTGGCCACCCAGAATTTTCTGGTACATATCCGGCGAAACCAGATCGTAAGGATCGCAAAAATTCTCCTCGTTCAAATAATTTTTCATCCAGTTATAGAGCCCTTCCTCTTTCTGGGCCTAATAAATTGACAACATTAGTTATGAAAGGACCAAATTGCATTTATAACAAGTAAACGCTTACCATGCCGCTTAGAAAGTGGTAAACCAACCCGTCTTTGATCATAAGTGGTTGAACATTCGCGTGACTCTGCATGTATTGCACATCTTCGATCGTTTCGATGAATAAATATTTTTCACTGAAGAACTCCGACTGTAGGAAACAACTCATGAGGAACCCGATAAAAGTGACGCCAATTACCCAAAACGCGTAGGCAAGACGCTCGGAAATATGACCCAATTGACCAGGATATGCTGCGTGACAAGAGACAAAATGTGTTTCCTAAATTATAGCGATCGATTTCTGAGGGGTAAAATTACTTACGTTCAAAGAAAAATACAAAAAAGACATCCCAAAGAACTATCAGATATCGCGTGAATACTTGATTGAATTTAACCCTTGACTGTGTTAGGATGGCGTACCACAATTTGTGAGTCAATAATAATGATGTAACAAAGGCGAAAAGGCAAATGCCGACACCTGACTGGAAATGTAATCGATTAGAAGTTTTTGGAGTTACACATATGCTGATCTTGACAAGATGTACCACCAAATCCATTGACAGGAATGAGAGTGAAGTTGACAGTGACAATTTTGGTGCGGCTGACAATATGATTGTCTCGGTGGCGTCGAAAAACCCACTAGAAACAAGTCCTTTCACCTTGCTTAAAGTGGAAATATCCACTGGAGCAAGTATGACGTCCAAAATCTGAAAATATCTCAGAAAACTTAATACTAAGTTACTAATTAATGACCACAATGTGATTTAGAATTGATCTAGATAATATCTTCTAAGCATCAACTTAATAAAATAAGAGGGATTTCCCTTAAACTGATATTGAAACTCTGTAGCTTACGGTTGGTAATTCTCGACCTTTGGGAAGTTCTATGACGTCCAAGGCACTAATAGTTTCGTAAATAGGGCTATTGAAAGAAATATTATCTTGAAAACGTATATTATTTTTCAAATAATTTTAACCACTTACGTAAAATTATGAATCATAGTTCCGTATCCGATTGCATCATACATTTTTCTCTTTTGTAACGGAAGTAAATCCATCTCCTAGGAAAGATAATTTTATAAAACCAGAATGCATTACTTCCGTTTCAGTGATTGGCCTAAACGTGATTTGAGTCTAAAATTAAATTTTTATATCCACCTCAAGAATTCCGAACTTGATAGAAGCTTGTTCCGTAAATCTGTTGTAAGAGAGAATAATGTTAAAAGCACCTCTTATTCTCGGTTACGTAAAATACGTACGCACTTGAACTTAAAGAATCTATGGGGAAACAGTTTTTCATATTTAGCAGTGGCGGTCGACATCTCTGAACTCCTTCTACGCAAAGATTGATTTACTTGCCAATCAACTCACGCAGAACTTAACGCAAAGAGACAAATTAATTTTCCTAATTATTTATATTGATTTCCTTATGGGGATTAAAAATATACGCTTTTTAAAAGTGAATTATCGCTGTAGTTATCAAACTATGCCAAAGCGACGTGGCGTTCTTACGTCTTCTTCTGAACCAAGCGCCAAGTGTTTACCGTAACTCAGTCGCTTATTTTTACAGCAATAATGCTAATTACCCTAAATCATATTTTCGGCATGAAATATTTGAAGAAAACACGTTTCATTTTGTGTATTTCCTCACATTGCGTTTCGCTAACTTTTGCGCGTGACCTGACTTGTTTTTATAACCGAAACGAAACGATAGAAAACAACTTATTATGATTACCTTTGAGGTAATAATATACCTCTAAGCAAAATTAATCGTGCTCAATGTCTTTAATGATAAAAATAAATGGTTTTTCGTTTTATTCTCGAAAATTGTTAAAAGCGCCATTTATTTACAAGGTTTAAGACCTTATAGCTTATAGTCAACGTTCAGCCCAACCATTGGTACTAAGACTAATGTTTAACGATGAGCTAATCTATCTTTGATTCGATTGGTAGTTGAAATCGAGGCTCACCAAACACCCCCTTTTGTCCCCCTTGCTTCTAATTTTACACGAATACCGTTGCAAAAGGCAGGAAAGGGTTAATGTTCTTCACTTTCTGGTTATCTATGCGCCTTTGCTAAGACTAATGTTTGAAATACCTGGTTTCTGAAAAAATTTCGACCGAAGTAATTTGGCGGGAAAATAATTATTAACTAAATTGCGTTTAGCATCTAATCATGGGGCTCGACTTAATCAAAGGAAATTAAGCCTAGCTATGAAATTTATCGAGTGCATTGCATCTAAATACATTTCTATGGAGGTAGCGATATAGTCCCTGAAAACACTCCCCGGGCAAAGACAGTTATCTTATGCTTAACTAGTATATTAAAAATTTTATATACAATAATGTTTATGTATTTACGACCAATTTCTAGTCTGCGGAAACATTTTTTAGCGTAGGTCTATGGAATCTTTTAGTCAGGGGCGCCGATCATGTGGGGACCTGAGCCCCCAAGGGGAAAAATGAGACGAGGCTCAGCCCCCTCTGGGAAGCTGCGTTTAATTTGGGTGTCACCTTGAGTCGGCCGAGACCAGTCCCCACTCTCACTCTATTTAATGGCCTTTTGTTGTTGAAATAATAGAGTTATTTTAGTCTATTTCACTATTTACGATTAGGTCTGTATTTATATCGATATAGTCAGGAAGCAGTTGTATTCTACTTCAGAGAATTTGCCAAGTTTGAATTTTCAACTGAAATAGGTTTATCACACCCCAAACAAAATATTTAGCCTTGTCTTAAAAAACCATTTCCAATTAATTTTAGTCATTTAAATAATGACAAATGTTTAAATAAAACTTGTCGAAATGCTGTGTTTCTAACATACGGTAGCCCAGGCTTAAATACTCTTTAACATATTAGAATAAGAAATACACCACTTCAACAACATAAATATATTTTATATTTATATTTTTTTTTATTAATTTAAACCTACGGAATTTAAATACAATAACCGAAATAAAGAGCAACACCATTTTAATTTTCAACACTTGCGAACTTAAAATGTTGACATAAAAATTTATTTTTGAAGATTTTTCCCTCTGTTACATAGGCCTAGTATTTATATTTATTTTTCAACTTTACATAATATCAGAAGTGAGATGAGACTAGAAGTGAAGGGCTCTAGCATTGATAGTAGATCCTGGCACTAGTGAACAAATTTGAGGATTTTATGCCGCTTCCATCGCGCCTACACTACTGAGAAAAAAATTGGTCGAGTTCCAAAAACATTTCCTACCCCCTTCCCCTCAACCTAAAGCCGCGGAACACGGACGCGGCTCCTTGAATCTAGTTCGGCCGTCTACCGCCACGAGCGTCTCACGTTTTGGATGGAAAATTCAGAAACCGCTACTAGAGGGCCAACCGTTCTTGTGTTATCAAGAATATTCACTTTCGCCGAGTGAAGAATTTGGTTAGCTCAGTACTTCTGGTCTCATCTCACTTCTGATAATATTGGTATCGAAAATCAAATTATCTTCTGTCGTGCAACCACATAGGTCCGTGCATTCAAGATTGTTCTTGGTACACCCGCATGCTCTACTTTTACAGCCCTTGGTACAATTACATTTACGAAGCTCTAAAAGAGCTTCTGGTGCTGGAGGCAAAGTACATCTGTTTGGACGAAAGGCACCATTGCTGTTAATCCATCCAAACTCAGTCACGGGTGGTAATTTCGGAATTGGTGTATATGAAGTTTTTAAAACCAAAGTATGAAAATGAGCACGAGATGTGTGGGGAGCTAATGTGGCCCTTGTTGGTGGAAGTTGCCTGCCTTCTTTTCCTGATCTTGCAAACATATAGAATCCGTATTTTTATCTTCTCGGCTCATATAGAGTAAGCACACGTATCTTTCCATTTGCTTATGAATATCGTCTGAAACATGCTCTGAGGTTGTTCCTAGTTGTGAGAAAGCATTCAAGATGTTTTCGTCACTGGCAAGAAAAGCCTTGAAGTTTAATTTTGTTCCTTTTGTTGCGAAACACCCAGGGTTATCGCATCCTTGGATGATTTGGTCCAAGTCGATAATAAATATCACTTATTTTAAATGACTCCTTATTTCTAATCATTGTCGTCTTGGTAGGTATTTGTTCGTAGAATCCAGTTAATAACACCAGAACATCGGTGTCTAGCGAGTGTATATCCAACTTGATATGTTTATTTTTCTTTGCAACACATAAAGCGTGAAGGATTATTTGTTGGTCCGCTTCTTCTAAGCAATGGCTGCCATGTTGCATTTCTTCCGTTTTGAAGACTTCATTCTATGGACGATTTGCCGATAGAATATTTTGATATGAAATTATTAAAGTTTTCGTGCTCTCTTTAAAGTGATTCATTAGTTTTTTAGATAGATAAGTAGTTAGCTCTGATTTAGTTTTAGGATGCAAGAGAAAGTTTTTTACGTTGACTATCTTGTTGTTATCGTTTACATGGTAATGTACGGCAATGTGTTTTCCAACTCTCTTAGTACGTGTTGCGGCTTTTAGTAGTACTCTAACCTTGTTGAATCTAGAAGACAGCGATTCGATTTTCTGCACATTTTGAATGTTCACCAAAATTTGATCTCCCTCTTTTCTTCCCTGCAATTACATTCAAAGATGCTTGATGTTGTTTCTCGTAATGTTCAAGGTTCTTCTTGTTGCAAAACATTTTGTAGCACTTTCGATGGTAGAAACAAGAAATTTCCTCGGATATTTTAGTCTTGTAAGCGGTTGAACGATTCCATGTATTTACCGACAGCATACCACCGAGCGGAAAGACTTTTGACGTTATCGATTGACTCAACCGTGGCCTTAGAAAAAGCATCTTCACGATGCTCAGAACATATTACACATATCTTTACTTCAACTTTGGCTTCCGCCATCGCGAAAAAAAAAGTAGACTGTATAACCAAAAACTATGGGAAACGAAAACAAAAACTTACCCTTTAAACTTAGTTTACCATCGGGAATACAATGACCGAAGGTCAGGGAAACAAAATAAGAACTAGGAGTTTAAACTATAAAAACCAGGGTAGAGGTTGCGGTATAGTGTGAAATCTGTATCATAAACGTACTTTTCTTTAGCAAGGCAATAAACTTTAAAACGGGAAGAAAACTAAAGGGGCATTGACACTTATGATAAAGGGACTGTGTCACGAATCACGATTCAACCGTTACAATTGTTTGTATTACCCGATCTTACATTATGAGTGTTTTCAGAGAAATTCCATAAATACTGACAAGACCATAACATTAACAGCCCCTTAACCCTGAACGAAAAACATGGATATTTTTACTTCCGAGGTGGTATGCATTTTAAAATTCACGAGTTTTATAATGGGGTTGGTCTTAATTTCATTATCGTATTTTTAAGTTAATAAATAAAAAATGTAAAGGATAAAATATATTTGTGTTGCGGAAGTGGTGTATTTCTTATTCTAGATTGTTAAAGAGTATTTAAGCCTAGGCTAGAAACACACCATTTCGACAACATATATTTGAATATTTGTCATTATTTAAATGACTAAAATTAATTGAAAATGGTGGAAGAATTTTTTAAGACAAGGCTAAATATTTTGTTTGGGATGTGATAAATCTGTTTCAGTTGAAAAATCAAACTTGGCAAATTCTCTGAAGTAGCGCCGCTAACGTTACTTTCGCAGCCTGACTATACTGTTACTACTGTTACTACTGTTACTACGGCTCGGGTCAAACTAAGAGCCTATCGTATACTACGATATGGCTAAAAACCAGCCTGAAAACATTTGCGCACCTCCGTTCCGAATATAGTTTTCGCTATCGTTATCGTCAGATTTTAGCTTAAAATGAACTTTATATTACCACAACCCACCCATAGGGGTAACGGGGCTCGGTTAGAAATTTAATTTTAATTAAAATTTTTTTGAGATCGCAGCCGGGATTCGAACCCGGGTCGCTCACGTAGTAGAGGGAAATTCTACCACTGAGCTATAGAGACTTTGTATTTATTTATTTTTATCTCTAAAATGTCAGGGTGATGTGGGGTGGGGTACCTCTTAATCTGTGGGGTCGGATACTTTTGAATTTTTATCTGTGGGGTCGGATACTTATGAATTTGTATGTTTGGGGTTTTTATATTTATTTCCTTTTTATTTATGTGCTAATTAAATAGATAACGATTTTCCCCGTTTCATGTGTTTCGTTCTCGTTCGGTAGCTATCGTCATCTATGTTATGTTTGACTGGAACGTTTTGGCGGTTAATTCAAATGTGGGTTTAGATAGAGCTAACATAGTGTTAAATGAGCGTTATGCGTTTGATCATTTTAGCATTGCTAAAGGTAATTCGAGGGGATAATCACTAAAATGCGTAATCACTATAACTAAACTTTCTCTTTCAAAAGTTTCTGGGCATAAGTCCTTGTTTGAAATTTATAAGATGCGATAAGTGTGCATCGGCATAAGTCTATGTTGTAAACTCATCGATGGGATTATCACTAAAAACTATCTGTTCTTCGATTCGCCGGAATATTAGAATTACAGCATAAGTAAATTTATACGGTTATAATTTAATCACTGTTTAGAGTAGGGAATCGAGGGGCTATTCACTCTGATTTTATGCACAGTAAATCATTTAAGCATTGAAAAAGATAGCGCTATTCACTCATTAGGGTAAGGTATAGAGGGGTTATCCACTCATTAGGGTAGGGTATAGAGGGGTTATCCACTCATTAGGGTAGGGTATAGAGGGGTTATCCACTCATTAGGGTAGGGTATAGAGGGGTTATCCACTCATTAGGGTAGGGTATAGAGGGGTTATCCACTCATTAGGGTAGGGTATATAGGGGCTATTCACTCGTACGATATGGCTACTATTACGAGCCCTTGGGCCGTCTTGTTTTAATACCAACCACTTGGCATCGCTTAGAAACGCCAACCGCAGTGACTGCAAATAGGAGGTCGAAGCGACCGAATTCTCCAAGGGTCTTGTGCTGAACCAAACGGACTCTTTTTATATTGCAGGGAGCCCAGCGTTCCTATATTTACTATAAAATGCTATATATTTGAACCTGTCCCATATTATCTGATAATTTCATGAAAGGTCCTATTATATCCTATACTCTTGACTTAGTCTTATATCCTATACTCTTGACTTAGTCGAAGTTTTCGTATAGTTAAATGCCAAATTGGTCAAAATTTAGCACTTTCATCGTAGATAAAATTTAAAGACAGCGAAATTGCGGAGCTCGCTTCGTTCGCTCTGGAATTTTTACACATAGTATTTTCATTAAGTTTTTTTTTCGAAGTAAAATCTGATTATTTTTTTGAGACTTTTCTACACAGTTAGAACTAAAATAGGTTTACATATGAGGATTTTTAGTACTATATTTCCTATAAAACACCCTTTTCCTACTATAAAATCCTACATTTCATATTTTCCTATAAGGAATAAAAAATTTGGGCTTGGGCCCCAGCCCCCCAAAATTAGAGGGTTATACAGGACTCCTAAGTGATTAGATCTGAAGTGTGGATAATTTTATTTTAGCGAGAATGTAAGATTCTTTAAAGGGCCGTTACAGTGCACGTAGATTTAATCAAATACTGGAGGGCTCACATACACACATTTAAATTTACTTGTAAAAGTAACTAACAATTAAAAAATTGTAAGCAAAAATAGACTTAAGTGGCTGAAAATTACCAAATCAAGCTATTTAAATTGGTCACGTAGCAAGAGAGGTTTTTCAAAGATGACAAATTTTCATAATTCTTTTTTATAATTAAACATATTTTAAAGGTCTGTTTTATAATTGAGCTTAATCGGTGAGCTTTGATATTTAAATGAATAGTCTAAGGCGAAATTTGCTTGTATTATTTTGGAACGCAGCTCAGAATGCAAAGTAATTGTTATCATTTTATATAAAAGCCCAAAAAATCGCAAAATTCAGTTATGTGGAAATTGAAGTAAAACAATTCGTGAGCGAGCGAAGCGAGGTCCACCATTTTTTGATCTGCCCAAATGAGATCTCACTTATTCTGTGTTTAAAACTTCATACAGCTGCGATTATAAATTATTACTTTGAAATCCCAAAAATAGGCCTATAGGACTTTGTTGGACGATTTGTGAAATTGTAGGATAAAATAGGTCACTTTCTAAAATATAGTATTTTGTAGGAACAATAGGACCTCTGGGCCCCTGGCTATGTATTCTTGCACTAACGCTTGACATCAATATTTACTCAGAGTGGCAGTTTTGCCAGTTTAGTGGTAAATTCGTTTCAGGATAAGCCTTAAGCAGACCGTATACGCCCATTGGAGCTGACAGTCTAGTTAAATAATAGTCTGTCTTAACTCATTGGTCACGTGGCAGTAACAAGACATCTGAAGTGAATGGTGTACTGGTGTGCTTCACTATTTACAGCTTGGAAATTCGCTTATTTACCTATTTCCCTCGCTTCAATGTGTAGTTTCTCTCTACAGCTCTTACGCTTTTTGGCCTAATTTTTCACATTTAGTTTAATAAAGCTCGTTGAGAGCCTTCCAGCTCCGATACCAGTTCAAGTAAAAAGTTGGGACTGTACTGTATGTAGATTTTTGTCACTGAAAATGTGGTTGGTACACAATACATTGTGAACTAATCAGTCTTTAAGGAAAATTTTGAATGGGCCCCTAAAAGCCAAGGGCCCGCCCGCAGTTGAGGGCTCTGCTACCCTGTAGTTACGCCACTGCCGGTGACCAATGAAAGACAAATTCATAAACTTATTCGTACCCAATTTTTATTAATGATTTGTACTTCAACTAACAGATTAGTTCGCCCTCAGTTCAATAAGGATTTTACCTTTGCAAAACAAAATAAATAATATATTTTCAATGGCAATTAGAAATATTAAAAAATTATGAATTGGTGAAGATTAAGTCGTTTGAATTAAGCAATATTAAACATCTTAGGAAATGAGGGTATAGATAGACAAAGACTACAAAATAGTGCTGTTAGAAGCCAGGAAGTGCACAATGGCGTCTGCGTTACATACAAAGACAAGAAGATGGTGGAGGTAGAAGCCTGTAAGTACATTCTATGTGGAATAAACAATAGCTAGGAGCTTTCGGTTGGAGGAGGAGCTAAGATTCCTGAGATAATTTTCACGGCCATACTGGTGGGTTGAATACAGAAAGAAAGCTGATACCCACCGATATGGCTGCCAGAACCTTGCCAAGACTTAGGAGGGTGTGACGTACTACTTAGCCAACTGAAAGCTCTCAACCGGAAAATTGTGCTTTTAGAAGAAAATTCCATGCAAGGGGTCAACGTAATTAAGTTTTTCTCCCACTTTCGGGTAATTTACTTGAGTAAGGGCAAAGGGTCATTCCACACCGATTCGAACGACCATATTACCATGGGTCGGCCGATCTTAATGAAATTTTAACCACGTTAACTATGTACTATTTGATGGTAAAAGTCGAAATTTTAGCCCAAAATATTATTCAGACCCAAAAGTAAAGGCTTTTGAAAAAATCACGTTTTTAGATGTGCGCCATGACCATATCCGTACCCCTAAGCATAATGTTGAATATTTTTTTTTTTCATTTTGATTAAACTTTGTAATATTTTCAGATGAAAGGTAATATAACCAAAAGCGTATAGAAAACCATAAAGTGAAGGTCAGTAACTTATCTTAGGCTTTGGCTTTGGTTAACATGTAAAATGAGAAGCTCGCGGGATCTAAGTAAGCTCCTCCGATTAAACAACCAATCACCTTCCACTTGCATTACCTCATCCGAATCGTAGGCAGACGTCATACTCAAGCAAGAAATAGTTTTGCGACGCTAGCGGCGCCGGCTACTTCAGGGCAAAAATAGAAACACTAAAATATCGTCTGTTTTTTTTTTAAACAACCCCGGAACGGGAGTCGGGAGCGCTTCGGGTCTTCGCCTCTTCGGTCACCGCGTTAACGCCACGGCACGCTAAGTCAGGCGGCAAGGCCTAAAGTACCCAGACTTTTTTCCTACCTTCCCAAGGTGATAATTTAATTGTTATATAAATATTTAAAGTAGACTAGTTTACTTAGTTTAGTTTAGAATATGTAGTTGTCGTGGTAGTTCTTTTAATGATACAAATATTATAAAGCCGTTATTATTATTCGTTTTTCGGAAAAAAAACCACAGAGCAGATTGCTCTTTTAGCTTTAAAGCCAAAAAACCAAAGTACGCAATACAATTTTTATGTATTAAGAATGCCGTACTTTGGGTGTACAAACGGTCATAAATATACCCATTCCCAAACTAAATGAGGCCATATCAATTCAAACGGAAACCGATAAGAAAGTTGTTTCTCCAACTACCGAAATTGGACGGCACACTCGTCTTTAGGCCTAATAATATAAGCAGCCGACGCAACTCCTACGAAATTTAGTGGAGCTATATTTTGTAGCCAACTCACTCATGTACCTTGTGTAACACTACGCGAATTTAATCTTCCGCCACGACGAAGCGGCATCGTACCGGCTCTAACGAGGAGGGGGGTCGGAACAACGCGATAGAGAGGGGGCTCCTACTTTTACACGTTCAGCCCAGGCGGTAAAGACCTTCACTTTATGGTTTTCTATACGCTTTTGATATAACCAATAGATTTCAATAGTACTAACGATATGTCTCTAACTTGAACGGGTCTCTCGCAAATAGGGGTCCATTTCCAAATTTCGAAGAGCGGGGGATCAAATTTGAAGCAAAACTCTACAAAGGAGTTAATTTCGATTTTTTAGTATCGATAGCCCTATTCCTAGGCTTTAAAGTGATACCAGATTTGTTCGTGATATTTTGGTTCTAAGGCACAAAAACCGTGAAGAAAAGCACTTTTTTAGGCAAAAATATTTTTTTATTGCGCGAGGAAAACCATTATTTAGCTATAAATAATACTTGCGCATTGTCTAGGCATATTTTGGGAAATGTCAATTTCCCTAAATATGCCTAGAAAGTTCCGATTTAACTTTGTCGCTCTTCAAAATCATTTTCTTCTTTTATGGCTTCCATCATATTTATCGTATTTGGCTGTTACGAACTCTACAAGAAATATCATCAAATGTAATTGTATTCACGTTGGCATCAACAGAAATATCATCAAATGTAATTGTATTCACGTTGGCATCAACAGAAATATCATCAAATGTAATTGTATTCACGTTGGCATCAACAGAAATATCATCAAATGTAATTGTATTCACGTTGGCATCAACAGAAATATCATCAAATGTAATTGTATTCACGTTGGCATCAACAGAAATATCATCAAATGTAATTGTATTCTACAGGGCCGGTAGGCCCTTGTAGATATGACTTGATACTCTTTTGTAACGTTAAAGCAAAAATCACATGCTTTTACCAATTTTCCTATGGAGATTAACATGGGGTTTTTCATGATATTTAGCCACCTCTAACTGAAAAACTAGAGCGAAGTTACTTTTCGGAATACTCTTAATTTAACAATTAAGTATTCAGGGTGTGCCTTTTGCAAGTAGCATGAAAAACAATTAAGTCTAAGTATGTTAGTTTTAGTTAATTACGGAAGTACGGCTCTTGAGTTAAACGTCAGGTTAACCTGTTAGCGCGCTGATACCCATTTCGTCAATTTTCAACCAGATTGAGAACAAGGGAGGGCCTAGCTTTGTGCCTGATAACAAGTTATGTTGACATTTTCAGTTTGCTTCATTCTGTGGAAGTTGAACCTATAGCGCGAGCAGCCTGCGTCCGCGAGTCGCGTGATCCAGGTACTTGTGGGTACTTGTAGGTACTTGTAGGTGCTTGTGGGTACTTGTAGGTGCTTGTGGGTACTTGTAGGTGCTTGTGGGTGCTTGTAGGTACTTGTGGGTGCTTGTAGGTACTTGTGGGTACTTGTGGGTGCTTGTAGGTACTTGTGGGTGCTTGTGGGTACTTGTGGGTACTTGTGGGTGCTTGTAGGTGCTTGTAGGTACTTGTGGGTGCTTGTGGGTACTTGTAGGTGCTTGTGGGTGTTTATAGGTACTTGTGGGTGCTTGTCGGTACTTGCCCGGGTACTTGTGGGTGTTTGTAGGTACTTGAGGGTGCTTGTAGGTACTTGTAGGTACTTGTGGGTGCTTGTAGGTGCTTGTCGGTGTTTGTAGTTACTTGTGGGTGCTCTTAGGTACTTGTGGGTACTAGTGGGTGCTTGCCCCGGGTACTTGCGGGTGTTTGTAGGTACTTGTGGGTGCTTGTAGGTACTTGTGGGTGCTTGTAGGTGCTTGTCGGTGTTTGTAGGTACTTGTGGGTGCTTGTAGGTGCTTGTCGGTGTTTGTAGGTACTTGTGGGTGCTTGTAGGTACTTGTGGGTACTTGTAGGTACTTGTGAGTACTTGTAGGTACTTGTGAGTACTTGTAGGTACTTGTGGGTGCTTGTAGGTACTTGTGGGTGCTTGTAGGTACTTGTGGGTACTTGTGGGTGCTTGTCGGTACTTGCCCCGGGTGCTTGCCCCGGGTACTTGTGGGTGTTTGTAGGTACTTGTGGGTGCTTGTAGGTACTTGTGGGTGCTTGTAGGTACTTGTGGGTGCTTGTAGGTACTTGTGGGTGCTTGTAGGTGCTTGTCGGTGTTTGTAGGTACTTGTGGGTGCTCTTAGGTACTTGTGGGTACTAGTGGGTGCTTGCCCCGGGTAATTGTGGGTGTTTGTAGGTACTTGTGGGTGCTTGTAGGTACTTGTGAGTGCTTGTAGGTACTTGTGGGTACTTGTAGGTACTTGTGGGTGTTTGTAGGTACTTGTGGGTGTTTGTAGGTACTTGTGGGTGCTTGTAGGTACTTGTGGGTGCTTGTAGGTACTTGTGGGTGCTTGCCCAGGGTACTTGTAGATGCTTGCCCCGGGTACTTGTGGGTGCTTGTAGGTACTTGTGGGTGATTTTAGGTACTTGTGGGTACTTGCCCCGGGTACTTGTGGGTGTTTGTGGGTACTTGCCCCGGGTACTTGTGGGTGTTTGTAGGTACTTGTGGGTACTTGCCCCGGGTACTTGTGGGTGTTTGTAGGTACTTGTGGGTGCTTGTAGGTACTTGTGGGTGCTTGTAGGTACTTGCCCCGGGTACTTGTGGGTGTTTGTAGGTACTTGAGGGATTATTTAGTGGTTCCAAGCAATCATTTTAGCACTGTTAAAAGCAACGCGTCGAGGGGCTATTCACTAATGAAGATTTTCTTTCATTGGTGATTTTTATTGATGCTTTTAAATGTGATAGGGATTTATTGATGATTTTAAATGGATGGGGATTAAGGGTAACTAATACCTATTCCAAAGATAGAATGTCCTCGATAGATGGAGCCTTACAAACGATGGGGCTCTAATTTGGCCGGGGCCATCTTGTTAAACTTTCATAAATAAAGTACAACATTATATGCTTATGAAAATCAATGTTATTGGATATAAGTTAAATGTAATTAACTATAATTAAGAACTTCTTTAAGGAATTAGAAATAGATCAACCCCAAATATATGACGGTAAAGCAAAAATAAAATTATTCAAATTTTAATTACATTAAGACTGAAGTGACAGATATTATAAAAAACGTCTTGGTTTAGACCAAGGCCGAAAAAACAAACGATATGTGTGAGGTTTATCATTTGACTGAAGTTTCAGATATTGCAATTGTTTTAGTTATTTTTATCCATTTAATCCTTAATCAATATTTAATTCAATCAACTGATTTTACTGATCCATTCCCTCTAAATTAATTGAAAAAATTACATATCTACGCTTTTTCAAGAACAATTACATTTTCCGAAAACATTTTATCATTAAATTAATTATTTTGAAGGGATTTCGTGTCGACGATTACTAACTTGAAAGCACCTTGACGGGCATAGTTTTAATTAAGGCTGGCTTGACAAATTTTGAAGTTTGCACCAAAAAAGTTTAAATCTGTAGTAAGTTTCTGAGAAGACTGATGTTCAAGAAATTATGATAAATAACTTATTCCGGACTTGCCCGCCAACCTTAATAACCTAAAACTATAAAACATTCGTGTACATGATTGATTACGGTTGTGGCTTGACACTCGCTAGCGCCTGAAGGACCGATCACTCAGTGTAATCGGTGTTCATTTGTAAGTGAGTGGACCATTTTGGAAATTACATACAGATAATTAAAACACAGGGGTGATGCCACCATTGAGGTCTTCTCTCTCTCTTGCCTAGAAGCCCCGCTATAGGCAGTGAGAGTTGACTAGCCTCTTGCCTGTAGTGAACTTTGGCACAGTCTGGCATTGACCCTTGGTGTGAGGGAGAATACCCCAATGGTGGCCTCGCCCCTGTGTGTTTTCCGAAATGGTCTTTATGCGTACTAAAATGATTACACGTAATACGTAACCGGTGTACAAGTAGCGCCAACAATGTAGAAATGACGTTTCAAATGAAGACTGAATTATGACCAAGAAATTCTAAAGCACGGAGAGGGAAATTGCTGTGCAATCTTTTCTTCATAGAGGCGACAATAGAAATGTACCATTTCGATTAACGAAATTAAATGTATAAATTCATGCAACACCCTTGTTTGGCATCCACTATTAAATATTTACATTTTCCTTTCGAATTATGTCAAAGTTCACCTGCTCTTTTTAGAAAGTCAGTAGAATATTTCAAATATTCAATATTGACCCCTCAACACGTACTCCCTTCAAAATAATTAATTTCATGATAAAATGTTTTCGGAAAATGTAATTGTTCTTGAAAAAGCGTAGATATGTAATTTTTAAATTAATTTAGAGGGAATGGATCAGTAAAATCAGTTGATTGAATTTAATATTGATTAAGGATTAAATGGATAAAAATAACTAAAACAATTGCAATATCTGAAACTTCAGTCAAATGATAAACCTCACACATATCGTTTGTTTTTTCGGCCTTTGTCTAAACCAAGACGTTTTTTATAATTCACGTTGGCATCAACAGAAATATCATCAAATGTAATTGTATTCACGTTGGCATCAACAGAAATATCATCAAATGTAATTGTATTCACGTTGGCATCAACAGAAATATCATCAAATGTAATTGTATTCACGTTGGCATCAACAGAAATATCATCAAATGTAATTGTATTCACGTTGGCATCAACAGAAATATCATCAAATGTAATTGTATTCACGTTGGTATCAACATCCTCATCTATTGCGACCATAACATTTGTGCTGAACGAATCTCGTGCAAGTCTGTACATTTCTAATTCACTGTGTGATGTGGGAATGAATTCATGGTGGCTTCGAGGGCCAATGACAATACAAGCTTCTACCATTAACTGTTTCATTAAGTCTATAATATCATACATTAAGGTAATTTTACCACACTTCACACATCTACACTGCTTTAGCGATGTAGATGCTTCGCAATAAAAAAAATGCAAATAATCTGCTAGATTTAGGTTTCCACTATTCAGATTTTGACTAGCCGCAGAATGGAATTCCTTTGCTTATTCGCATGGTAAAAGCCCCTGTGACGGTATTTTTATGTCGTGCTTCCTTGCAAAACATCGAAAATTAACAAATATTAAAGCTTTTACAATTCTATGAATGGCCAGCAGGGAGAACTCTTGTATTAATTTTTTACATTTCGAAAGAGGATGTTAAACTTCATCAACTATCTCTTGAAGAACATCTTTCCAAGGCAAATATTGTCATTGGCCCTCGAAGCCACCATAAATTCATTCCCACATCACACAGTGAATTACAAATGTACAGACTTGCACGAGATTCGTTCAGCACAAATGTTATGGTCGCAATAGATGAGGATGTTGATATCAACGTAAATACAATTACATTTGATTTTTTGTGCCTTAGAACCAAAATATCACGAACAAATCTGGTATCACTTTAAAGCCTAGGAATAGGGCTATTGATACCTTATAAAAACTAAAAAATCGAAGTTAACTCCTTTGTAGAGTTTTGCTTCAAATTTGACCCCCCGCTCTTCGAAATTAGGAAATGGACCCCTATTTGCGATTGAACCGTTCAAGTTAGAGACATATCGTTAGCACTATTGAAATCTATTGGTTATATTACCTTTTATCTGAAAATATTACAAAGTTTAATCAAAATGAAAAAAAAAAAAAATATTCAACATTATGCTTAGGGGTACGAATATGGTCATGGCGCACATCTAAAAACGTGAATTTTTTCAAAAGCCTCTACTTTTGGTTCTAATTAATAATTTGGGCTTTCACCATCAAATAGTTCATAGTTAACGTGGATAAAATTTCATTAAGATCGGCCGACCCATGGTAACATGGTCGTTCAATGGTGTGGAATGACCCGTAATTAAATCATTATTATTATTCCATTCGCTATAGTAAGTAGAATATTTGGTGATATTTTCCTTAAATTTCAGTGTTAGAGGGCTGAGAAAATCTGATTTTTCTCTCCTTTTGTGGTAATTTAATTAAGCAATTAAATATTAAATTAGGAATTTTCCAGCTTATTCGATTCGTCATATTAAGTAGAATATTTGATGATATTTCAATAAAATTTCTAGATAGGGGCCCGAGATAATTTTGTCCCTCTCTTTGTGGTAATTTAATAGAGTTATTAAATCATGAACCTGGCATATTCCAGCAATGAGACCGGACTCATTCGCTTCAACATATTAAGGAGAATATTTCAAGATATTTTCAAGAAAATTCCATATTATATTAGTGAATTTTTTTGCGAGGCCTGAATTAATTTTTCCGTCGTGAGTCTGGCAGAATTTTTGCCAAAGGTTTTTTTGTGCTATCAGGCTATGGCTAAATTGACGGCGGTTACTTGATGTTTACCGACTAAAATATTTTTTTCAGAAAGTTGAACCTCAGCCCACTCGATCACGCTTTGACTTCAAGCGTTATAGAAGCTGCTTTAAACAATTTTTTTGCACGTATCAGGAATTTTCGGCTGTTCCGCTCGAAAAAAAGGGGAGACCAGTTTATCATTACGGGCACTAGAGGGTCACTGGTCACAAGGACTAGTTTAAAAAATATTCTTTTTCCCAGACCCTCATCCCATATCTTATTCTTACTCTCCTTGCAATCGGTCAGGGTAGTTTATAAACTACCCTATTTAGGGGATTGTAAAAAAGAAAGAGGTCACGTGAAAGTGTTTTCAGTACTGCCAGATAACTTTAAAAAGAAGGCGGGACATATTTAAAACGTCCTACTACACGGTCTACACCAATAATGCGAAGCGGTATACAGACCTTGGGTCTACACCCCCTCCCCCGCCCATAATCTTTTTTTTTTGGTGGGACAAGGCCTAACTAAAAACTTTATTTTGTGGATTTGGGCGCTGCAGATAATTAAACGTTTTAATTTAAAACTGAAGGTGAGTTTTTCTTTTACTACATGCAATATGAAATACGTTCGCATTACATTGATGTTCATTTCTTATAAATAAAGGTCCAACTAACGGAGCGTCTGCTCAAAGGTTCAAAGCAGCTGCACCACGTGACGAAACACTTTTTAGTGCATTCCCCCCCATTTGTTTCCCCTCCTAATCTTTTTTACAATCCCCTATTGCTTGGACTAGTTTTTAAATTCAACTAGTGGGGTTACTTGCCTTCTGGACCAGTTTATTAATTGCAAATCAATAGGAAAACTAAGGGGTGGCCACTGACCAGTCCGGAGACCAGTTCATTATTTCGAACACTGGTCCCAAGGACTAGTTTAAAAAATATTTTTATTTCCCAGACTGTTTGCGATGGCGTTGAAGGTGTTCTTGGTCCACACTCAAAGGACCGAAGCAGGCGGAGGAATAAGAACTTTATAAACAGGACATATGGCCAGTGGAGACCAAGAACTTTAATTAAATAAACTGGACATTGGCCACTTAAAATTGATAACTTTTTAATTATTAAGTAACCACAATGCCGCCGTTAATTTTTAAAGTGGACATTTGTCCAGGGTCACCGCCTTATTTTTCATCCTGCTCCAACCTAAATTTATCGTTTATGTCTTATCCCAGCTGAAATACCTCTGGAGTCTGAGTGAAGTTCCTAAATTTTTTTTACTAACCTTGGCGTGCCGTGAGTTGATTGTCCTTTCCGTTGGTGGAATTATTGTATAGTCTCTAGAATGAAGGAGTTAGGAGTATCGATGAGTTAATTAGATTATAATATTTCACGTAACTAGTCACATTACTCAGTTATGAGAAGCGAAATTCGTCTATCATTGAATCCAAAAACGGGTAAGTTAGGTTTTATAATTATAAGTTATTAAGAATTCATCTTGCTAATACAAAACTTAAGTAAAATAAATAATATCATGCAATATCTTTAAAAAAATTTATGCAAAATGTTTTTTTAGTATGCCTTGATTTCAAAATTCTTGTAAGACTTGACTTGCCTTGAATAATAAATTTTTCTTCTCCGCAAACGTTTGAAATCCCCTTTGGAAGACCCGCTATTATCATGCCAAATGAGGGCTCTCGTCTTCGAACCTGCAGCGTTGGATCAGACACCCTTGATCATTTCAATACCATAAATGATCGCGCTGTTGATGACATTTCTCTAGAATTTTTCTACAAACCACATACAATCACGTTATTGACAGCTTCAATAGGAGCTCTTTTGTATTTTGCGTTTACTAGGTAAAATAATTTAGAATTAGCTAGACGATGGCGAATTTCTGCTCATTTCAATTGTACCCGCACCACCAAACATTACTCTTAAAATAAATCTTAACTATGTCATGTGTGTTTTGTAAGCATGTTAGGTGAACTTCTGGGGGATTGTAACTCATTTAAAGCAACAATCGGCCCAATTATCACCCCTAGCATTCTGGCTAATCTTTAAGGGGCACCAACCAGCCGCTCTTTGCTTCAAACTGAGCTTAAGAGTTACGAAACGTAGTGAAAACTGCTTAATACCAAGACTGAATGGAGAAGTTAGAATGGCTAATGACAATATTCTGTTGTGAAATGATGTTAAAAACATTTGGCGTGGCTCATTTTATAAACAGAGTCGTAAGCTTGTAACGGGGAGCCCGTTAACTTAATTCCGTAGTCGTGTGTTTTCGGTTATCAGTTGAAAACGCGCGGTTACAAGCTGATGAAATATTTAATCACATTCTTGTTAGTTCGGTTAAATTAATGTGCTTGCTGAATCTTCTCTGTTAAGCCTGGTTTTCACTGGCCCAAAACGCAGGAAAAACCTCGTTTTTTAGAGGTAACTTGCCGCAAAATTTCTCGTTTTCTGGGCGGCAAGTAGTAGGCTGTAGGCAATTTTACACGTATTTGAAACTAAGGCTTAGAGGTCCGTGCACTCGAGCTAGAAAACTCGCGGATATTTTAAATCCTGAAGATCCTGAAGCACGTACAAAGCTACGTTACATAGAGAGTTAGCTTTATGCTTGCTGACAATCAATGTTGTTACAGAGTATACAGAATAAGCTGTCGTTCGAGATACAGAGTTGCCTATCCTATAGCCTGAAAACAATTTCCTCGCGCGTATTCTTTATCCATGGTCGAATGGTGCTAAGTTTAACAAAGGCTAGTTATAGCTCCACCCTTGTGGACGGATTCTGATTGGTTCCTGCTTTTGGCATGGCAAAATTTGTGTGTTAGAGATTAGCCAGCATGTTAGGGGCGCCACAGGAACCTAAATTCATTTTTTTAAATCTCCCAAAATCACCGGCAATAGAGCTATCTCAGAAGCCTTAGTGTGACGTCACCCATGCTATTTGCCCGTAGAGCCAAAGCGGTACCAAACATGGCCGCCCACTGCCAAAGCTAAGCCCGTGACGTTCTACCTAGGCACTGACGTCACAACTGAGATAGCTCTATAGAGTAATTTCGGTAGAGAGGGGGAGTGAACTATGCATTCCCGCTGTTGAGGGCAACTTTGTAAGAGAATGCTATTCGCCCCTGGAAGCGGTTTGGACACCACTAAGGTTAGAGATAGAGTATTTTGACGTTGCCATGAATGGGAAAGAAATTACTCTATACTGTAGAAATGTATTTTTACCAATGAGATAGAATATATGTATTAAACCTAGAGTCACAACGTGGGATCTCGAGATCAACGTTTCGCGATACACTTTTTGTCGAGCATGAATCTTTATCAAATACGGGTGGCGCCACCTATTAATCACTCGAAGAACTTTTTTATTACCGTCTACTTCTATAATCTGTGTAACAAACTGTCATGATAGTTTTTTAAACGTGTTAAATAAAATACGTGTTTTAAATAATAAAAAGTCTAGTCCGTTTAAATCTAATAAATAGATGAATTAAAAATCACAACGATGTTTCTGATTGAAAATGAGCAATAAGTAAAAATTGTAATTAGTTCCGCTAGAGGATCACAGATGGCGCTGTCATGTTTTGATAAACGTCCTTGATAAAAACGATGTGTTTCGCGATAAGCCGATTTGAATTGTACAGGGTTCATACGAACATGGAAAACAGGGAAAATCTGGAAATATCAGGGAAATTGGTGTCTCGCAGAGGGAAAAAATCAGGGAAAATGAAAATTACTTCGAAAAATCAGGGAAAATGAAAATTACTTTGAAAAATCAGGGAAAATGAAAATTACTTCGAAAAATCAGGGAAAATGAAAATTACTTCGAAAAATCAGGGAAAATGAAAATTACTTTGAAAAATCAGGGAAAATGAAAATTACTTCGAAAAATCAGGGAAAATGAAAATTACTTCGAAAAATCAGGGAAAATGAAAATTACTTCGAAAAAATCAGGGAAATTTAATTTTGTTTCTCAAAAAGTCCTGGAAATTAAATAAAGTGAAACAAATGCACTTCAGTGGGACCCATAATCTAATTTGGTTCATGAGAAAATCGATGTTAGTTGTCACAGTGCATAGAAATATATTTCTTTGGTGTGCAAAGAATGGTAAACATATGGTGATGTAGGTATCTGGTAACCCTATTTAAAATTATAACACTCCAATGTAAAAAATGCACCTGGAAATTTATTGGAAGTACTCTGGAAAACCTGGAAATATCTGGGAAATTGGCTTTGGAAATTTCGTTTGAACCCCGATTGTAACTCTAGGTTTAATACATATAAGGGTGGGAAATAAGGATAATTTTTAAACTGGACACTGGGCCAGCGACCCCCCTTGCGTGGCTGGAGTAAATAAACTGGTCCATGATCATTGACCAGGGCACGTCGTCTGCTAAACTAAAGAAGTGGGTAATTTAAATAGTTGAGATAATCTCTGGACTCTGGTTACCCTTGAATTTTCTTAGTGGTCCCGTGGACCACTCACCCCAATTTTTAAACTGGTCCAGGCAATTTTTAAACTGGTCCGGGCAATTTTTAAACTGGTCCGGGCAATTTTTAAACTGGTCCG
The DNA here is from genome assembly GCA_019434445.1 of Phalangium opilio. Lineage (NCBI taxonomy): Eukaryota > Metazoa > Arthropoda > Arachnida > Opiliones > Phalangiidae > Phalangium > Phalangium opilio. The sequence goes on along the minus strand of JAEQBA010003376.1, from coordinate 213,394 downwards.
GGCAATTTTTAAACTGGTCCGGGCAATTTTTAAACTGGTCCGGGCAATTTTTAAACTGGTCCGGGCAATTTTTAAACTGGTCCGGGCAATTTTTAAACTGGTCCGGGCAATTTTTAAACTGGTCCGGGCAATATTTAAACTGGTCCGGGCAATATTTAAACTGGTTATTTGCCCTGTGCCACCGCCTTATTTCCCACGCTGATACATATATTCTATCTCATTGATTGATAACTCGTGAAACTGAGCAGTTGATTTGCCATCTAGCTATTTTGTTATAAAGGTTGCTGTATATTAACAGTAATTATCATTAGAAATGACGAAATTGCTCTTGAGAATAACATATGGAGCGGACTTTGTTGCGTCGTTGTTTTCTTCCTGATTATCAGTGTCTTAGCGTTTCCCAATGGACCCTTTACAAGACCGCACCCCGCCTTATGGCGAATGGTTTTTGGTAAGAGATAAAAATCGTTAATTCCTCTTATAAATGACTAATTTTAGCTTTTTGAACAATAGGCTTAAGCGTATTGTACTTGCTTGGCTTGCTGTTTTTACTCTTTCAAAACTATAAAACAGTTAAATCAATCATATATTGGTTTGATCCTGATCTCAGAAACTTCAGAATTGACAATGAAAAAGTAATTATACATAAATTAACGAGTTTACTAATAAATGATTATCAAGCAGACTTGGACGTCTCGTGCTGTAGCGTTTTCCATTGGGGTTGCCCGAGAGCGCTCGGAGTTTGCTCCGTATTTTCTTGTTATGTCATCGCTCTAGCTCAGAGGAGCTGATCTAGTAGTTCCCAGAACGGTTTTGTGACGTCTTAAGGCGCTCTATTTTGGTCTCTCGCGTAGGAGGGGTTGGGATCAAACCGGGAGGGAGCGACTGGTTTAATGGAAGCCACGCCTCTGTCTCAGAGCCACTCTTTTTTCCCCAATGAAAGACTTTTTCGGACCTCCCGGACCACAACAAAGGAAAACGCTATTACTGCGTATTCCATTTACTACTCGGGGGCGTTCTGGAGCACTGTGAAATATTTTGCATGTTCTGTTTGCTGAGTGCTCAGCCCCGAAATTTGCTCGTGACTGATCTATATAAATAGAGATCGATTAAACGGATCGATTAAAAACTAATGTCAAAGCAGCTCCGGACATTATGTTTATATTATTGTTGGAGCAATCTATGAACGATCTCGGATTTCATGATATAATAGAGCAGATCGGAGGCAACCTCAGAGCGAGATAATGGAATATGCCTTTAGAAGGGTTCTTTCTACAGGGATTGTTGCAGAAAAGCTCATATATTTTACAATGGTTAGTGTGCTGGCTTGTTTGTATCTAGCTCCCGTGGTTATAGAGTTTTCGGCTAGAGGAGGAGCTGAGATTCGTTGCGTAATTTTCACGAGGAAAGCTGAAACTCGCCAGTATGCCTCCCAAAACCGTTGTAAGACTTAGGTGGATATAAGATACCACTCACCCTAATTAGGTAACCCTTTAAAGCAAAGGGCGGCTCCGTTGATGCCCCTGAAAGATGGCTTTTCTGCTACACGTTGGCTAAGATTGGCAAAGGCTAGTTAAACCAAAGGCAGGAACCAATGGGACCTAGTGCATTAGGTCTGATTGGTTCCTGCCTTTGGCAAGGTAAAATTCGTGTCCAGAAGATTAGCCAGCATGCTAGGGGTGATCATGGAGCCGCCTGTTACTTTAAAGCAAAGCGCGTGTCACGTGGTTTCACTACAAGCTGACTTTCCTTATGAACTCCAGTGTTGATTTGACTTAAAGGGACTGCAAAGAAGGCATCGACGGGTAGGTAAAAATTATTTGAAATACGTCACAGACATGCCAAGATACAAAGGCTCCTCATGGAGTGGAACTGGACATCTAGTCCTTGTTTTTCGAGAGATTGCAGCGCCAATTCCATGAAGTGGTAGTTTTCGAAATAAAACGAACTAAGCTTCTTTGAACCACGCCTCTCCTTGGTCACGTGCCTCTGACGTATTTCAAATAATTTTTACCCACCTGCCGATGCCTTCTTTACAGTCCCTTTAAGCTAGACTTGGCTAGCTGGATTTATAAGTACACTTATAAATCAATGTTAACTATTGTGAAATGTATGAGATTTAAATTTGAAAGTTGCTTCATTTAGAACTTTTTTCTTCAAATCTTCATTTTCGTGAGGTAATCTGACAGAACTTAGTCTTCTAAGTTCTGTCAATGCCTTTGTATAATCATAAGTTCGTAAGATATGTTCCATAAGTTTGTCGCTTGTTACTGAGTGAGAGCATGTCACGAAGTGATGTAGGTTAAACGTCATACGCCTGGTGAGGCGCTGGCAAATCTTAACACAGACTAAAGAGGAAAATGCACTACAAATTTAACCGAGTGTGGTCAATTAGCCTTATTCTTGATCAGCGCCACCTACCCATAGCGGCGACTTTGAGAACTACTTTAATCGGCAAGCCAACCAGATGTCGGTAAAAATCTTGTGACGTAACTGACGGGCACTCTCGGGGTTTGACCAAAAATTAGCCCGCTTTATTTTATTTAAAGTAGCACGCCAAGGCTTAGCGAGTAGCACTACTTTAAAAGCTCCAAAAACGCACGCCATAAAATAAGTAAGTGTTGGATATCATCGACAAAGAAGTTTGGAGCCCGATTAGTCCTATTTGATAATTTAATCCCAATAATGACGCTCAAATTAACTTCAACGAGCTTTAAAGCGTGCTGCTAATTTTTGGTCTGACCCCGAGAGCGCCCGTCAGTGACGTCACCAGTTTTTTTAGCGACATCTGGTTGGCTTGCCGATTACAGTAGTTCTCAAAGTCACCGCCATGGGTAGGTGGCGCTGATCAGGAGTAAGGCTAATTCTCGCTTCGCTTCTCGTTCGCGAACTAGCTCGAGCTGTAAGTCTAGCATTACGAAGCGTAAGAAGTGTGATATTTATGGAACATATCTTAAAAACCTATGATATAATATATATCTTACGTATATTAATCTTTGTTTAAGGAATACGGTGTGAATTGTTCTGACATTACTGTGGAACGATTATGGGGTCATATCGATGTATTTGCTTTTGGTCACTTTTTTGGATGGGCTATGAAAGCCATGCTTGTCAGACACTATGGAATCTGTTGGACTATATCCGTCATGTGGGAGATCACTGAGGTAATATATCTTGTCATGGCCAACTTAGATTACCGGTGGTAGAAGGCCTGCCATCTTTACCCGAGCCCCATGTTAAAAACGACTAGCAAAATCGCCCCCTAGTTCCGACTTTCGCCGTTAGGTGAGCTACCAACCCTGTTTTCCTCCTAATGCCTTTTATATGGGAAAAAAAATTCGGAAGTTGGGGTTGTTTTTAAGGCGGAGAAATTAAATTTCTCGGAAAACCTAAGCCTTGGTCCAACGGCACCACTAAATTTTAATGTAAACTTCCTTCAAGACCGAGGCTTAACTCTAAACGGCGCATTTCTCCGCCTTAAAAACAACCCCAACTTTGAATGTTGATTTACTCGTCAAATAACGGACGGAAAATTATGAAATTGGTCTCAAAATATAGATTAGAACTTACCTGACTTCTCATTTAAAACTCGGCGACGAAAAAAATCGGTAAATATATTAAAAATACTCTAAAACCGAGTCCTTTTCCGAATATTTTTCCCATAGAAAAAGCATTTTGAGGAAAACTGGGTTGGTAGCGCACCTAACGGCGAAAGTCGGAACTAGGGGCGATTTTGCTAGTCGTTTTTTAACATGGGGCTCGGGTGAAGTTGGCAGGCCTTCTACCACCGGTGATCTAAGTTGGCCATGATCTTGTAAAGTATTATAGTTGGGTGCGGATGAACACTTCTCGTATGAAAAATTCGTAGTACAGGAGTTATAGGTCGTACTTCAGAATCCACCTTATTCCCTTTCGCCGGAAGTTAGGCTTAGCTCGGGATTCATGGGGATGAGTAACGGGAAGAAATTCGTCTGTCGTCTGCTACAAAAGCCAAAAATATGTACTGTAGCGGACGACAGACTTAACCCCCAAATCCACCTTATTCCCTTTCGCCGGAAGTTAGGCTTAGCTCGGGATTCATGGGGAAGAGTAACGGGAAGAAATTCGTCTGTCGTCTGCTACAAAATCCAAAAATATGTACTGTAGCGGACGACAGACCAATTTCTTCCCGTTACTCACCCCCCATGAATCCCGAGCTAAGCCTAACTTCCGGCGAAAAGGAATAAGGTGGATTTGGGGGTTAAGTGGATAGTAAAACTAGTTCTCTTAAAGGAAGAACGAACGAGGCACGATAACCATTTTTAATCGATTTAGATTGATAAGGAAAGATTAGAGTCATAAACAAAACTTTGAAACGCGTTCCGTTTTGTGTAAAGTTTCATCATATGTGCGAAGCCTAACACAATTTTTTTATTAACTGAGTTTGTATTTTCCGGAGCCTCCGAGATGATCTAGGCCCGTATCTATGGCGAAGCGAGAATTTCTTTTTAACCTATTTAGTTCGCCGTGTTTTCTCGCTTGGGGGCGCTTTTAGTATCGTAAAATAAAAATAAGTTCAGCCTCGTGACCCCATCGACTGCTACAATATTAGGGCAAGGCATAGACGTAGAGTGGTGAAGCCGAGGTCGTGGATAGTAAGAAAATGTTTTAGAAAATTTCCGAAGACCTTTATTAAACAATCACGCCAAAGAAGTACTAAGTAGGCTAAGGGATAAAAAAGCTAAGGTTAAAAAAATGAAAGGTTACGAAGGAGTAAAAAAATCCTCTAATGGTATATGAAAACTGTGAATTAGCAACTTCAAGAAGTTTTGTTTTACTAAAAAAACAACAATGTTAAAATCTCATAATTAATTTTGTTGTCCACACAATCTAACCAAAAGATTCGATAAAAAGTAAATAGGCCCTAAAACAATTGCATTAATTTAAGGGTGAAACCATTTTCTTTCATAAAATTTTTATAATTGGCCCCTAAAATATGAAGAATAATTTATGGGAGACCCCGGTTGCAACTGTAATAAAAGCGCCATCTAGTGCACATATTGGGTGAAAATATTTCCTCTATGAAACTGGATATTTCCCCACATAAAAATCGACACGCACGGGCCTAGATCATCTCGGAGGCTCCGGTATTTTCATATCGGAAACCTATAACCACGGGCCACTAAACTAGCCGTACACAGGGCCGGAAATAAGCACAGGACAAAGGACATTGTCTAATAAAATTTTAAAGTCCGGTAAAACTAAGGTGGTCACTGGGCATTTTGACCAAGAATTTTTCCGAGGTTTTGGTAGCTTGTCAATGTAATGAAGATTCCACACTATTTTTATTACACACTCCAGTGGGCAATGTCCAATAAATTTTCAAAAATAGTGTTATACAGCGGCCATTTTCCAAGATGGCTAAACGATTGCCCTCGTGGCTTCAATATTTTAGTGTGTTCACGTAGTTCTCTTTATATTATGTGCCGATTTTCATAATTTTTTCGAATAACATGGTGGAATATACTGTACTTTTCATTCCCGGCGGCCATTTTTCAATATGGCGGCTAAACTATGAACCGATTTTCATAATTTTCGAATAACATGGTGGAATATACTGGTCTTTTCATTCCCGGCGGCCATTTTTCAATATGGCAGCTACAGGGTTGGCAAAAATCCGGATTTTTCTTGAAAAAGCCACTGGTATGGTTTTTTGCTGGTTTAAACCGGATTGGTTTTATCCAGCTTTTTTAAACTACTCTTATTTTTAGCACTCCTTTTTACATTTAGTGCGATAGTTGTCTTCTACTAGGCCGTCTGATTGAGGATCATTTTTATTGTACATAAAAGTTGATAAAACTACAGACATTTCCCTTAGAGATGAGTAGGGCCCCTGATTTAATCGGGATTTTTCAATCCAACCCGACCTATATCGGGTCGGAAAATCCTAGGTCTGGTTGGGTTAGAAAATTACTTAAAACTTTTTGCTGGTCGGGTCGGGTAGGGTTTTCATACCGTCTACCCTGGTAGACATTTTTATTATCTTCAACAGGACAAGGTCGGGCCCAGGTAGGCTTTTTTGTGATCTTCAATGGGGGCAGGGTCGGGCCCGGGTAGGCTTTTTTGTGATCTTCAATATGGCAGGGTCGGGCCCGGGTAGGGTCTGATAAAAAAATTTCTAAACGCGCGGTCCGACCAAACAATTTAGCGTTGCGAAAATTCAACTCAGTCTCACGAGCTTCAGGTGGGGCAGTGGGAGGAGGGTGCGTCAAAATAACCCACAATATATGGGAATGGACCATTTCGATGAAATAAAGAGGTAAAGACATGTGGGTCAAAGTTTTCCTTCCATCTCACTTTATGGTGCCTGCGCTGTAATCTGTTATTATATTTTTCAAAAATCCACTGGATTTTTCAACGAGGTTTAAACCGGTTTAATCCAGGTGGATAAAACCGGACTGGATACCAGCGTGCCAACCCTGGGCGGCTAAACTATGAAAATAACGAGTTTTTAATGAGTATCGAGTCGAGTACTCGCACAGCTCTAATATTAATACTATAGCTCCAAACTCCTATCGCCCCTGTGTCTCTGATTACGAGGCTTAGCAAAGCAAATTAATATTAATTAGGTATTTAAAATAAACTCTATATTTTTAGGTGGCTTTTGCTCACTTACTACCAAACTTTATTGAATGCTGGTGGGATGCTTTGGTCTTGGATGTTCTTCTGTGCAATGGCCTGGGTATCTACTTCGGGATGTACATTTGCAAGAAATTGGAAATCAGAGCTTACAATTGGGAAAGCATAAAGTATATATTTTCTTATTATAATCATATACACTCGCGTAATTAAATTCATTTCTATTTTCGACTCTCCGGAAATATGACCTTTTTTTTAAAGGGAATGCGAATTTACAATTTCATATCATATTTTAGCACGAAAGTGGTGTTATGTTACACTTTCGAGTCTCTACTTTCAAAATATCAAGTTTTTAATATAATTGAATTATTAAAGTTTCTATTTTTAAAATCCATTGGAAAATCACGAAAACTCAATTTCAGTTTCAATCTATCAATAATTTAGTCTTGTCGAGCTTGTTCGCCCGTTTGATGACATCACTATGACGTGGGGGAAAATGCGCGTGAATCCTATACACGTCTCGAGCATCTCGCCAGTCTAAACTCTGGGTCTGATAGCGGAGAGAGTGGCACCATCTGACGTGAAAAATATATCTGTGACGTCAGCCTACGGGTAACGTTTTAGCCTTTCATAAAAAGTGGATTTCGAATAATTTCATATGAAGCATTTTCAAATGCATATTGCGGCCAAAATAAGCAGCAGAAATCGGAGGGAGAATTAAAAGCTTGATATTTTTGAATTCACAGAAAATAATTCTATCTTTTGTTATATAAATCGGAGGTTTTTTCAAACGAAGCTTCTCATTCCCTTTAATTCTTCGTAACTTGTCAAGGCAATGCTTATATTAAATTTATTGGCTGTTTCTTTTTGAAATCAGAGATATCCAAAGCACAACTGGAAAAATAAGAAGGGCAGTTTTGCAATTTACACCAGCCAGGTTAGCTCCCATAAACTTTATTGAATAATTTTAAAATTTCATTTGAATACAATATCTTTCTTGTTCGTCATAGTTGGATGCACGTTCGATGGCTGGATCCAAATTGTACTTACATGCGATTTTTGGCAGTTTCTGAACTAGTCATATTCTGGCAGGTAATGATGACATTTCCTTATTTTTTCCTATTTTTCATAATATTGTCAGTGCTGATGTGCCTATAATATTGAAAATTAAAGGGAGGGTGAAGTGGAAAATCAAGTGATTTTTTTTTATCGATTCTTCTTCTAATTATAAGACCAGTCTGCACAGGTAAAACATTCAGAAAGTATCTCCGAATGATTCTAAAATTCAAATTAGGTTCCGATTTTAAGAATAATTTGAAGTATCCCCCTCAGACCAATCGCGTAACGTCTTGCCTTTTTATTAATAAAATTCTCGTGGCACGCTTACTCCGTGTCGAATGAAATTCATCGCGAGAATTGATAAAATCACTGCCTCCTTTACTAAAGGCCCGAGTATAGAATTTCTCAAAACCTCGAAAAGTGACATTTTAGTTCGCCTCGTTAAGTCGCACCGTGGCGCTCGTTTCTATCCAAATTACGTCATTTTTCACGTGACTGTGACGTTTTTTTAACGGTTTTTAAGCAGTCGCACTTTCAAATTTTACGAAGCCTTGGACGTGGTTAAGCAGGTGAGATTTGTTTTGAATTTTAAATGTGAAAACTTAAGGAATTTTAAATACAGATTTTAACTTTCAAATGTTGCTATGATGTTGTAATATTATAGCCAGATTTTAAATTTGGCTACAAATTAGATATGGATTTATATTTTTAAATGGCGATAGTCTTACATCAGATACAGATTTTAACTTTTAAAATTGCCTATAATTTATAATTTATAATTTATACGGTCTTTATTTCTAAAACCTGATTTTTAATATTTATTTAAATTATTTATATTTGAATTTTAATTACTTAAATTACCTTGAATGCAATTTCAACAACTGAATAAGGCTGTTAACCCCAAATGGCCAATCGGCCAATGTTGACCCAAAAGCGGTGAATGCGAACTGGCCTCATTTTTTCGCAAACGAGCGCCAGCTTACGGGAAAAAAATGCAATCCTATACAGCTAATGTACCCCCCTCAAGAGGCACCATACACGGGCCTTTAGTAAAGGAGGCAGTGATAAAATTTGCGCGCGATATGACAATCGTGGCGCGAGACATGGAGCATGCGTGCCACGAGAATTTTGTTAAAAAAAAAGGCAGGACGTTACGCGATTGGTCGGAGGTCCTTCTTTAAAATTATCCTTAAAAACTGAACCTAATTTGAATTTTAAAATCATTCGGAAATATTTCCTGAATGTTTCACTGTGCAGACTGGTCTTATAATTAGAAGAAGAATCGATAAAAAAAAAATCACTTGATTTTCCACTTCACCCTCCCTTTAAATGTTTCGTGTTGAGGATATTTCGAAATTTGTCATTTCAGATAACGGAATTGAACACTTTCTTTTTGAAACACATATTTGAAATTCCACCTGGTCATGCTTTAAGCGTTTCGAGATTGCTCATTATTGGACTAGTTGTCGCTCCCACGTTAAGGCACGTTTAACTTTCCATAATGTCTATAGTAACGTAACTATTCTTAAGTGCATGCATTTTTGCTTCTTGATAAAAAAAATAATACCTTGTTTGAGAGCGAGGGATGACATCAATTTTGGAAAGGGCATCACTTCTATCATAAGTTTATAAGATATGTTCCATAAGTATGACTCTACCTATAATTGGTAATGCTGCTAGAGACTTACAGCTCGAGCTAGTTCGAGAACGACAAGCGTGAATTGCAGACTACACTCGGTGTTAATTTTGCAGTCCATCTTCCTATTTAGTCTGTGATAAGCCTTTGGCAGCGCCTCACCAGGCGTCGCTTTACGAGAATCTGTGACCTACGTCGCTTCATGACACGCTCTCATTGGCAAGTGACAGACTTATGGAACTTATCTTATGAACTTATGCACTTATGTTTATCATTGAGGCGCAGGCTGTATTGCCGAAGTTGCCACTTACGAGTATTTACGCTACCAAAAGTTAAATAGAAATATCAAAAAGTGAAACATCATCGATGTGTGATTCATATTCTCTCTGAGCCACGGTTCAAAATGTTTTCTGCCCCCGCGGTAGTTTAGGGGAAAATTCGCGTATGAATACTGGCTCGTGAACGTATGTAGCACGCCCCGACATCACAGCATTCAGTGCTCTCTATCAAGGGGGAGATAGAAAGCGAAACCTAGCTCTCTTTAAAAATATGCCGGGCACCCCGAAAAATAATTTTACGGGAGTTGGGTACCACCATGAATTTATTCATTTAACATGAATATATAACTGCATTGACTAGTTAAACTACATATTCAGGGATGGGAGGGGCTTAGTTTGAGTGACGTCAGAGAATTTCCGGCCGTTTGTTTTTAATTAAACCTAAAACTCTTGTCATGCGAAAGGCTAATTATGCTTGTAAATTGATCAACAACCGCATTAATTTCACCTTCAACAGCATGGAAAAAACCAGCAAGATCAATTCTCAGCATTTCATATGTTGGTAGTTAATTTTCAACCGTTTCGTTTTCTTTATGGCCAAGGCTTAGCGCTTTACCAACAGTTTTCAGTTTTAGTTTAGGAAAAACATTGTAGGCACTTAATATAATTTTCTTTCAAAGATTAATATCACCTTCGGACATCGTGTTGATACATTTATTCACGTATCGGCGATCGTTATTAATATTCAGTTGACACAGTTTGGTAAACCTAACCGAAAATTGTATCCTTCATACAGTTTTGTTAAACTGGTCGTCTGCTGTTCGAACTTCCAGGTGTCTCGATTTTGATTGGCTACCGCGATGACGTTAAAGGCATTTGTAATAGAAAGGTCCCTCCCATCCCTGAATAACATGATAGAAAGGCTAATGATACACATATATATTCATGTTAATGAATAAATTCATGGTACCACCCAGGTATTCTGAAAAATTTGGGGGCGATGGGCACTTCCCTCTGTAAGGATAGATAGTTACTTGAATATTTTTAATTTACGCCTGGCTCACGAGACAATTGTGCTTAGTAATTCACTTTTTTGTTATTTCTATTTATTTTTTATGTTACTTACGCTTGTATTTAACGTTTTACAATAACTTTTACAGGCAGTATTATAGTTATGTGACAGATACAAGATGTAAAAGAGTTGGAACACAATGTTGGGTTTTTGGGTAAGTAAAATATCTTTTTCAAATTTCACAAGCTATTGATCTACCACTATCAGGGTGGGGTTGCGTAGCGGTAAGCGCTTACGCCTCGCAGCAAGAGGATCCCGGGTTCGATCCCGGACTGTGGCAGTGCCGGGTGAAAATCTGGGAACAAATCCTTCTGCGTAGAGTTTGCAAGTTCTCTCCCCGTTTGTTAAAAGGAGTTTTACTCCGCGGTCTAACCCAGTTTCTCCTTTCCATCAAAACTTGCAGAGGTTAACGGTAATAGTTAGTATAGGGCGCTGTAGGTTAGCTGTGGGGCATAGGGGCTAACCAACACCCCTCTATGCATTGTAAAGGGACCCACAGGCTTAGTGTGGAAATCCCTTCATAGACAAAGTTTATTATTAGATCTGTGGGTTTTTAGTGGAACGTCTCCTCCCATTTTCCTTTACATTAGCGCCAAAAATACAAGAGGGATTTTCTTTCCCAAGTGTTGTTGGTCGTGGCTAAGAGAGAACTCTACCTGGGCGTGTCCTGATTCTCTTTGGTCGAATTTTTATTTAATGGTCTCTCTTTTCATCATGAGGGTTTTTAGTCCCGCTAGCTCAGACTTGTGTTTTTATTTCGAAATAAAAAAAGGAGGGGGGAGAACGAACCAGTTTTTTACCAAGGTTTTTTAACAACATGTCAAGGGCATGGATTAACTAACGCTAGGGATTGTTCACTAACCGTGTTTCCCATGTATTTCTATCGCCAACTACATGTTCCGAATTATTCCTTGATTCCCCTCTTCATTCCCCCAATTTATTGGACCAAAACGGATGTAGATATAGCGCCATCTCTAGGCAAAATAAATAGTTTTTGAGGATTTTAAAGATGGCGGCGCCCAATTTTAGGCGGGATTTTAATTTTGACGTCATAAAACACGTGATATTTGGTCCAATTTTCTTATAACTTCCGGTTACGGATAGTAGCTGCTGCTAGGGGGCGTTTGGAACATGCATTTTTTATCTTTTAGGGGGAATGAACAATCCCTAGCGTTAATTAATCCATGTCAAGGGTCATGTTGGAGAAAGGAGATTACAGAACTAAACCTCATTGGCAGTAGAGGAGAGGTTCGTTATTCGATAATTGTATTTCGCACTCTAAAGTGAAGCCTCTGCAGGCCGACAGACTAGTCCTCTATAGAATCCATTCATACTTAGGTCATAGGCTAACGCTAACTAAAAATACATTTACGAATGAAAGCCTTCATTGCATTATTTCTTTAACACTTTCAAGGGCCATTATGATGACTGAAGCCAGTTTATGCATTAAATTTGGGCCTGAACTTTTTGCACAGACTCAAATTAAGAATATTTTACTTTGGCTTATGGTTCAGGTAAGCGTTAATTAAGTTAGTTTGTGCATGTATTCCTGGCTATTCTACCTCATTTTGTAATTTTTTTTTTATTTCAACACAGATGCTGATGAGCGTTATGTGTGTTTATGTTTGCGTACTCTATGCCAAATACCAACGGAAGGTATGCATTTTTTTTTGGTTTTTGTAACTTAAATTTATAATGTTTAAACTGGTGAGCCAGGATTCTTTGAAGTATTTTTTTTATAACTACTTCATTATTAAATTAAACTCTATTGATTGTAATTTTCTAGGGTTGTAAGTCGGAAAATTTTCCATATTTTTCAGCTACCGATTTTTCACTTTAAAGGGATAGAATCAATCTTTTGACTACTAATGAAAAGCTTATTTTTTTAAATCAGATAGAACCTAAAATTACGTTTTCAAAAATATATAGATATTGAGATTTTTAATAACTTAACTATTTTTAATTAATTTTTAAAAGTATTAGTTTTCGGCGCCGTTCCGATCACTGCCCCCTCTACAGGCGTTTGCAAAAACACGAGCGAAAAAACTAAATTACTCCCGCGACCCTCTTCTCGCTCGGAGGTGCAGTAGATTTACTCCTAAAAGTAGTTTTCATGCTATTCTGCATTTTCGCCAAATTAATATAACTCATTTCGATACGGGGATGCTTTGAAAGTTATAAAGGAAGTTAAATAGTTTCACTGTAATTTTGGTGTTCAAAGTAAAAGTTTTACTATGTTTAATTACAATTAAAAATATGTTAAAGCTTAGATTAGGGCCATTAGGCTAAAATATGGCCATACCATTATTGTACATGGAAGCTAAGCCTTTGCCAAAATAGCGCAAAAATGTGGTGTTTTGGACATTACCTGTAACAATTTTGACAAATCTCTATCCTTACTCTACAACGTAACCGAGAGTTAAGAGAACAAAGGATAATAAACATGAAAAATCAGAATTATGTTTACAAGGGTCTTCTCAATAATGCGCCGATTCCCCAGTGATAGTGATGGTGAAAAGCTATTATACAGTGGTCTAGAGCTCCCTTCATTCTCCTATTTCCAAACAACCAATGAATCAAGAGACATTAGCAACGTCACTGTGTGAAAAACAAGTTGGGCGGTATTTCGCGGTTAGTTTGAATTAGTGTTCGTACGGGGTAAAAATTTCGGGGGCAGGTTATCCCCGAAAAAAACAAGTCGGGGTCGGGGTCGGGGTAAGACATCGCATGCTGAAAAATTTTGGAAAAATGATAAAAAAATCGTTAAATTTCTGGGTGTTTGGAAAGAAGCTTTATTAATATACAAATTCGAACTGTAAACAAGCTGGTCCAGCAACCAGAACATTTTTGCACACCCAATCAATGTTTAGGACATTGGTCCAGTCAGGCAGTGACCCCTATAAGTGTCTCAAAGTTACCTTATTTCCGTTCCTGCTAAAAAGAAAACCGACATAATAGGCAGGGTTCATAAAACTTTGGAAAACAAATTTCCCTGAGATTTCAGGTTTTTCCCCATATACTTCCCTGAGTTTCCCAGATTTTTCCCGTATATGGAGCATCCTATGGAGCAAATGTTAACGAAGGAGGAAGGGTAAATAGGACAATTACATAATCAAAGGGCATCCCCGTATCTCTAATATAATCAGAGTTATGAGCCTCCAAAGCATACTGTAATGTTAATCCTATGGAGGGAATATTCACGAACATTTTGCTTAATTACTCGGCCCCTGTTTGACGAAATCCCTAGTTTTTAGTATCGTTGGATGGGGGCAAATAAGATTATAACATACTCGAAGGACATCCCCTTATCTCTAGTAGAACCAGAGCTATGAGCCTCCAAAGATTAGTGAAATATTATTCCAATTGAGGGTATGTTCATATCATGAACATTTTGCTTAATTACTCGGCCTCTGTTTGACGCAAAGTTCCCTGATTTCCCTGAATTTTACTAAAAATTCTAAATTTCCCTGAGGTTTTTGTCAACTATTTATTTCCCTGATTTTTCCAGGTTTGTATGAACCCTGATAACTCACAGCAAGACTAGGTTGAAAAGGGGCGAAAATAAGTGAAATACTTTCAGCCTCCAGGAAATTCGCGAGAGCGGAAATAAGAAAAACACTTCAAAAGTATCCAGGGACACTATTCTCTAAAAATTTAAATGATTAGAAACCCAAATCTAAATCTAATCAATAGGGTTGGAGTGGGTACTTAAAACCGTATTCTCTTATTTTTCTAACCCAAATCCAAATCGACATTTGAATCTCCCGCCAAACATTTACCCATCCCATATGTACGTCACTTCCTCTTTCATTGCGGTATTTTTATTTCAGCATAAATTATACTAAGGTACGATAAATTAATTATCTACGATAATTATCTACGGCAAATTGATTATTTACGATAAATAAATTTAAAATTAGAATTTTACATTAGAATTTTACTCATTATAAAACTAAGCTTATCCTAAAGGTTTTGAACCGTTTAATTGAAATTATTTAAACTATTAGTGATGATCAATTGGCCAATATCGTAAATTAACCGATGTCAGAAACAATTTATTTAAAATCAATGAAACTAAAATATCAATATCAAACAATTTTCTACTGGAAAAGATATCAAGCTATTCTTTATTTTTAATATATCATGTTAAATTTAAAAGAATATAAAATTTATTATTTTCTGACACAAAAATTTCCAGCTTCTTTGCTTAATTCTTAATTTTCAGCTCTAAAATAGAAGTTTAACGTTTTCTGATATTAAAAGAGAAATATATAATTTTCGTTTTATTTGAACTAGTTTTTATATAGGAACTTAAATCGATTGCCCATTTGTATGAGTACACTTACCGACAATTGATTTTACTAATCGAGACAATTACTGCGTCTTTTAATTAATATTTCATAATATACTACCTGAATATTTTTTAAATATTAAAGATTATATTGTTGTTTTAGATTCATTGAGTTAAAATATTGGTTAAGCTTTGATATTGACATCCGTTAATTTACAATATTGGCTCGGCTAATGATGCTAATCTGTTTATAAAATTATATCGGAACTTCAAGTAGTAAATAAACAACACTTGAGCTATTAGTAAAAGAATATATTACGAACAAAAATGGTCTCACTTAGATCACAAAAATTATACTTAGCTTAAAAAATTAATATTTAAATCAAAGTAGAAAATTCAGTTAAGCAAAGGCTTAGAGCTGCCGACTGAAAATATTAGCTTCCCGCGTACATTACTATAGACTCCCGTCTGTCTCCCGATAAAGCTGAGGCGCCCCTAACAGCGCGCGGTAGCCGCGGTTCTTCACAGCTGCAATCTCCACTCAGTATCATCTTAAGCTTAAAATACGAGGTTACCTACGTACATAATATCGAATCGCCGTGATAGCGAGGCGCCTAGGCGAACCTCGCGAGCCCCGAACATCGCTCGAAAGAGTCGAAAAGCGAACAACCTCGTCCGAGGGATCAGCCACTGGCGTATTCCCCCGGTATTACCTCTTTGGAAGTATTAATGCCGTAAATTCGGGCGATATGCCTTTAATCCGTTCTAATATTGAAATAAAAACTGTAAAAAGTAATCCCGAGTGTATTTCCGCGTTAAACGGCGTAATACCCTTCCCATCTTACACCCTCAGAAAGACTTTATTGCCGAGTGGCTTTCCCCTCGTCAATTGTCCCGTATAGAGACTAAAATTTTTGCAAACGCCATCTGGCGTGTGCAAAAATAAAAAGCCCAATAAATTCCGACTTTCCGAGCTACGCAGCTACGATTCCCACGAAAGACCACTGCCATTACAAAAGACGGGGGAGGGCCGCCGATCTACGAGAGGGAGGATGGTGAACTTTGAAATTTTGGTGACTGTTTTTACTGTATTTTGTTTGTTGTTAGTTATCCCCTTGCCCTTCTTTTCATAAAGGAGAAGCGGAGCACTTATTTGAGACGAATGAGATGATTGTTTTTGGCGCAGGACAAAAGATAATTTGCTAAAAATAACCTAACCAAAATCTAACCCCGAAAAAAACCCCGACTACATTTTACATGTTAGGTACCGGGGTCGGGGTCGGGGGAAAAAGTCGGGGGTTTTCGGGGTCGGGGTCGGGGTCCCCGTACGAACACTAGTTTGAATTTCAAAATATCTAACGTACTTTTCTTAATTTTAAACGTTTTAATTAGATTTTTTTTTGGGACACATAATTTTAGGCACATTTTTTTACCTAAAACTGCCCTCATCTTGTACTAGTCGGAAAGCATTGATTCTATCCCTTTAATATGGTTTTTAGTCCAAATTGTTTTGTTTATGTGAATTCCATCACGCGAGTTACTTAAGTTCTTTTAGTGGCAGGTCTATTTAAATCACAGTAAAAGCAGTGGGAGTGGTCGTAGACCTGTTCAACTTCAAAGAACTTTGTTAGATTCAATTAAATTGAAATATTATTCTATAGTTTAAAATCTGAAAGAAACATTTTATATCAAATAAGCAATTTGAAAAATTCAATGATTTTTTTTCTGCTATGTGAAAGACTCCACGTCTTTCCCTATTATTGCAGCAGTCGACGGGGTCACGAGGCTGAACTTATTTTTATTTTACGGTACTAAAAGCGCCCCCAAGCGAGAAAACACGGCGAATTAAATAGTTAAAGAGTTACTGCCATAATTTTCGTCATCCACAAACTTAAAATACGAAAAAAATCCTTGAAAAATCTAGTTTATTATGATATGTTTACTTTAGTATTTGGTTTCGTAGAAATTTATAAAATTGCAATCAAAGTTTTGTGTTTGGAAAAGGCTAAGCTAAATTTTGTTTCGTTTGATGACGTAGTAAGGAGAAATTTTCTCTCTTGATGTCGCTCACGTGACGATTGTTAGTGTCTCAGCGCCGCGTTAAGCCTAATTTATTCAGATTCGCGCGGCATCGGTATACTCGGGACTCGGGAGTCTCGGCGCGCGCGCTTGGCTTTTCCGCGAGATGCCGTGAGTGACGTAGCAAGGAGAAAAACCCGCCAAAAATCTTCTCCGCAAATTTGCTTTTGCCCCCAAATTTTAAGTTTTCGAAGTGTTTTTTTTCTGTGTTTTCCTCATATTTAAATATTTATTAAGCATTTTTTGGAATCAGAATAGTTTAAACTCTCAAAAAAGTAAGGTTTTCTTTAGATTTGAGATATTTTTAAAATCAGTTCGGTATCCCTTTAAAAAATACTCTCGCTTCGCGATAGGCACTGGCCTAGATATCTCGGAGGCTCCGATGTGTCACACACTTTGAAAACTTTGAAGTAAATAATGAAGGGTACTGTTAACACTAATCACTTATGTTTTATTATTTAGTGGTGCACAAATGATGACAGTTATAGTGAGAAATCTAAAAACAGTTCTAAGGAAAGGAGTGAAACTCCCCCACAACCATTTATAGATGGACCTCTTCAGTTCCTTGAAAGTTTTGATCGAACGCGTAGAAGAAAACCGAAACTGAAAGAAAGCGGCGGCACTGATAGCTAGTTTCTTCAAGACATGGACATATCGGCAAATTTTGATTCAAAGTCTGTGGAAGAAGACACTAAATAGTAATAAGAACTTTTAAAAAGCCGGTGCTATTTTTTTAAGCTGGAGGTTGAAATTCGATATAATTTTTAAATTTAATAATCTTAATATAAAATTAAGATTACGTATTTAAAGTTTAAATAAAAAATACTGGTATATATTGAAATAATTTGAATTGTGCCATAGTGTCAAATTTGCGTGTTTGCTTAAGTCAGCTTTCATTGTACCAAAATGGCTGTTAGAATTTCTCAAATTCACAATGTATACTGTGTAAATAAATTATTTAACAATCGAAACACAATCAGACGTTTGCTGGTATCAATATATTTAATGGGCATACATTTTCTATCCATTATCCACGTTATTTTATTATCTGAGGCGCATTTCAGTAAGTATTTCCAATATAGATTTTTTCCATTGGGGTAGTTTCGATCGCTAAGGAAGTAGTCCGAAAAAATAGTCTTCCTTTGGGATAAAGGAGCAGCTCCCAGACGGATGCCCGTCTTCCATAGGCAAAGACGCTAGCTCGCTGAGTCACTGATCTTGCGCCTTATTTTTAACTAGCTGTTACCAGGGTGGGAAATAAGGATTTTTTTTAAACTGGACATTGGGCCAGCGACCCCTCTGGCCTGGAATAAATAAACTGGTCCATGACCACTGACGAGGGCGCGTGGTCTGCTAAATTGAAGGATTGGATGATTAAAATATATTAGTTAATGTCTGGACTCTGGAAACCCTTGAATTTTCTTAGTGGTCCCGTGGACCACTGACCCCCCTCCGATTTAATTTTTAAACTGGTCCAGGCAATTTTTAAACTGGTCATTTGCCCTGTGCCACCGCCTAATTTCCCACGCTGGTTGTTAATAAGATCTTCCATCAAAAAGTTATAAAGAAAGGGTAGATCTTACTGATGACTAATATTTTTGTAGCATCCTAGGAGCGAAGGCACTCGGCGTTGCCCGTAAGCCCGTCGGGACATCTTTTATTACTTTTCTCGCGGACATTATTCCATAAAGAAGGGTTTTAAGTTTTTGGCCGCCATTTAAAAAGATGGCAACAAATCGAGCCCGAAGGACCATTCAGCCCGTCTATAGGTTAAAGGAAACCAGTGTACTAAATATTCGTGAAATCGGTAGAAACGCGTTGACCTTGTAGAGTAGAGAAGATTTTTTTACATTTCTGGGCGCCATTTTTTAAGATGGCGGCGTATTGGAAAAATCTTTCTTAGTACGCGCCTATTACGTATGAGTAACGTTCCTGCAAATTTTCAGCCTTCTAGGGCAAGCGGTTTGGGCTGGGCGTTGATTATCAGTCAGTCAGGACTTTGTACAGTGTGGAAGAGATCAGAGCAACACCTACCTTTGTGGAAAACCCCCAAAACCCCTGACGAACTACTTCACTGCAATACATTTTCGAGCTCGTATACAGGGTGTGACATGTGTGATTGTATGCAAATGAGAAGGTGCAACAAGTATCATAGTGAATATCGTTTAATGATACGCACTTTGAAACGTTAAAGACCTACGATTAAGCTTAGGAACTAAGGCATCACACTAGAAATTAAAGGGCTGTTTGGTAAACCCATCAGCGTAAATGTTCGATGTGCGTACCGTCGTGGTGTAGGCACTCTTCAAGACGATTGTCACTAGCATTTGAGGAGTGATTCGTTCAGTTGCGCTTCGAATTCTGGCCTTCAAGTCGTCTACATTTAAAGGTTCTGTTGCAAACACCTTCCCATTAACATATCCCCATAAGAAGAAATCAAGTGGGGTTAGGTCAGGGGATCTTGCTGGCCACGGAATTGGTCCACCTCTACCGATCCAACGGTTTGGAAAGTGCTCAGTTAGCCATTGGCGAACATTGACCGCCCAATGTGGTGGCGCACCATCCTGCTGGAACCACAGGTCCCGCATCACTGTTAATGGTAATGCGTCTATCGCATCACTAAACTCGTGGCGCAGGAAGTGCAAATATCTGTCACCAGTAATGTTGTCCTCGAAGAAGAAAGGTCCGATGATTCTGTTCCCCAGAATGCCACACCAAACATTTATCTTCCATCGAATTTGATGGTAATGTTGCCGTAACCAGTATGGATTTCGTTGGGTCCAGTAATGTAAGTTATGTCGGTTTACCGTACCATCCCTGTGAAATGTCGCCTCATCAGAAAAAAGAACCTTTCTTAAGAACAATGGATCGGTTTCAATTAGCTCGCGCATGGTAAGACAGAAGTCTTGACGTCTTAGGTAGTCATCGTCCGTTAAGGCTTGATGGAGGTGGATATGATAGGGCCGGTAGTGATGCCGATGTAAAATGGCAAGAACGGTTGAATGGCTTAGACCAACCTCTTCTCCGACCGCTCTACTACTAGTATGAGGATTGGCTTCAAAACGTGCTAGAATGTCGACTTCCCCATCATGATTACCAATTATACGGTCTCTTCTACGTTGACGGTCTTGCACGACGAAACTCCCGAATTCTCGTAGGTTGTCTCTAATAATCGTGAAGGTTCTTCGAACCGGCCTTCGTCGGTTTGGGAAGCGTTCGGCATAAAGCAATGCCGCTTGTTGAACGTTACCCGCGACATTCACCCAAAATAAACGTCATGTCCAATTTTTCTCGGTTGGAGTAGGCTGCCATTCGTCTACGACACAGGACTTACAACGTTTATACGAACTAAGCTGCTAGTAACGACGCGTACGTTTGATTGAATAATGTGCCGAATTCTCAGTGCCGCGGAAAATTCTGACCTTCGTAACCTCGTATGGATTCCTTATCTAAGTAGGCCAAAGCCACGAGTTTAGTGATGCGATAGACGCATTACCATTAGCAGTGATGCGGGACCTGTGGTTCCAGCAGGATGGTGCGCCACCACATTGGGCGGTCAATGTTCGCCAATGGCTAACTGAGCACTTTCCAAATCACTCCTCAAATGCTAGAAAACGTAATACAAGGCATGGACAATCGTCTTGAAGAGTGCCTACACCACGACGGTAGGCACATCGAACATTTACGCTGATGGGTTTACCAAACAGCCCTTTAATTTGTAGTGTGATGCCTTAGTTCCTAAGCTTAATCGTAGGTCTTTAACGTTTCAAAGTGCGTATCATTAAACGATATTCACTATGATACTTGTTGCACGTTCTCATTTGCATACAATGACACATGTCACACCCTGTATACGAGCTCGAAAATGTACTGCAGTGAAGTAGTCCGTCAGGGGTTTTGGGGGTTTTCCACAAAGGTAGGTGTTGCTCTGATCTCTTCCACACTGTAGATAGATTTATGAGCGCGAAAAAACGTCTGTCTCCGAGCTCTTATAGTTTCCATGGTTTTGAATAGAATAGGTTTGCATTCATCATGGCGCATACTCAATTAAATTTTAGCAACTAGAAGAAGACAATAATATATACCTAGATTACTAATGTTCTGCCATTTGGCAATGTTTCAGAAGTTACTGTTAAGGGCAAAACGTTTTGTTGTATTGTATTTTTAATGCGTCGTTTAAAAAAAAATTAAAAGTTTGACGTTCATTAAATCCTGAAAAATCAGTACCTAATACTGACTTCATGAATTGAAAATAAGGCGCAAGATCACTCAGCGAGCTAGCGTCTTTGCCTATGGAAGACGGGCATCCGTCTGGGAGCTGCTCCTTTATCCCACAGGAAGACTATTTTTTCGGACTACCAGAGTAATGCTCGGGCCGGGCTTTCCACATTTTAAAATTGTATCGGGCTGGGTCGGGCTTTTAAAATTTTGGAAATTAAGGGGCTCAAGTGCACGGACCTCTAGGCCCTAGTTTCAAATTCGTCTGAAATTGCCTACAGCCTACTGCACGTTTTTGAAACTAAAGCTAAAAAACTCGTGGATATTTAAAATCCTGAAGTTTTCCGTCTCTTGTCAGCACGCACAAAGCTAGGTTACAGATTTACGCCTGCTGACAACCGATGCTGTAACAGAGTATATATAGAATAAGCTGTCGTACGAGATAGGGAGTTGCCTATTCTATAGAGTGAAAACAAATTTCCGCACGCGCATTCTTTATCCATGGTACCACGAAAAACTAAAATGAAGGCCAAACAGCTCTCACAATTGGATTTTTCGAAATAGTCCTGAAACTATTTCGTTGGTCATTCACCTTGGCTCACTTTTGATATCAGTGATCGTCATCAAAAACGGACAGTTCTTGCTTTCGAACTTGGCTTAATGTCTTTTGCACGGTTGAAAGGTCCCGCCAAAATTGTTAGAAAAAAAGGCAAGTTTCTAGCACAACTTAAACTAGCCCAAACTTCTGACCAAATAATTTTGGAAAGTGCAACAAATTCACGGCCCAAAATGTAAGAATTTATAACAAAAAGCCTACAATTTCCAACTTTTCTTTAAAATTTAAGGAATACTTTAAATTTTTGTTGTTGGCTTATTTTATCTAGTGTACTGGGCAACTACCTACATTCCCACGCGCAACTATACTTCCTTTTATTCTCTATGTTATTTCAACATAGTATAATCAAAAGCGCATAGATCAGAAAGTGAAGAACATTAAACCTTTCCAGCCTTTAGCAACGGTATTCGTGTAAAATGAGAAGCAAGGGGGGACACAAATGGGTGGTTGGTGAGCCTCGTTTTCAACTACCAATCGAATCAGAGATATATTAGGTCATCGTTAATGTCACGTGACAAGCGGAAAGTAGTTCGCGATGGTAGCGGCTCCTGGGGATAGTGGGGAATACTATTGAGAAATCGGCTGCTTAACTAGGCTTAACGGTTGTTCTTTAGCGCTCTTTCGGTTCAATCGTCGTGAAATTTTCAAGTTTCGTTAAGTTGAATTTTGATATTGTTTTTCATGCATTCTATTGCACCTTTAAGTTTTCCGTCTTTATCAATCAGGAAAAAGTCATCCTTTTCGTAGCTTTCTAAAATGGTTGCTAAATTCAAATCTGACATTTTGACAAATGTGCCGATTCCCGACTACCTAGATTATATTAAGCCTTGGAATTAAACTATAGCAGACGACATGAAAATAAAGAAATAAGTGAACTATATTTTCGAGCCAACTTACGCATGTACCTTGTGTAAAACTACGCGAAAGTAACTCTCCGCCGCGGCATAAGACCAACTCTTCCCGTCGCTCTGTAAGGGGGACGGAAATCTTGAATCGACTATGGGGGAACTCATTTTTCACGTTGCGGTTTAAGCTTCTCGTTCTTCACTTTCTGGTTATCTATGCGCTTTTGGTATAATAAATTAAAATGTCCCGCCTTCCATGGCTAAATAATTCTACTTCAACAAGAAATTTGTGTTAACCATTCACGTTTTCGCGGTTCTGTGTTGGTTGACGACGGGTAGACCACTCTGCCTTGAGTATGGTCAATACTCTCTCTAATCCAGCCAGGAATGACATTTTACGATTTTGTTCTTTCCCCCATACCTAGTTCAAGTTTTTAAATACGGCGTTAAACACTATTCCAAGTATACATATTTTATTCCAGTTCGTTATTATGCCTTGTTCCCATTATACTTTGTTTCATTTATAATTTATTCCACCACCCCTTGTTAAACATGCATGTCAAAAATCCCTGTTAACAACCTTAATGTTAAGAAAATTTCAATTGTGAAATGGTTATATAAATTCGAAATGGAAATTATAATTAATGTTGTAATTATCCTAATAGGTTTCCTTGAAAAAACCGTGAGTTTCATCGAGTTTGCTTTAAATTTAAAATTTATGCAAAATACAAACTTGGTTTGAAACTAGTGAAACACTTGATATTATGGTTTAAAATTATTCACTAAATTATGAGCGTAAATGACTTACTAGGTTTCCTTGAAAAAACGATGAGTTTCATCGAATTTGCGTGTTTATAAAATTTATGCAAAATACAAATTCGGTTTGAAACTTGTGAAACCCTTGCTATTATGGTTTAAAATTAATCGCTAAATTATGATCCTAAATAAATTCATAGGTTTCCGTGTTAAAAACCATGAGTTTCATCAAGTTTGCTTGTTTTATAAAATTTATGCAAAATACAAATTTGGCGTGAAACTTGTGAAACCCTTGATATTATGGCTTCAATTATTCGCTAAATTAATATTGTAAATAACCATGAGTTTCATCGAATTTTTGGTTAATTTATGCAAATTAGCATTCTAGTGGCTTCTTTTGAAATAGCGGCCTTGTGCATGGGGAGGTTTGCAGGTGCATTTTAGGCAAGTTAGTATATTGGCTGAAGGACGCCACTAGTTTGCAAAAGGTCCCAGCAAACCAAAGTTTTGCATAATGCCACCAGTTTTGAAATTTTGCTTCCAAAATATTAAACTGCACAAATTGTACAACTTTATCTTGCATAAGGCCAGTATTTTCATTAGTTTTTAGCCAATATACTAATTTGCATAAAATGGACTTGCAAACCTCCCCATGCACAAGGGCTCTTCTGTGTTAAATTTTATGTCGTCTACATGGTATTCCGCGTAATTTTAGTGTAAATTAATTTGGCCCCTTACTGTGGGATACAATTTTACCCATAGATATAGTAAAACTATAAAGGGTCTAGATCCACTTCGCTGGCTTAGGCTTAACGAAAAAAACGTGGAAGGGGCAACGAGCAGACAGCCGCTATTTTCTGGGGGTAGCCGTATAAAACGCCATCTATCGGGAACTTTCGAAACTAAATTAAGGGATGAGCTTAGAGTAGTGGCACTCTATGTTAACCCCCTATAGGGCATAATAAGTCAAACCCTCGGAGATGCCATTACTCCATTTTATACGAGCTAAGAGCAGAAAAACGTATTTTATAAATTTTACACCTGTAAAATCGTTTAAAAAACACTTGGAACTTGTATTTCTACTTACTTTCGAGGAAATACCACCGTTTTCTGAAGGTAAGAGTCTTTTTTTATACATTTATTAGTAATAAAAACATTTAAGGCGAGCTAAGCCTTGGTCATGGCCATAATGTAGATTTGATTTGCACATAGAGAAAAGAGGCTGTACTTTTGTGACTTGGAAAATTTATTTTTTAGGCTTTTCGAACATTTCTATGGCAAAATGAGGTAGGCCTAGGAGACTAATGAAATATTTAGAGGATAATTTTGGAAGCAAGGTATCATTGATGAATTGGTTGTCTTTCACTATCATCAAGATTTCGATGTTATCGGGTGGCACAAATACTGCCCAAAAGCATACGGGTACGTTACACACGAAAAGCTGACCCTGAATCTGATGATAGACGTTCCAGTTCATCCGTTTCTTCGTCAAAGTAAAGGTAAAAGTTACCCGAAGCTGCTTTTCCTCTGATAGTTTCTTTATTCTTGAAAATAGCGTAAGGGCATTTGATCTCCACTAAGTACAGCTGGTCCTCAACCAGTATAAGGCAATCGGGGCTTGCCCCAAGGAAGAAAAATTGTGGATTAACAATCAAACCCACAGAGGTGTGACACTGGGTATTGATGTGTTGCCTGAATATTTGAAAAAGCAGCGGGTTCATGCTTCAATCCATGATCAAAGGACAACGCTCCCATTTCTTCTAATGCTTCAGATTGTTGCTCGAGAGTCAAATTACGGAGAGTCAGTTTAGGGATAATTTCATCGGTTACATTAATTTGATCTCCAAATTAGGATGGAATCGCGAACCGTACGGTTTGAGCGCTCTACGTAGTCTCTTTCCAGTGGTGGGAAAGAAATCTGATTTTGTAAAATGTTTTGAACAAATCCGTAAACTGGAGATATCAGTGGACAGAGGTCCTACAGCTAATGTTATAGAATTAATCCACTTCTTTCTAGTGGCAGTCTCTTTCGGAAAGTTGTGGTAAGAAAGAAAACGTTCTTTACACCTACAGTTTGAACGCAGCAAACATGAGTTGAAGCCATGATTGTTACATAAATAAGTAAATAAAAACGTTTATGTTATATTTTGTTTTATGCCTTTAAATATAGAGACACACACTTAACAAAGTTTGTTATGGTGGGCACCATTATCGACTCTTATTTTAAGAATATTTAAATATCAGTACCTTAAAACGTTGCTAACGTTTTTTTAACATGATAAAATAACGTTTTTCAACGCTGAAAACAACGCTAATCACTAATCTGCCGTGTTTTACAAGACCAAGGCTTAGCTCGCCTTAAATGTTTTTATTACTAATAAATGTATAAAAAAAGACTCTTACCTTCAGAAAACGGTGGTATTTCCTCGAAAGTAAGTAGAAATACAAGTTCCAAGTGTTTTTTAAACGATTTTACAGGTGTAAAATTTATAAAATACGTTTTTCTGCTCTTAGCTCGTATAAAATGGAGTAATGGCATCTCCGAGGGTTTGACTTATTATGCCCTATAGGGGGTTAACATAGAGTGCCACTACTCTAAGCTCATCCCTTAATTTAGTTTCGAAAGTTCCCGATAGATGGCGTTTTATACGGCTACCCCCAGAAAATAGCGGCTGTCTGCTCGTTGCCCCTTCCACGTCGACCTCCCATTGAATTGTGTATCTACCCTTTTAACATATCTATGATTTTACCATAAATTTATGTATGCCGAAATTTTCTCGAATTACCTCAAAATTCTAAAATAGTTGAAATCCTCCTATGCGCTGTCTGCTAAAACATTCTAAATGACTTTTAGCTTCGGCCTTTCGGTTTGTGGGGTAAAATTTAAAGACGCGAAAGTTCCGAGTGTTGGTTAGTGAGATGTAAACAGTAGTTCGTTTAGCTATAACCTGGTGGTAACTAAGAGAAGTACTATGGTAAAATTTAGAAAACAGCGATTTCCTTGAAATTTTTGTTACTGAACGTACCCACTAGTGGGTACACTGGTCCCAAGGGCTAGTTTAAAAAAAATATCCTTATTTCCCAGGCTTCTGTCAATCTGTCTACACCACGGCCGTTAGGAAAAACCTGTCTGCTACACGTTCTCTCTCTTGCGATGTTGCGCTGCGCTCCGATTGAAGTGAGTTTCCATGTACAAGAATTGAAGAAAAGCTCTTAATGAAAGTGAAAAATCTTTCTCCCAAAGACACGAAAAACGGAACAGTGTGAGAAACTGTTAACGCTAAATCTGTGTTAATTTATGCCATATTTTTATTATTTTTGAAATGTTACATGTGTTATCTTAACAGGGAAACTGTGCTAGAAGTATGATGGATTTTCTGAAAGATTGTCGCGTTATGGTCGAACGTTTAAGCTGGTAAGTGAAGAATATAATGCGACTTGGATGCCAATAGGGCATGGAATGGATCCAACGGCTAAGGGTGGGCGAATACCACTTTTTTACTATCGAGACGAATATCAAATACCCAAAAATTTTCTTATCGAATACCGAGACGAATAATGATTTTTTAATCGAATATCGAATAGTTAGGCTTAACGAAAATATAGTCTTATCGAATACTCGTCGAATAGTAGGCCTAACTATTCGCGAATAATAGGCCTACTATTCGCGAATATTAGGCCTACTATTCGCGAATACTTGTCGAATACCAAGGCCTACTGTTGTACCCACTTCTTACAAAAATAATATTTATTCAGAAATGAAAATGACTATGCTTTTAGTTTAAAGTACATTTTTAATGGAAAATATTTAACGTTTTGTACACATCTTGGTACTTAAAATAGTCACTAGACTGATCAGCTTCTTCATCTGATGCACTACTAAAACTAGTTTCAGTTGAACTGGAGCTCCTTTCAAACTCTTTATCTTCATTGCGTTTTGAAAATGAGGAGCCACGAAGTGAACGATTCATGGGTACCATTTTTTAACCATCAGATGAACTACAACTAAATTTAAACCTGACACAAAGAAAACCACGATTAGTTCAATAATAAAAATTAAATAAATCAAATTGATTACAATCAAATCATTAATTACGAGGAGAGTACTTACAGTCTCAACTCAACTTGGACTAAACTCTGCCATACAATGAACTAAGAATGATCATATTATTAAGATTATCCATCTAACAAAATTTAAACCTATAACAATGAAAAACAGGATTAGTTCAATAATAATAATTAATATAAATCAAATTAGTTAAATTAAATTAAATCAAATTAATTAAATTGAAGTACTTACACGCTCAACTGTACTAAAACAACTACTGTACTCAAGCATCAGCACCCTAAGAACAAAGATTGATCATTTGAACAAAGCAGAGAGAATTAGGAACAAAGAAACATCATCTCTCAATCTCAAACTCAAACTATAACTAAACCTAAACCAACGCTAAGCGTTTAAAATTGCGTATCTATTTCTGACTAATAGTAGCTTCACCAAATGACGTCGCCAGTTTTTGTATAAAACGGAGCAAAAAAAAAATCCCCATATTCGACCAATAGCAATGTCCCAATCTTAGAGACATCATAAAAAGCCCACAATAGAGAATCAGCGAATCAGGATTCACTATTTTGGAGCAGAAGAAAACCAAAGGTTTTTCAGTTAGGCCTAGGCCCTTTGCGAAATGGGTTGTCGAATATTTATCGAATAGTAAAGTCAGTATTCGATATTCGTTCGAATAGTAAAAATGGGTTCAAACGAATACCGAGACGGTTATTCGTCTCAATATTCGATCGAATTATTCGTTAAAGACGAGTATTCGCCCACCCTTAATCCAACCATATCGAAACTATTACACTTTGAAAAGAAATAGATCTTTCTTGAAACCTTTCTTGTTAATTGTTCTTTTTTTTTAAATGATTTTATTTTAGGGAAGATTTACAATTTCACAAACTGTCTTTCCAAAATTCCGAAATGAGTTTGGTCAATCTTCAAAGGGTGGCGATTAAAGAGGTATTTGCGAAATTATTGGAATGTTCCCTGTTTTGGGCAAATACAAAATGAAGGAAACTTTATTTTTAGGAAATGAAAGATGAGGATAATTTTAACTATGATCACTTAAGCAAAGATGATCTGATCAAAGAAGTAAAAGCCAAGGATGATCGAATTAGGGAACTGGAAGCCAAGGTATTTTTCAAAGCATAGGGTTTTATTTAGTAGTGTGAAATGAAGCGCAAATATTATGAGATCTTTTTGGGACCATGGCCCATTTTAAATGGATGAGGGGTCGAATCTGGTGTACCTTAAAGTAGAACCAAACTCTATGGGGTGGGTGAATAATTAAGGTCCTTGGTGAAGTCCCTATCATTATTGGCTCAGAGCTAAGGGAATTTTTTGCTGATCCCCCTTCTTCCCTGCTTTAAAATACCATCAGGCCAAGAAAGTCCCAAGATTATTACAGGGTTGCCACGGGTCAGGGAAAACCTGGAAAAGTCAGGGAATTTTAAAATGGGCCGAAAAGGTCAGGGAATGTTAAAAATTTCAGCAAAGTCAGGGAATTTGATTTTTGTGGGTAAAATTTCTGGGGATAAGTCTTTATTGAAAGAGTAATGAAAGTTTCTCCTCATCCTCTCTTAACACGGAAAACTCAAGAGCAATCCTTCAATTTTAACTTTTGTAATGGAATCTTATTTTGTTTAGTGTAATGTTCTAATTTCAAAAATGGGAAAAGAGAGAATCAGAACTTCATTAACGATAAATAAGCAAGTTGACGAAATTGAAAGACTCAATAGGCTCATTAAAGAGCTGCAAAGGAGGATCAAAGATCTGATGGTATGGAAATAATGGAACATTCTTCATTTTCATGGTCAATAGAAAAACTAATTAGTTTAAGAACTATTGTTAATTATTTTATAAAATAGGAGCAATGTGGAGTACATCAATTAGCCAACGATGGCTACGTGAAAACTGAACCTGTTGAAAATGATCCAGGAAATAATGGCCAGGAGTTAACCCTTCCAATCGTCCAAGGCATTCCGTGTAAAGAGGATCTTATTCAAGAATCAACTGTTTCTGAAAGTCAATATGTTGCGGTCGCTCACGATACAAACATCGAAACTAAAATTACCTCGAAAAAGGCGGAAAATGAGGGGCTTCTAACGGAAATTGCGAGTAACAATTTGCCTCTACGCGCGCCTTTACCCTCTAACCTCGAGGTCGAAAACCAATTCGAAATACCTCCTGACACAACGACGACAAAAAGCTATTCGCCACCTGAACCTCTCGAGAACAATATTAACATTAACGAAGATTCTTGTCGTAAACCACAAAATGTCTCGACTGAGGGAGAAACTGAGGATATTGCAACTCGATCTCCGAAATTTGGTGTTCCAGAATTTAATGTTGAAGTCGAAAATCATCTTGACGCAAATGTGAAAGGAGCCCTAGAAAACGATCTCGATGATAACCAATCCAGAATCACCTTGACAGATGCGAGGAAAACTTATAACAGACTAAATGAAACTATGAAACTGCGCTTACGAAAGCGGAAGTTTGTTGATCCGAGGTCATCGAGTGATCCAGTGTGTGTACCTAAACTAGGACGTAACCCAAGTGAAATATCAGAATTGACCTCCGTCTCATTGGGAAGCCATTTGCCTGAAATACCGGTTGAAGTTGAAAGCAATAGTTTGGTGTCCAACTTGGAGACACGTGAAGATGTCGCTCCAAAGAATTTCGAAGGTAATACCTCTTAGCCTTGTTCGGAAAGTCATTTCATACTTTAATGGCTGCTTCTATTTAGGACCATATTTTGGGCTTAAATAGTGTATATGATTTGGTAAGCTATTTAAGCCCAAATTTTGGCCCTAAATAGCCTATTACTAAAAAATTTGGGTTTAATATAGCTAACTAGAAACACTATACTAATAGATTTGGTCCTGAATAACAGTCTGCATAATAGAGGCTATTTAAGCCCAAAATTTGGGCCTAAATAGTAAGACATTGGACACCGGCTATTTAGGCCCAAATTTTGGGCTTAATATACAGGGAATATTTAGGCCCAAAATTAGGGCCTTTAAAGCCACTTCGTACTTTAGTATTAGTACCTAGAATGAGGCGTCATGATATTCCTACCCTAGGATGGGGAATATATGCTTATCAATTAATTCCGCTTTTTCGGTGTGAAGTCTAATAGCGTATTCCATTTACCTGCAGTGAGACCGCGCTCTCGATTTCCTCTAGCTGAGCTTCTTTTCCGGAGCTGCGTTAACGTTTGTCTTTTCCCCTCCTAATCGACGTCTTAACAAATTTAGCGAGCTATCTGTTCTGTACAGATAAGCACCAATGAGATCTCGGACCCAGCGCTCGGTAATTGGAAAACCGAAATCCGAGCTCGAGATTATCTAGCGGCATTGAGCGGTAAATGAAATACGCTAGTGGCATTGCTCCTATGTAGGTGAAAAACTGAAACCCATTTCACTCCTGGTGTAAATAGGCAGATCCCTATTTTAAGGTTCTTACCTGAGTGAGGGATTTGCGTAATGTCAGAAGTCCATTAAATTAGCCAGGGAAGTAACCAAAAGCGGGGTTTGGGACTCCCCTCTCTTGTGTAGCAATACTGAAGAAGGGCGACACATTCGCCACCTCGCGATAGCTTTTCTCAGATTTCCGGTTTAGGTGCGACCCGTACGCCAAAATTTGCCCTATTGAGAGAAAAAAGTATTGGCTGAAAATGAACGCTGTATCTCTAATAGGCCTTTTCAAAAAGTCCCCTATACAAAATATGTAGCCGGGGGAAAAAGCAGAGATGGAAGGCATTTTTCCCTCCCAAATTTCTCCGCGCGCACCTGTGAAACGTCATTTTTAAAATCGCCTATAACGCCCCCTTCCATTGTAAAACCGAGCCCTCTTTAGCATAGAATCAGGAGAAGGGGTGGGGGTGTGAATTTTTGAACAGGCAAAGTCATTTAGTTTTTATGACTCTTCATAAACCAATTGAAAAAAAACACTGTGGCCGTTCCTTTATTTTACTTTTTTATAAAGCAAACAATCTACCCTTTAGAGAATAGAGATCCAGCGTTTATGGGCTGAAGAAGTCGCACGCCCCGCTCACGTCAAGAAAGACTTCCTAGAGAGGAGCTCGAGATTTCTAACAGTGTTAGGAAAGGGGGAAAAATTTAACCCCCTATCCATGGAGTTAGGAGTCCTTACCCCAGCAGAGACGTACGCTATACCAGCTATTGTAACTGTTTACTTCCTAGGCTAATTTATTTAATGGGCTTCTGGTAAAATTGGCAAAAATCTCGGGGGTTTCATACGTGTCGTAAAAAGTTTCAATGAAACCATGCGGCACTCAATGCAATGCTACGATGAAGTGGGCTCTGGTATGCAACTCAAAATGGTCAGGCATAATCTTGAAAAGTGTCCGGGATTTTTATCTGAAAACGTTTAACTCAATTCCCCTCTTTCTTCTTCTTTAATTCAGAACATGGTTATCAACGTACTTAAATTTACCGAGTTTTTGTTCTTGTTTTGACATCCTCGATGTAGCTTATTTGAACCAATTATCCAGGCTAAATTAATTTAAGATTAAAAGATGAAATCTATAACGTCACATTAATACGCGGAGCAGAAAAACCCTTCAAATGTGATTAGTGTTTCTTTGGAAAATATAACATTAATTAGAACTCGGGGTTGGCTTTTGACAAGCGGAGAAAGGAAGTGAAAACTTTAACTAGACGTCACTTGTGTTCTCGCAGCGTTAGCTAGTATTTGACAATCCGAACATCAGTTGAATATGAAAATACGACCTTTCTAGTTTCGCGGGCCTGCATTTCAGTTGATGTACATCTTCTTTTTGTTGATAAGGTCGTTTATTCATCGGCTAACCACTTGATCAGTACTGTTTCTTTTCTTTAATACTTTCGTAGGCCTTTAGCATTGTACCTTTTTTATGAAATGCGCTTGAATGTTACAGTATTTTTGATACTAAAAAGTAAATGGTGTAGGTGTCGTTTTTATATTTTATTAATAATTTTCTGTAGGAAAATTCAAGAAGAAACGTTCAACTCGGTTCAAATATTCAACTGATTATAAAAGGGGTCTACAGCGTCGCGTTAGAATGGGTAAGGAAGAAAAACACTTCAAATGTGATCAGTGTGACTATGGCAGCAGGCATAAGTTCCATTTAACCACGCATAAACGCATTCACAGTGGTGAAAAACCCTTTAAATGTGATCAATGTGACCATGCCAGTACAATGAAGTCTAATTTGATCACTCATCAACGCATTCATAGCGGTGAAAAACCCTTCAAATGTGATCACTGTGACTATGCCAGCACAATGAAGTATAATTTGATCACTCATCAACGCATTCATAGCCGTGAAAAACCCTTCAAATGTGATCAATGTGACTATGCAAGTTCGCGGAAAAAAGATTTGATCACACATCAACGCATTCACAGTGGTGAAAAACCCTTCAAATGTGATGAGTGTGACTATGCCAGCACAATGAAGAATAATTTGATCACTCATCAACGCATTCACAGTGGTGAAAAACCCTTCCAATGTGATCAATGTGACTATGCCAGCAGGCAGAAATGTCATATGATAGTACATAAACGGAAAAGTCACATGAATGGATGGATTCACATTTTAAATATGCAGAACAAAAACAATCTTTCATCCTCTTCTGTAATGAATACCCCGAAACTGTGTAACAAACCATTCAATTTCACAGGTTCAGAAGGGTATTAATGGAAGCGGAGCACATTTTCAGAGACGAGACACTTGGGGCACTATATCCAATTGTTACAATCCCATTTTCAGAATTCATTTTATTTTAAATGTAATAAAATTCACAAAGAGGATGCTAAAATTAAAAAACCATAATAAATTTTGGATACCTTTTTCGAATTGTCCCAAACGCATTTCCAAACTTTTGAGCTTTTTTTCTTTCGAAGGAGTTCCATTTCTGCCACCAGACTCCTCGGAACTTTCATTTCCACTTGAATTGTCAGAAGTTTCTTCGGGTTTTAACGTAGTACTTGATAATGGTCCCGGATCGTCATTTGCGCCTTTAACTTCTTTAACTTCGTCATCGGCTCTGGTACTGAATGGTTTCAAAAGGAAAAAATGTCGCTAACTCTAACTTTACCGTTGCATTCTTGCTTATTGTTTTTTCAGCACATAGTAGTAGGAGTATTACCAGAAAATTCTGTTATCCCCTTCTGGTATCACGTATAGAGGTTTAATAGCTGAATATTACTGTTTTTTCATATTGCCACGTATGTTATCATACGTTTACTATTATAAGTTGGCATTCTGTATTGTCTTAGGACCGTCACAGTGATCAAATTTTAGTCTAAATATATATTCGATAGTTCTTGGTTTGCATGCTTGTTCTTTCCGAACATCGTTAACACTATGGGAAAGTTTTAGAAGTGGATTGATTGTAGTTCTCTATAGACTGGTAATGCGGCGAACCCCTAGCCATTAAGCCTGTTAAGAACGCCATACTCGGGACCCGTAACATTTTAGCTTTATGATTAACCACTATTTAAGCGTCGTAACATTTTTCTGTAAAGTTGTAAAAAAATTGAAACAATATCACGAAGCTACTTCATAGAAGTGGGCACAAAGCCTATTTAGTGACATTAATTGTCGACATAGATAGTTACTTTAAAACACCCGGCAAAGAGGGGAAACTTAGCTAGTCTAATATATATTCAAAATATTTCGTGTTTTTGTGGGTTGGGGGACTGTTCTCTGGTTGCAAGGGATGTCTTTGCTGGTTCTTTTTAGACTTACAAAGACCATGTTTAAAGCTTGAAGACCTACGGGCTTAAACTTACTGTTTCATTTTATGAACAAATGGGTTTCCACGAAACATTGAACTAGAACGTAGTGGCAGTTTGAAGGGAAAATGAAGTAGTTCAACAATTTCATTTGATTTAGATTTTTTTAAATCATCGTTCAGTGAGACCCTTTACAAAAACGGGGTGGTGATAATAAAGCATTCTCGATATAGAGTTTCAATGAAACATCCGGTATAACAATCCAAAAACGTCCACGTCAAAGTTGCCAGTCCACCAAAGCTCTTTTGTTCGAAGCCGTGTCTAACGTCTATGAAAAAATGCTTCTATGTGACAATTTAAATAATTGTAAGTATTAAAAAGGAAACTGGAGGCTCGGTGAAAGATAAGTGTAGTTTTCATTTTAATTTGTTAGTTTAATTATAAGTTATCGATGTTTTATCAAAAACAATTTGTGTTTTGGGTTAATTTCAGCTTAATTATACTTGGTTAAGTTAATTTTAAGGAATATTTTGTTTCTCTACTATTGGTTTAGTCACAAGTAGAATAATCTTACACCAAGTTCCTATGTAAGATTTTTTACCGTAGCGTCTGGTTCTGAAAGTTCTGACGTTATGCTTTTTAAAGTTATGGAGAGATAAAATTTCTAAAATATCGGCCACGACCGAGAACGAGCTTTTGAAGCAGCGCTCCACAGCGGTGGAGAGTGAAGTAAAACAGGCGGGGTTAATTGTTTTATCCGAGTAAGTTCAAGCATGGAGGGTTCATCCAAATGCACAGTGTTTGCGTTTTTTGGCAACGTTTTTAAAGAAAGCCGACGGAATTATATTTTTCTGACACGGAAATACTCTGAGTTTGTTTTGAGAGCCTTTTATCCATTTCTAAATTAATACATTAACACCCGATTCGTTATTCTTAACTTGCTCCGCCATAACGTAAACTCCGATCGTCTTATAAGATATCCGTATCTATATTGGCTGAGTAACTCGCCACAAGCAGACCCAACCTCCAATCCAAAAATTAAAGTTTCGTACAATTTTTAAGGGGGGTGGAATTTTTTTAGTGAGACCCAGCTTTCCGCGGCTGATGTTAGTTGGCGCCGAGAAAAAATGTTAGTAGAGTAAAACTTTGGGTGTTCAACTACCATTTACTCTACAGTAAATACATTCGGCCTAGCCTTGGGATATCAAGTTTTAGGAACACTCGAGATGAGACGTTCGTAAGAGATAACCTGACACACAATACCCTCATTCCTAGGCTGGAAAGTTATGTCCTTTTAGATCATCTCCTTTTGCCTATGCCTATATTTAAAATAAATATTCCTACTCACAACTGTATGTGCAACTTTGAAGTATATGCTCTTAAATGTAAAAAACATGCTGTCACATGTGGTGGCAAACTGGTTTATTTTGTTTAATACACACATTTTAGAGAAAAAATTAACCAAACAGAATTATCATTTTGCCTGCTTCCTTGAATTTCTTCTAAAAATTTTATAATGAAACTTTTTAAAGCAAGTCTTGGCTGTGGTTTAGTTCAAACAAATGCCACTAGATGATCCCATAATCGAGGGATGGAGTGACAGACCCTATAAGCTTAGCAAAGGGTAGATTTAGCTCCGCCCTCATGGACGAGTTCTGATTGGCTCCTGCCTTTAGCAAGATAAATTTACTTATAGAAGATCAGCCAGAATGTTAAGGGTACCACAGGAGCGGTCATTTGCTTTAACGACATGAAAAATGAGCAATAGTGGATTTTAAAGGATATTTTTAAGATGTTCAAATCTGACTTTAAGTAAAGCAAGTCTGTACGTCTAAAATCAGTTTATTAGCCCACTTTTTTAATTCAAACCTCGATCCTCACTGGTCCCAACCACTACATTAAAATCCAAACTTAAAGGGAATTGGTCCTTGAGAAAAGTTTAATTATTCAAGACTCCAAATTTTCCAAGTATTCCTACCTATTTCGAAGCCCGTTCCAAACAAAATATTTGAGTTTCCCGCCAAGTGGCCAAGGAGCGTGGCTAATAGTAGTAGTCTGAGAAACAGCAAACTCCTGTCCAAAACCAGTTTATTAATTGTTTGGACCAGGCTAGGAAATAAGAGAGGTTTACAGGTCAAAAACCAGTTTATTAATAGCTTGGACCACTTTTTTTTATTCAAAACGTGAGGCTCACTGGTCCCAATGACTAGTTTATTAATTCCTACTTTTATTAAAAATTTATATGGGGACCTTTTTAATTATTTTCATTTTAACATAAATTTCGACTCCAGGAGTCCAGTTGTGTATACAACCCTAAGCCGAGAGAGATTTTTTTAGAAGAGAGAACGACCACAAGTCCTGGGACCAGTAGAAAAATAAATAGGGGAAGGGTCACTGGTCCCGGGACCAGTTTCATATTTAAGACATCAGGGGTCACTGGTCCGGAGGACTAGTTCAGAAATAAACCTTATTTCCAAGCCTGGTTTGGACCAGTTTTTAAATTCAAGAAGTGGGGTTTACTGGTTCTAAGGAACAGTTAATTATTTTGAACGCTAGGGGAATGTCAATCCCAAGGGCTAGTTAAAAAAAAACATATTTACCAGACTGGAGTAGTGGTGGCCTGGTGGCTACTGGCTAGTGGCACTCTGAGATTAGCACATTTCTTCTGGTCCAAAACCAGTTTATTAATTGCAAAAAGTATAGGAAAACTAATGAGGAGTCTTGGGGACTATTTTATTATTTCGCAAACTAGGGGGTCACTGGTCCCAAGGACTAGTTTAATAAATATTACTATTTCCCAGACTGGTTCTTCTGTATTATATTTTTGTGTCGTCTACACGGTATTTTTTTACCACCTACTAACACTAGTGCTTATCCGTAAGGCCTTTAGCACCAGGAAGAATCGAGCGGGAGACCCTACGCGGCCCAGCACTGACGGGGGCCGCTAGGTCGTATGTGTATAAGCAGGGAAGGAATGAGGTTTACTTGGGAGGTGACGGAAGGTGGAATTGGGGTAAGTCACCTCCGGCGGACACGGGACAGCCGGCACCTATAGGGTAGGATCGCCGACATGTGTCGTATTCCCTCAAACTTTGCCGCCCAGAAGCTTGGCTTACAGGAATGCGCCACACTCCCGGCTGTCTACACGGTATTCCGCGTAATTATAGTGTTGCTTAATTTGGTCCATTACTGTAAGATACAATTTTACCCTAAATTTACAAATGCCGAAATTATACCGAATTACCCCAAAATTCTAAAATAGTAGCAATCCTCCTATGCGTGGTCTGCTAAAACATTCTAAATGACTTTTAGCTTCGGCTTTTCGGTTTGTGGGGTAAAATTTAAAGATGCGAAATATCCAAGTGTAGGTTAGTGAGATGTAAACAATAGTTCGTTTTGCGAAAACCTGAAGAGAAGTACTGTTGTAAAATTTAGAAATAGCGATTTCCTTGAGATTTTCGTTACTGAACGTACCCATAGGGAGTTCACTGGTCCCAAGGACTAGTTTAAAAAAATATCCTTATTTCCCAGGCTTCTTTCTAGGGTCGTTAGGAAAAAGTTAAACCTGTCTGCTACACGTTCTCTCTCTTGCGAAGTTGCGCTCTGATTGAAGTGAGTTTCCATGTGCAAGAAAAGCGGGACAGTGTGAGAAACTGTTAACGCTGAATCTGTGTTTATGTTCATATTTTTATTATTATTGAAATGTTACATGTGTTATCTTAACAGGGAAACTGTGCTAGAAGTATGATGGATTTTCTGAAAGATTGTCGCGTTATGGTCGAACGTTTAAG
This sequence comes from Phalangium opilio, assembly GCA_019434445.1. Classification (NCBI taxonomy): domain Eukaryota; kingdom Metazoa; phylum Arthropoda; class Arachnida; order Opiliones; family Phalangiidae; genus Phalangium; species Phalangium opilio. The sequence continues at coordinate 175,337 of JAEQBA010003376.1, read as the reverse complement.
CTGGTAAGTGAAGAATATAATGCGACTTGGATGTCAATAGGGCATGTAATGGATCCAACCATATCGAAACTATTATACTTTGAAAAGAAATAGATCTTTCTTGAAACCTTTCTTTTTAATTGTTCTTTTTTTTTAAATGATTTTCTTTTAGGGAAGATTTACAATTTCACAAACTGTCTTTCCAAAATTCCGAAATGAGTTTGGTAAATCTTCAAAGGGTGGCCATTAAAGAGGTATTTGCGAAATTATTCTAATGTCCCCTGTTTTGGGCAAATACAAAATTAAGGAAACTTTATTTTTAGGAAATTAAAAGTGAGGAAAATTTCAACTATGATCACTTAAGCAAAGATGATCTGATCAAAGAAGTAAAAGCCAAGGATGATCGAATTAGGGAACTGGAAGCCAAGGTATTTTTCAAAGCATGGGGTTTCATTTAGTAGTGTGAAATGAAGCGCAAATATTAAGATAACTTTTTGGGACCATGGCCCATTTTAAATGGATGAGTGGTCGAATCTGGTGTACCTTAAAGTAGAACCAAACTCTATGGGGTGGGTGAATAATTAAGGTCCTTGGTGAAGTCCCTATCATTATTGGGAATTTCCTAAGGCAAATAATGCCGGGTTTAAACTGCGCTGTTTAGCAAACCTCAGTTGAAGCAAATAAATTTTTAAAATATCCATGGTTGTGTTTTATTTAATATAGTAAGGTATCAATTCACTTTTAATATCTCAGTTGAAGCAAACACCCTTTTTAAGTCCTAAGTTCAATAGAGACAGACAAAGTCATACATACTATGAGCCCGCCTTACACGTTTTGGAGCTAATCCAATCCTAGACATTCAGCTACGTCACTCACCCCATGCAGGCTCGAGTGCGACGAATTTCGGAAGAAAGCCCAAAGTTTGAGAGAGATAGTCCCCCCCTTGCGTTCGATGGCTGGATCCAAATTGTACTTACATGCGATTTTTGGCAGTTTCTGAACTAGTCATATTCTGGCAGGTAATGACATTTCCTTATTTTTTCCTATTTTTCATAAAATGTCAGTGCTGATGTGCCTATAATATTGAAAATTAAATACTTTAAATTAAATTTGTCATTTCAGATAACGGAATTGAACACTTTCTTTTTGAAACACATATTTGAAATTCCACCTGGTCATGCTTTAAGCGTTTCGAGATTGCTCATTATTGGACTAGTTGTCGCTCCCACTTTAAGGCACGTTTAACTTTACATAATGTCTATTAGTAACGTAACTATTCTTAAGTGCATGCATTTTTGCTTCTTGATAAAAAAAATACCTTGTTTGAGAGCGATGACATCAATTTTGGAAAGGGCCTCACTTCTATCATAAGTTTATAAGATATGTTCCATAAGTATGACTCTACCTATACTTCGTAATGCTGCTAGAGACTTACAGCTCGAGCTAGTTCGAGAACGACAAGCGTGAATTGACTACGCTCGGTGTTAATTTTGCAGTCCATCTTCCTATTTAGTCTGTGATAAGCCTTAGACAGCGCCTCACCAGGCGTCGCTTTACGAGAATCTATGACGTTTCGCCTACGTCACTTCATGACAAGCTCTCATTAACAAGTGACAGACTTATGGGACGTATCTTATGAACTTATGCTCTTATTTTTATCATTGAGGCGCAGGCGGTATTGCAGAAGTTGCCACTTTGCTACCAAAATTAAATAGAAATATCAAAAAGTGAAGCATCATCGACGTGTGATTCATATTCTCTCTGAGCCACGGTTCAAAATGTTTTCTGCCCCCGCAGTAGTTTATGGCAAAATTCGCGTATGAATACTGGCTCGAGAACGTACGGGTTGTTTGATTTAAATCAAGCGATTTTTTTAAAAAAATCATTTGATTAAAATCATGAATATATTTTCATTTTAAAATATGTTTTCTAAGATTCCAAGAAGTAGTTTAAGAAACTAGAGAACTAAGAGAAGAAACGTAACTAGAAAAGACCTATAATTAAAAACAATCATGGTTTTGGTATATTTCAGTTTAAGTTTTTCCCAGAACTCCAGTTTGTCTTGTTGGAAAGGCTAGGAAATGAAATAGCGGTCAAGCTAGTCTTTTTATGCAAGCATTTGAATAGTAACAATAAGAATAACTGTGTAGAAAAATATCCAATAGCTGCTTAAAGGGAGGGTGAAGTAGAAAATCAAGTGATTTTTTTATCGATTCTTCTACTAATTATAAGGCCAGTCTGCCTAGTAAAACATTCAGGAAATACTTCGGAATGATTTTAAAATTCAAATTGGGTTCAGATTTTAAGGATAATTTTGAAGAAGGTCCTCCGACCAATCGCATAACGCCTTGCCTTTTTATTAACAAAATTCTCGTGGCACGTTCCGTGTTGAATGAAATTTGTTACGAGATTTGATAAAATTCGCGCGCGACGTGATAATCGTGGCGCGAGACATGGAGCGTGACACGAGAATTTTGTTAATAAAAAGGCAGGGCGTTACGCGATTGGTCGGAGGACCTTCTTCAAATTATCCTTAAAATCGGAACCTAATTTGAATTTTAAAATAATTCGGAAGTATTTCCTGAAGGTTTCACTATGCAGACTGGCCTTATTATTAGTAGAAGAATCGATAAAAAATCACTTGATTTTCTTCTTCACCCTCCCTTTAAATGTCATGATTATTTTGCTTTTGGTTAATTTTGACTCAAAAGTTTTTATGTTGGCAATTTACTATCCAGTAGTTCAATAAAAATCAAAAATATCAAATAAATCAATTAAAATAAAAAAAATCCGATTTAAATCAAAAAAATCGACTTTTTGATTTTTTTGAAAAAATAAAAAAAATCAACAACCCTGGAACGTATGTAGCACGCCCCGACGTAATAACCTGAATCACGGATGTGTATTGTAGAAGGAGTAGAGACTAGGCCTCTAGGGCCTAGACATAAGCGTACTAGTGCTCCACGCACAATTTTCGCGCATACCGAGCCAATGTAAACAATCTCTGACGTCACGTGTTTTAAAGAAGGCGTCGTTTTCTTCTTTCCCGGCTTAATTCTTTGAATATTTTCCATATTATAATTAACATAAATAGAAATAATAGTAAAAATAAAAATAAAAATAAGATTTGCAAACCGTTGAGAAACTCCCGTCACTCGGACTCGATACACAAAAGACCGAGGCTTAACCCTCCTCAACGTCGGTAGCTCGCGGCCATCTTTATTGTTTACATGGGCTCGCCTAGGATTGGAGGGAGGGTCAATATTCATACCCCCTTTTTATGGACAAATAAGGTCTAGCTTTTTTTAGTAGAGGGGAAGCTACGAGTCTCTACTCCTTCTACAATACAGCTCCGTGCTTGAATTGAAATATAGTCCACAGCATTCGCTAACAAGGGGAGATAGAAAGCGAAACCTCTCCTTAAAAATATGCTGGGCACCCCAAAAAATAATTTTACGGAGGATGCCGGGTTTGGTTACTTGAATATTTTTAATTTACCCCTGGCTTAGTAATTCACGTTTTTGTTATTTCTATTTATTTTTATGTTACTTACGTTTGTATTTAACGTTTTACAATTATTTTTACAGGCAGTATTATAGTTACGTGACAGATACAAGATGTAAAAGAGTTGGAACACAATGTTGGGTTTTTGGGTAAGTAAAATATCTTTTTCAAATTTCACAAGCTATTGATCTACCACTATCAGGGTGGGCTTTCGTAGCGGTAAGCCCTTTCGCCTCGCAGCAAGAGGATCCCGGGTTCGATCCCGGACTGTGGCACCGGGTGAAAATCCGGGAACAAATCCTTCTGCGTAGAGTTTGCAAGTTCTCTCCCCGCATGTTAAAAAGAGTTTTCCTCCGCGGTCTAACCCGGTTTCTTCTTTCCATCAAAACTTGCAGAGGTTAACGGTAATAGTTAGTATAGGGCACTGTCTGTTAGATCTTGGATGAAGAATAGTTACACTTGGATATATCAGTCGACAAATGTTTGGACCACAAATGGCTTACGCGACCTTCCCGCCGCGTAGTGTGAAAATCTTGAAACTCCCGTAACAAACAAGAAACACGTGTTTAGTTTAGCCAAGGCCTAGGGCTATTTAAACATCAACTTTACTGGTTTCTTTTATTATAGAAGGTAATTATATTTAAAGTATAAAGCCACCTACCCGGTTTCTTCTTTCCATCAAAACTTGCAGAGGTTAACGGTAATAGTTAGTATAGGGCACTGTCTGTTAGATCTTGGATGAAGAATAGTTACACTTGGATATATCAGTCGACAAATGTTTGGACCACAAATGGCTTACGCGACCTTCCCGCCGCGTAGTGTGAAAATCTTGAAACTCCCGTAACAAACAAGAAACACGTGTTTAGTTTAGCCAAGGCCTAGGGCTATTTAAACATCAACTTTACTGGTTTCTTTTATTATAGAAGGTAATTATATTTAAAGTATAAAGCCACCTACTATAATAATTAGAAGAATAATAGTTCATCTTTAAAACTTCCATAATCATAAATCACCGCATAAACAAAAGCCACTGAAAACGATCTTAACCCTAACCGCCGTTTATTTTTCAAATTCAAACGGAATCAGAGCAGACGACGTAACAAACGGAAACCAAAAAATATTCATTTCCGGTAAAAAACGGCTTGTCGCGTTACCAAATTTAGAACCCCTCTAATGCGCATCCGCGACCGCGGCCAGAAGCACATGTTATACTACGAGTGATATATCCAAGTGTAACTATTTTTCATCCAAGGTTAGATGTGGCATAGGGGCTAGCCACCACCCCTCTATGCATTGTAAAGGGACCCACCTGTAAACAAGCCAAAGGCTTAGTGTGGAAATCTCTTCATAGACAAAGCTTATTATTAGATCTGTGGGATTTTAGTGGAACGTCTCCTCCCATTTTCCTTCACATTAGCGCCAAAAATACAAGAGAGATTTTCTTTCCCAAGTGTTGTTGGTCGTGGCTAAGAGAGAACTCTACCTGGGCGTGGCCTGATTCTCTTTGGTCGAATTTTTATTTAATGGTCTCCCTTTTTTTCATGGGGTTTTTAGTCCCGCTAGCTTAGACTTGTGATTTTATTAGGATTATGCGATAATTTTCTCCTTACGCTACCGCGATGTATTTACATTTCGAAATAAAAAGGGGGGGAGAACGAACCGGTTTTTAACAACATGTCAAGGGCATGGATTAACTAACGCTAGGGATTGTTCACTTACCGTGTTTCCCATGTATTTCTATCGCCAACTACATGTTCCGAATTATTCCTTGATTCCCTCTTCATTCCCCCAATTTATTGGACCAAAACGGATGTAGATATGGCGCCATCTCTAGGCAAAATAAATAGTTTTTGAGGATTTTAAAGAGGGCGGCGCCCAATTTTAGGCGGGATTTTAATTTTGACGTCATAGGACACGTGATGTTTGGTCCAATTTTCTTATAACTTCCGGTTACGGATAGTAGCTGCTGTTAGGGGGCGTTTGGAACATGCATGTTTTATCTTTTAGGGGGAATGAACCAGGGTTGGCACGCTGGTATCCAGTCCGGTTTTATCCACCTGGATTAAACCGGTTTAAACCACGATGAAAAGTCCAGTGGATTTTTCAAAAAATATAATAATAGAGTAAAGCGCAGGCACCATAAAGTGAGACGGAAGGAAACGTTTGACCCACATGTCTTTACCTCTTTATTTCATCGAAATGGTCGATTCCCATACATTGTGGGTTAGTCTGACGCGCCCTCCTCCCACTGCCCCACCCGAAACTCGTGAGACTTAGTTGAATTTTTCGCAACGCTAAATTGTTGGGTCGGACCGCGCATTTAGAAAAATCTTTATCAGACCCTGTCCTATTGAAGATCACAAAAAGCCTACCCGGGCCCGACCCTAGCTGCCCTATTGAAGATCACAAAAAGCCTACCCGGGCCCGACCCTAGCTGCCCTATTGAAGATCACGAAAAGCCTACCCGGGCCCGACCCTAGCTGCCCTATTGAAGATCACAAAAAGCCTACCCGGGCCCGACCCTAGCTGCCCTATTGAAGATCACAAAAAGCCTACCCGGGCCCAACCCTGCCCTATTGAAGATAATAAAAATGTCTACCCGGTTAGACGGAATGATAACCGTACCCGACCCGACCAGCAAAACATTTTAAGTAATTTTCTCACCCAACCCGACCTAGGATTTTCTGACCCGATAAGGGTCGGGTTGGATAGAAAAATCCTGATTAAATCAGGGGCCCTACTCATCTCTAAGGGAAATGTCTATAGTTTTATCAATTTTTATGTACAATAAAAATTATTCTCAATTAGACGGCCTAGCAGAAGACAACTAGCGCGCTAAATGTAAAAAGAAGTGCTAAAATTAAGCACTAGAGAGTAGTTTAAAAAAAGCCAGATAAATCCAATAAAATCCGGTTTAAACCAGCAAAAAACCATACCAGTGGCTTTTTCAAGAAAAATCCGGATTTTTGCCAACCCTGGAATGAACAATCCCTAGCGTTAGTTAATCCATGTCAAGGGTCATGTTGGGGAAAGGGGATTACAGAACTAAACCTCATTGGCAGTAGAGGAGAGGTCCGTTATTCGATAATTGTATTTCGCACTCTAAAGTGAAGCCTCTGCAGGGGACAGACTAGTCCTCTATAGATTCCATTCATACTTAGGTCATAAGCTAACGCTAACTAGAAATGCATTTACGAATGAAAGCTGCTTTCATTACATTATTTCTTTAACACTTTCAAGGGCCATTATGATGACTGAAGCCAGTTTATGCATTAAATTTGGGCCTGAACTTTTTGCACAGACTCAAATTAAGAATATTTTACTTTGGCTTATGGTTCAGGTAAGCGTTAATTAAAGGGTATGCGCAGCTTTATTTAAAAAACCTTTCATTCATTTAACAAAAGATAGAATTTCTTTCAAAGAATCCAAAAATATCAAACTTTTAACTCTCCGATTTGTAGTTATTTTGTAAGATAAGTTTGAATATATAAAGTTCCTACCCCCATTTTTCAAATTAGGCCGCCATTTTACCAAAGTAAAGACAAGTATATGACGTCAGATACTTGTCTTTCACTAGACGGTTTTTGTGTCGGGACTCGGGGAAACGAAATCTTCAGTTGGGCGTCCCGGACACAGTTCCCGCCAGTCTGGGAAATAGCACACTTCCTCTGGTCCAAAACCAGTTTATTAATTGCTAGGACTAGTTTTTTAATTCAAAAAGTGGGGCTTACTGGTCCTCAGGACCAGTTTATTAATTGCAAATCTATAAGAGAACAAAGCCTGGGATCAGCCCGGAGACCAGTTTATTATTTCGGACCCTAGGGGGGTCACTGGTCCCAAGGACTAGTTTAAAAATTATCCTTATTTCCCAGACTGGTTCCCGCGCTCGACTGCGTCGTCTGCAATCACGGAGCAATTCGGTTTTGATTTTTAAGAAGCGGATAGTTTAGCTGAAATTTTGGTAATTAAATTTATTAACCTGTTGTGTCTTCAAACTCGAGTAGTGAGTCGGATAATCTGGTCAATTTGTTGTCGGATTTTTCGATTAATTTAAGCGGTTAGTCCGAGTCTGAAGGGGACGGTGCAGTTGTTAGGTACAATAAGTAGCAGACGTCACGTAACTTCAACCATGAATCGAAGAGTCCAAACGCTTCGCGCCTAGAGAGTCCGGACTACCGTTTTTGCATAGAGCCTAGATTAAGGCTCCATGGTTTTTCCCGCGCTTATTCAGTTGACGTCAAAAAACAAGCTGGTGAGGCAAGGGTATAGGTATGTAAAAATTCAGTTTTGACGATTTTTAAATTCATTTTAAGTATAGAATTAATTGTTCAATTATTTTAAAAAGTTGATATTTATAAATTAGAGACTCGAAAGTGCAACTTTAAACCTTTTAAGATATAAAATATGATATGAAATTAAAGCTGCCTATACCCTTTAATTAAGTTAGTTTGTGCATGTATTCCTGGCTATTCTACCTCATTTTGTAATTTTTTTATTTCATCACAGATGCTGATGAACGTTATGTGTGTTTATGTTTGCGTACTCTATGCCAAATACCAACGGAAGGTATGCATTTTTTGGTTTTTATAGCTTAAATTTATAATGTTTAAACTGATGACCCAGGATTCTTTGAAGCATATTTTTTATAACTACTTCATTATTATTACTTCTCTATTGATTGTAATTTTCTAGGGTTGTAAGTCGGGAAAATTTTCCATATTTTTCAGCTACCGATTTTTCACTTTAATATGGTTTTAAGTCCAAATTGTTTGTTTATGTGAATTCCATCACGCGAGTTACTTCTTTTAGTGGCAGGCCTATTTAAATCACAGTAAAAGCAGTGGGAGGGGTCGTAGACCTGTTCAACTTCAAAGAACTTCGTTAGATTCAATTAAATTGAAATATTATTCTATAGTTTAAAATCTAAAAGAAACATTTTATATCAAATAAGCAATTTGAAAAATTCGATGATTTTTTTCTGCTATGTGGAAGACTCCAAGTTTTCCCTAATATTGCAGCAGTCGACGGGGTCACGAGGCTGAACTTATTTTTATTTTAAGGTACTAAAAGCGCCCAGTGTTGTTCCTTAGATTTTTGGGAACGTACTTTCCCCAATAGTAATACGTACTACCCAATGGGAGGCTTCTTGAAAACGTACTTTCTTCCTTTGGGGGTATTAAAATTTCCTTCCCCCTCCACGAAAGGCTTTTGGCGCCATCTTGCGGCGTAATTTTCGTCCCATAGAGTGACTCTAGTGTTGTTCTTGGTAGTACAATTGTACTTTTTTAGTACATTTTAAAGTCTTCAGTACGAAAAGTACATTTTTATGTTTGAAAGTACATTTTCAAATTCAATTTTTTAACATTAGCGTCTATGGGACGAAAATTACGCCGCTAGATGGTGCCAAACGCCTTTCGTTGAGGGGGACGGAAATTTTAATACCCCCAAAGCAAGAAAGTACGTTTTCAAAAAGCCTCCCATTGGGTAGTACGTTTTACTATTAGGCAAAGTACGTTCCCAAAAATCTAAGGAACAACACTGCCATAGACGCTAATGTTAAAAAATAGAATTTGAAAATGTACTTTCAAACATCAAAATGTACTTTTCGTACTGAAGACTTTAAAATGTACTAAAAAAGTACAATTGTACTACCATGAACAAGCGAGAAAACACGGCGAATTAAATAGTTAAAAAAATACTCTCGCTTCGCGATAGGCACTGGCTGGCCTAGATATCTCGGAGGCTCCGATGTGTCACACACTTTGAAAACTTTGGGAAACACTGAAGTAAATAATGAAGGGTGCTGTTAACACTAATCACTTATGTTTTATTATTTAGTGGTGCACAAATGATGACAGTTATAGTGAGAAATCTAAAAACAGTTCTAAGGAAAGGAGTGAAACTCCCCCACAACCATTTATAGATGGACCTCTTCAGTTCCTTGAGAGTTTTGATCGAACGCGTAGAAGAAAACCGAAACTGAAAGAAAGTGGCGGCACTGATAGCTAGTTTCTTCATGACATGGTCATATCGGCAAATTTTGATTCAAAGTCTGTGGAAGAAGACACTAAATAGTAATAAGAACTTTTAAAAAGCCGGTGCTATTTTTTTAAGCTGGAGGTTGAAATTCGATATAATTTTTAAATTTAATAATCTTAATATAAAATTAAGATTACGTATTTAAAGTTTAAATAAAAAATACTGGTATATATTGAAATCATTTGAATTGTGCCATAGTGTCAAATTTGCGCATTGCTTAAGTCAGCTTTCATTGTACCAAAATGGCTGTTAGAATTTTCTCAAATTCACAATGTATACTGTGTAAATAAATTATTTAACAATCGAAACATGATCAGACGTCATTTCTATCCATTATCCACGTTATTTTATTCTCTGAGGCGCATTTCAGTAAGTCTTTATTTATTTCCAATATAAATTTTTCCATTGGGGCAGTTTCGATCGCTAAGGAAGTAGTCCGAATAAATAGTCTTCCTTTGGGATAAAGGAACAGTTCCCAGACGGATGCCCGTCTTCCATAGGCAAAGACGCTAGCTCGCTGAGTCGCTGATCTTGCGCCTTATTTTTAACTAGCTGTTACCCGCGGCGTCGCTCGCGTGTAATAAGATCTTCCATCAAAAAGTTATAAAGAAAGTGTAGATCTTACTGATGACTAATATTATTGTAGCATCCTAGGAGCGAAGGCACTCGGCGTTGCCCGTCAGCCCGTCGGGACATTTTTTATTACTTTTCTCGCGGACATTATTCCATAAAGACGGGTTTTTAAGTTTTTTGGCCGCCATTTAAAAAGATGGCAACAAATCGAGCCCGAAGGTCCATTTAGCCCGTCTATAGGTTAAAGGAAGCCAGTGTACTAAATATTTGTGAAATCGGTTGAAACGCGCGGACCTTGTAGCGTAGAGAAGATTTTTTTACATTTCTGGGCGCCATTTTTTAAGATGGCGGCGGATTGGAAAAATCTTTCTTAGTACGCGCCAACTACTTATGAGTAACGTTCCTGCAAATTTTCAGCCTTCTAGGGCAAGCGGTTTGGGCTGGGCGTTGATTATCAGTCAGTCTGTCTGTCAGTCAGTCAGGACTTTGTAGATAGATTTATGAGCGCGAAAAAACGTCTGTCTCCGAGCTCTTATAGTTTCCATGGTTTTGAATAGAATAGGTTTGCATTCATCATGGCGTATACTCAATTAAATTTTAGCAACTATAAGAAGACAATAATATATACCTAGATTACTAATGTTCTGCCATTTGGCAATGTTTCAGAAGTTACTGTTAAGGGCAAAACGTTTTGTTGTATTGTATTTTTAATGCGTCGTTTTAAAAAAATTTAAAGTTTGACGTTCATTAATTAAATCCTAAAAAATCAGTAATACTGACTTCATGAATTGAAAATAAGGCGCAAGATCACTCAGCGAGCTAGCGTCTTTGCCTATGGAAGACGGGCATCCGTCTGGGAGCTGCTCCTTTATCCCACAGGAAGACTATTTTTTCGGACTACCAGAGTAATGCACGGGCCGGGCTTTCCACATTTGAAAATTGTATCGGGCCGGGCCGGGCTTTCCACATTTGAAAATTGTATCGGGCCGGGCCGGGCTTTCCACATTTGAAAATTGTATCGGGCCGGGCCGGGCTTTCCACATTTGAAAATTGTATCGGGCCGGGCCGGGCTTTCCACATTTGAAAATTGTATCGGGCCGGGTCGGGCTTTTCAAATTTTGGAAATTAAGGGGCTCAAGTGCACGGACCTCTAGGCCCTAGTTTCAAATTCGTGTGAAATTGCCTACGGCCTACTACACGTTTTTGAAACTAAAGCTGAAAACTCGTGGATATTTAAAATCCTGAAGTTTTTCGTCTCTTGTCAGCACGCACAAAGCTAGGTTACAGACTTACGCCTGCTGACAACCGATGCTAACAGAGTATATATAGAATAAGCTGTCGTACGAGATAGGGAGTTGCCCATCCTATAGAGTGAAAACAAATTTCCGCACGCGCATTCTTTATCCATGGTTTCCACGAAAAACAGCACAACTAAAATGAAAGCCAAACAGCTCTCACAATTGGATTTTTCGAATTAATCCTGAAACTATTTCGTATGTCTTTCACCTTGGCTCACTTTTCATATCAGTGCTCGTCATCAAAACGGACAGTTCTTGCTTTCGAACTTGGCTTAATGTCTTTTGCACGGTTGAAAGGTCCCCCCAAAATTGTTAGAAAAAAAGGCAAGTTTCTAGCCCAACTTAAACTAGCCCAAACTTCTGACCAAGTAATTTTGGAAAGTGCAACAAATTCACGGCCCAAAATGTAAGAATTTATAACAAAAAGCCTACAATTTCCAACTTTTCTTTAAAATTTAAGGAATACTTTAAATTTTTGTTATTGGCTTATTTTATCTAGTGTACTGGCCAAATTTTCCGAACAATTTTGGTGACGTCGTGGCATAGAGAAGAGAACTTGTGACACCAATATGCGCGAGAAAGCTGCGCACAGTCACCAAATTGCTTCGGTACCAACATTCCCACGACACATTGATCACGCGCAACTATACTTCCTTTTTTACCTCTCCGTGTGACGTAGTCCAGGAGAGGTTCTGTAACGGCCGTGTCTGTGTGTGTGTCTGACCCACGTGACCGCGTTCGCAGTTTGCGGAGCAAACGTGTTCGCCATTTCCGAACTGCTTTCACAGTCACGGAAATGGCTCCTCTACTTGAGTTCTCAAACCACCATCTTCTGGTCTTTGTCCATTCCACTTGGACACCAGTCTATCCTTACTGGCTTCTAATCACCACCATCTTCTTGGTCTTCGTCCATTCGACTTGGACACCAGTCTGTACATACTGGCTTCCAATCACCACCATCTTCTGTTCTTTGTCAATCCCACATTGACACCAGTCTGCACTTACACTTGCTTTTAACACCACCATCCACTGGTCTGCCGTCTATTCCACATAGACACCAATCTGTATCATTGGCTTCTACTCCATTATCATCGTTTGGTTTTAGGATATACGCGGCGATCAGCTAGGGTTACGAGAAACGTCTAGCCTCCCTAAGGTGGGATCGCCACCAAAGGTTTTCGCAATTGCGCATTTTCCTTACTATTATAATGGAAACGAATCGTATATATACCCCAAAATTTGAAGAAAGCGGGCAAGAGGGGTACCCTTCACTTTAAACGTCAATATTAGCAAAGTTTGAGATGATAATAGGTATAACTTTATTTTAAACGATTTAACTATTATTAATGTTAATTATTGAAGATTAAAATAATTAAGAATAATTTTATTTATTTAAATATTAAAGATAAACCTCTCGTGCAAAGAGAGAGATTATCATTGCCTCCTATATCTACCAAGGCCCGTGCATGCGATATATTTCCTTCATTACCTCCTATATTTATCAAGGCCCGTGCATTGTGATATATTTCATTCATTGCCTCCTATATCTATCAAGGCGCGTACATTGTGATATATTTCATTCATTGCCTCCTATATCTATCAAGGTCCGTGCATTGCGATATATTTTCAAAACAACGACAAAAATGGGAAGCTCCTCTCTGAAACATAATAATTTCTTTTCTCTGCATATGAAGTGAAAATATGGATAATATTGCGCTCCTTCTTTAATGGTATGAATCCTTGCCTGTCTATTAATATTTTACGTAGGAGTAATACGTTTTTAGCGAAGTCTAGAGAGGATAAACATAAGCGAGATTGTTTCGGAAAAAAATACTGCTTCCACTAATGGGTTTATACTCCTTGTTACTGTTGTATAGAGTAATCATGATAAAATCTTAAAAAATTACGAGAGGACAGACCTTTTTTATCCTCTTGTTTTATTCTTAATAAGAATATAAAACATTTATTTTGTATCAAAAAATATTTTTGGTGCTAAGATTGCTTTAAAAAAATCCAAACGGTTAGGCATTGGTAAAAAAGACAAATGATATTTTTCAAATCTAATGAGATAACGCCCACCTAGTTGAAAATTGCCCTTTTTTATCCGCGGGAGCCATTCTTAATGAGAATTTCGATGCTAGTAGGTTGTCAATTAAACTACCGGTATATTTTTGTTGTTGGAAATTGGATATAAAGTCAAATTAAGTGGTTGTAAAGAGCCAGCAGGTTTTTGCCGCTTCTTTTTGTGAGTATTTGATTTTTGTATGTAAAATGGAGGAAGATAATGTTGAGAGTAAAGATGAAATGCGGAAGTGCAAAGCGCGGGAAAGGATGAGGGCAAAAAGGTCGACATTTTCATTGGATACTTAAGTTTATATAATTTTCTCGACACGGAGAGGTAATATTTTGGTTTTCCCAACTTGTTTTTTCTATGTTATTTCAACATAGTGTAATAAATTAAAATGTTCCTCCTTCCATGGCTAAATAATTCTACTTCAACAAGAAATTTGTGTTAACCATTCACGTTTTCGCGGTTCTGTGTTGGTTGACGACGGGTAGACCACTCTGCCTTGAGTATGTTCAATGCTCTAATCCAGCCAGGAATGACATCTTACGATTTTGTTCTTTCCCCCATACCTAGTTCAAGTTTTTAAATACGGCGTTAAACACTATTCCAAGTATACATATTTTATTCCAGTTCGTTATTATGCCTTGTTCCCATTATACTTTGTTTCATTTATAATTTATTCCACCACCCCTTGTTAAACATTATCATAAGTAGAATAATAAAACATAAGTATGCCAATTAGCCCATTTCCCGTGTTAATTGATGTCTATAACCTTTTTTCACAACCGACCGCATAGCGGACTACAACACAAACTACATAAACGGAAGGATAGACAAATGGGGTGGAATTATAAAATTGGAATTTTTTGATTGGCTATCATATGTCCACCAGCTAAAGGGAATAGAGAGGACTATAACGTTCAGCAGGCTTATACCGCTTTTACTAGTTCACCTGCCTAGGCTGCCTTAGTCTCTCTCTATTCTTGTTTCTATATGGACGAGTTTCGAACGCGAACTACTTTTTTCGTATGTCTTCTTTACCAGCAAAGCAGACTGTTACTCTAGGCCTAGGTCACTAGGCGTCAAAAATGTACAGCATTTTGAAGTCAAATGTTTCAAAAGATATCGTAGCTAATAAGGTAATTAAGTCTATTCAGTGCAATTTAATTCCTAAATCGATAAAAGCTGTATCAAAGTCCATTCAATGCAATCTAACACTTAAAACGTTTAAATCCGCGTTAACTCAAACTACGGCGCTCAAAAACCAATTGCCAAGGGTTAAGTTAAGCGTGGGCACTGAGTCTGGAAATAACACAAAAGAAGATGATTCTTTTAATCAAGTTAGTTGCTTATTTTGTTAGAATTTTAATTTCTGTATGATCGATAATGAAATTTTAATTAACATTTAACCAGAATTTTGAAATAACGTGTCCTAATTTACAAGAAGGATCTGCAAAGTTGTTTAAAAAAGCGACCGAAACTTCGTTAGGTTTTGTGAAGGTATTTATTTTATTATCGTTTTCAGTTATATAATACAAAATATTTGTGTTAATCTGGCTTAATATAATATTTGCGTTCGACAAAGGACCTTAACGTTGCAGATTGCGAACATGAGTTCCAGAGTGTATCACCCAAAAACCAAACTAGTTTGGAAACTTTCAAAGTGACGGAAATTGAACTACGGGATAGCGTAAAAGAATTTCCTGGGGTCTTGGCTAATTCAATGAAGAGTCTGGCTTCTCATTTTAAGAATCTTGAAATCGCTGAAAAATTCTCCCCAGATAAACAAGTTTGTAGATTTAATATTGTTTTTATTTTCAATTTTGTTCAAAATATTGAAATAAGGACTTTTCAGTGCGTTTTGGAAATAACAAGAAGAGGATCCTTTGAAGTACAATACTGTACAGAACCATTCAAATATGTTCTAAATTCTGCTGGCGTTTTGAAATTTGTTGTACTTAACAAAGGGGTGGTTAAAGAGGATATTATATTTGAAAATAACATTTTTTTGGAGAAAAAGGCTAGCGCCATACTGCTAGACTTTTCAGATATTGGAAACATCTTTTGCAACGGCATTGCTAGTGACTCTAAAGATATTTTATCCACCTTGCCAAATAAACCCAGGAACTTAATCATTTATGAGTATCCCATAAAACATGTTGCTTCAAAACGTTGCCCAGGTTGGTTTAAAAAAGGAAATCGTATAGCTGACAATGAAGGAAACGTTTGTAAAGAATGTAAAAGTCTCTTGAGATATTTGAGAAACTCTTGTTTGAGAAGAAGGGTGAATGCCTTATCAAGTCCCAGTGCCCGGAAAAGAAGAAGTGATCCCTCGTCAACACACCCAACTTCATTCCTTTCACCACACAGTCTCGCAGCAAAAAAGAAAAAAGTCTCCTACAGATATCAAAACCTAAAGAACAGAAACATTAGGCTAAAAGCGAAGCTGAATGAACTGAAAATTTCCGTGACCGATCAACAGCATGACGATATGAAATCTGCCACGTCAATAATAAGAAGTCGGTTTTCTGGCGAGTTAGAGACAATATTGTCAGAAGAAAGTGAAACAAATGAAACTACGAAAGAGGCTCGCCGAAGGCTTCGTCAAGTTTGGGAAGAGGATACTGCTCTGTACTCTGCCATAGAAAAAGAAGATTTCCGGCGTGATCAGCAGAAAAACGGTTATTTAATTTTGCCTTATGAATTGTAATAAACAAAATGTTGTAAAATGTTTTACAATTGTAGAAAATGGTAAACACAAAAACCGTTGGAGCATCATTACTTATCGAATTGGTAACGTTTAGTTTTCCATCTTTTAGCTTAAAAATGTCCTGTTAATTCTAAACTTAAAAACAAATTTAGGTTTGGCCATTGCTTGTAGAAGTAAAGCTGCATACGAAGCTTTAAGGGGCTTTAATATCCTGAATTTGCCTTCCTGGCGAAGCATGCAAAGGAAAACCGCAAAAAATCTAGACGAGCCCGGAATAAATTACGAGTATTTACAAGATCAAAAAAAAACCTACGATATGTTCAGAAAGGAACAGGTTTCCTTAGGGCTAGCTGAACCAAAATCTGATGGTCTATTAATTTTTGATGAAGTAAAAGTTGCTGCAAAAATTATATGGAACAGTAAAAATCACAAAATTATGGGATTGGCAATGCGGAAAGAAGAGTACGCTTACTTAGATGATCTCTATTCTGAAGTTAGCGATGAGAAAACGATATCAAAAGCAAATTATATGCTTCAATTCTTATGGAGAGATCTTACATCAAACTACGACGTGATCGGGCCGTATTTCTCAACAGCTTCTACAGCAGATGCCCATTTCACATTTGGCTGCTTGCTTCAAGTGATAAAAGCCTTTCAATGCCAAGGTTTTAATGTCTGCGGAATTATCTGTGATGGTGCCAGTTCAAACTTGTCAGTCCTTAAAATGATGGTTCGTGTCGATAGTTTTCCTAGCTACAAGACCATTAATGGCGAAATTGACGTTAAAATCCCAGTATCATTTCCGAACCCATTTCGGCTTGATAGGAACATTTATTTTATCACATGCCCGTCCCATCAGGTTTAAAATATTTTAATATGTTTTCTGGACATTGAGTTATAACTGGATTTATGTGTTTCAGTTAAAAAACATGATCAACCAGCTCTTTGCGTCAGATCCGGAAAGGGCCAAAGATTTTTCGAACAATGGAACACGTTTTGGTTGGAAACAAATAGTGAATCTGAAGATGAGGGACGACGAACTGCGTGACAGGGGAGTACCTAGATTAATTCCTGGACTGGTTCAGAGCTACGTTGAACGTGACGCTTGGACTAAGCTTAACGTTAAACCTGCGCGCATTTTGCAAGTAAAACAATAATCAACGACTTAATTGAATATTTACGTTTACCCAAAGTATGTTTTAGCAAAATGAAGTTCTCTCTGCTTTGTTTGAATACGCAAACCCTCCAAATGGTGAAGATAAACCACAAGATGCTTCAAACGTTATGGAAACATACAACTACCTAAAAGCGTGTAAATGTTTATTTGAAGATGGTTTCTTCCAGAAACACAGAAAAATCGATTCACTAGATAGTCCCATTATAAAAAATCACGATATGGCAATGAATTATTTCACAAATTGGCTAAAATATCTCCTAGGTGAGTCACGTGAAAATTCTAACAATGTCTTTAATAAATATTAAATTGTAATTCCAATCTGTTTACGTTTTAGATGAAGACAAAGATTTTAATCCAGGGCATCCCCGACAAAAAAAATTCATTTCATGGCAGACTTGGGCATTACTTCGTGTGATGGTTTATGGGCTTAAAGGATTGTCAGAAGAATATCTGAGAGTTTATCCCAGTGGAGATCATTATTTGAGTCCCATCCGCATAAATGGTAGCGCCGTGGAAACCCTGTTTTCACAATATACACATGCAGCTGGGGGAAAACTTACAAGCATAAATTTTAATACGTCACGCAAAGCTATCTTAACCAAAATAGACATAAAGGGTCATCACAGCGGCCAAGGTTATCGAGATGATCCCCTTTACGTCAGGGAATCATTTGAAGAAAAATATGGACAAAAATAAGCGTTAAATTCATTTATTGCCAATTATTTTTTAAAAAACTTTATCACAAGTTTATCACTTTTTATATTTTATAAACAAATGTTCTTTAATAAAATCACAATGAATAACGACTAGGAAGTTTTATGACTCTTTTCACTCTCGTCTTTGAAGGTTCGTCTAACAGTTTTTTAGCCAAAACAGTCTGCTTTATAGTTTTAGCTCTTTTAGGGGTCTGAGGAATTTCATCTTTCGTTGTTTTAGGAACTTGGTTAGGATTTGTTGTGGTTAAATTATTGTAGTTATCGTTATTGATTACAACCTGTTTTGTTGTTGTATGAACAGTTGGATTATTTTTTGTTGCAATATTAATGACCTCTTTCAAAGGTCTTTGCGTGGGTATAGGGCTTACATAGTTTTTATCAGGTGTTAAAAACTCTTCGGTAGATTTCTCAGGTGTTAGATCAATTTCCAATGTTTTCTTTGGTATTAAATGGTTTTTGGTAGGTTTCTTTATCTTTGGTAATTTGATAGGAACTTTATTGTTAGAGTCTTTGCCTGGTTTGGAACCTTTCTTCGATATAACGTACAATTCATCGCGCAAACCATTGGTCCCTTTAGAATAATCATTTTTGGAATCTTTAATTCTTTAATCCATGCCGGTTAGAAACTCATTGCTTAGAGCATGGACAAATTTTCGCTCAAACTCCTTTCTGAATGCTTCAGCTGCTTCATCTTCAACAATACCTTTGGTTCCTTCTAAGAAAACTTCTCGTAATTTCTGCTTATTATCATCGTTGTTGACGGTATTAAACACGACTTGAAGAACATTTTGCCCATGCTTAACAATTCCTTTTTTGTCAAGGACAGAACGGCAAATCTTATTGAGCAAGATAAGATATGGTTGCAATTGTTCTTTTGGAATGAATAGCCCTCCAGTGTCTCGTAGTTTGATACCTGAAAATGTTATCTGAGCTTTCTCCTCCGTTGATTGACGAAATTTTAAAACTGTGTCGTACAGTATCTTAGCTTCAGCTTTCTGTTTGTCAGTTAAAATCTGATTCCCAATGTACGATTTCCTTTTGCTTTTTTTCCAAATCTGGCCCATACATCCACCACCCACCGTTAATAGGGATCTTGCATACACTGTAAAAAATGAGCGTGCTTTTGGCATTCAAAAATGGTAGCGACCGTTCAATTTTGAACAAGCCTCTATTGACGCATTCAGATTTAACCAGAGATATTAGAGAGTTTAAGCATCCCCTATTCGCGTACGTGTAGCCACCTTTGACAATGCATTGGTCTAATGCACTGTGGAAGGTAGCTACACGTACGCGTTTAGGGGATGCTTAAACTCTCTATTCAATTTTGAACGAGGAGTGTTTTACGCGTTCAAAACTAACCATTAGCATTCGTTTTTGAACAAACTACCGTCATATTGATTAGAACTTAACTATAGCATTCATTTTTGAATAACTTATGTATTACCATTCAAAAATTAATCTTTATCCCATTCAATTTTGAATAACCACCTTGCGCTAATGAAGCGTTCAGTTATGGTAGTTATGGCGTTCTATAGGTTATATAAGTATTAAAAGAAGAGCGTTTTAGACGTTCAAATAACAAGTTTTTGCGCATTCAGACGAGGATGTTTATGGCGTTCCAACGAGATTGTTTTTGACGCTCAAATGAGAGCGTTATGGGCGTTCAAACGAGTGTGATATAGGCGTTCAAACGAGAGTGTTTTTGGGGTTTAAACGAGTGTTTTTGGCTAGAAAACAACACTATAAGAAAAACAGCGTTCAATGGGTATTCAAAAGTGAGCGCAATTGTTCATTATTGAACAGTTTGGAAATGTCAGGCGTTCAATCAGGAAAGGTGTGCAGTATCATCCAAGATCTTGGGTATCAAAACAAAACTTAAAATAATAATCCAATAATATCTCAACAAATTACTGTGACTTGCTTTTTTACCATGAATTAAATATATATTTGTCTGTATAAACATCATTAAATAATTATATAAAAAAGGACTTGGTTTGCCCAAGCCTGAAAAACAAAACGATAAGAGTTTTTTCCAGTTGACTGAAGCGCGGATATTTTATTTTTCTATATAATTTTAAAGACAATCCGTATTTTACTACTCTTTAGAATTTAATTCAATCTCCTGATTTTACTGGTAATGGATTTATTTCCTATAAATTAATTGAAATAAAAAATTACTTATCTCAGATTTTTCAGGATAAAATTTTACGAAAATGGAATTGTTGAAAAATCTGAGATAAGTAATTTTTTATTTCAAATAATTTATAGGAAATAAATCCATTACCAGTAAAATCAGGAGATTGAATTAAATTCTAAAGAGTAGTAAAATACGGATTGTCTTTAAAATTATATAGAAAAATAAAATATCCGCGCTTCAGTCAACTGGAAAAAACTCTTATCGTTTTGTTTTTCAGGCTTGGGCAAACCAAGTCCTTTTTTATATAATATCTGTTCCTTCAGTCTGCATTTGTATTAATCTATTATAAAACAATTTTTTGCCTGAAATGCGAAATTTTTCACTTCTAGGACGAGGTTAAAAATGGTTCTACACTTCTACTAATTCTTATAAGATACGGCTCACAATTCGTTTTAGAACCCGAGCTTAATAGTCAACTTCAAAACCAACATCCTGCCACGATTTTTAAACTATCAAATCCGTGTCTTTTACAGTCCACTCTACGATTACAATTATCCATGACATTGCGTTCACTGCCCTTGTACGTTTACAGTGAGTGGCACCGTGGCCAGTTGTTTTAATAAAAATACCTAGGCCACAGGTCCAGTTTAAAAAAAAAAATCCTTATTTCCAACACTGATCCATCTATCCTTATGCCTTACTGAAGGCTACAGTGAAATATCCATGAAGCGTAAGCTTCTATTATAAATCCATGGCCTAAGTAAGGCAACTTAAGCCTTGGTCGAAACTAACATCTAAAATATAAATTAAAAAGGTATCTTAAGTATATAATTTCAACCGAGACACATAATTAAACGAAAAATAGACCCGCCAAAGAAATTTTTAATAAATATAGTGTTATATTTATTGAAAAATATCAAGTTAAAGTTTCAAGGCGGTGAAAGGGCAAATTAGCGTCGTCTACTGTAGAGTAATGAACAATTAGCGTCGTCTGCTGTAGAATAATCTTTTGAGGTACTTACATTTTTAATTAAATTAACATACTTAGACTTAATTAATTTTGATGAAACTTGAAAAAGGCACACCTTGAATAGTTACTTGTTAATTTGAAAGTATTCCGAAACGTAACTTCGCTTTAGTTTTTAAATGATTCGATGTGCAGGAGCACCAAAAACCCCATGTTATTCCTATGGGAAAATCGGCGAAAATCTGTGAATTTTCATTTAACATTACGGGAGGGTGTGGGATCTTATCTAGAAGGGCCTACCGGCCCTCTAGAATAATATCAAAGTAAAGGTTACGGATTATGGTGTATTTCACCAATCCCTTATATTTACATAGGCCTTCAAATCGGTTGATATCGTAAAACAAACTCCTTTATAATTGGAGGGAACTTGATAATGAACAGTACGTCCCTTAAAAGTGGAGTCTCTCTTCATATAATTGAATTATTATTCAACACAACGATTAATGTATATGTGTTTCAAGTCCACCCGCCCTGAGAAGATGTACTAGCTTTAAACACATTAGATTTCTTCCTTATCAGTGCCTACATTTAATATAGTTTGGCCTACCATAAGGAATTCAATAATGAAATTTGAAATCGAACTTCTCTATTCAAAATTGAACGCTACAACTGTTAAGTTTCGATGCTTCATCAAACGCTTGTCCACCATGTATTGTTAAATGGTGAACTGCTCAATTTTGAACGTAAGCAATTGAATATGAACGCTCGATCAAACTCTCCGATGTTGCTCAATAATGATGGCAAAAACATACAATATTAAACGTTTAATTTTCAATTTAAATTTGAACGGTTTCGTGCTTAAATTTACTAGATATACTAACCTCTTACGCATCGTTCAAATATGAATGCGTGAGCGTTTAATTTTGAACAATAGTGTTCTGTTCAAATTTGAACGCAAAGAAACTATTCAAATTTGAACGTTAAAGCGTACCACCACAGTGTTGGGGCTATGCACGTCTAAGCATTCAAAGATGAATCTCACTTTTTTACAGTGTAGTTTTCTTCACCTACTGAAACATTGTGGCTATCTTCAATATCATCAGAATTTATAGCACAAAAAATTCGCCGCTTTTGACACCAATAGTTTAAAATTGCTTCGGCATATGCTTGGATCAGAAGCAACAACTCGTTGTCGTCCACTTCGCCAATTGACGACACAGTATTCTTGTAAAATTCAGTATTTTGTCTAACAGATTGAGAAAGCATATAAACTGTGAGATTACTTTTACTCTTTGCATTAGCAAGTTCGCCTTTCTTCGTCATAGGTGGTTTATTGTCGTTGTACAGTCTCACAAAGGAATGGTAGACGTTTTGAAGTAAAGTTTTAACAAGATTTCCATCAATTAATTTTTTATGAATGCATATCACGTTGCTAGACGGTCCAAATAACTTGGGTAACAATAAATCGGTATCGTTTAATAGCTCGCAAAACTCATCAGCATTTAGAACATCCATTTTAAATAATAAAAATATAATAATTTGACCGTTAAAATTATGAACTCTAAATCTAAACAACGGTGCAACTGCTAACAAACAAGTTACTGTGTTCTAAGCCTTAGCCTAATAACACCCCCACCCCCACTCCTCCTCTCTTCCAAACACAGTAAAAAGTCTTATTTCCGCCCAAGACCAAAACCGGAATTCGCGGATGGATACATTGATTGAGTTTCTGCTAGTTTCTGCTAGGAGTCGCTGCGCCGAAGAACTTAAGCAGTTGACGTGAAAAAAGGTTCTCGTTGGATTTGGCTTAATTGGCATACTTAAGTTTTATTATTCTACTTATGACATTATGCATGTCAAAAATGCCTGTTAACAACCTTACTGTTAAGAAAATTTCAATTGTGAAATGGTTATATAAATTCGAAATGGAAATTATAATTAATGTTGTAATTATCCTAATAGGTTTCCTTGAAAAAACCGTGAGTTTCATCGAGTTTGCTTTAAATTCAAAAATTTATGCAAAATACAAACTTGGTTTGAAACTAGTGAAACACTTGATATTATGGTTTAAAATTAATCACTAAATTATGAGCGTAAATGACTTCATGGGTTTCCGTGAAAAAACCATGAGTTTCATCAAGTTTGCTTGTTTTATAAAATTTATGCAAAATACAAATTTGGCGTGAAACTTGTGAAACACTTGATATTATGGCTTCAATTATTCGCTAAATTAGTATTGCAAATAACTTAATAGGTTTCCAAGAAAAAACCATGAGTTTCATCGAATTTTTGGTAAATTTATGCAAATTAGCATTCATGGGGCATCTTTTGAAATAGCGGCCTTTTGCATGGGGAGGTTTGCAGGTGCATTTTATGCAAATTAGTATATTGGAAATTTCAGCATACATAAATTTAGGGTAAAATTGTATCTCCCAGTTAAGGGGCCAAATTAAGCTACACTAAAATTACGTGGAATACCATGCAGACGACATAAAATTTAATACAGCAGATTTGCCCTTGTGCATGGGGAGGTTTGCAGGTCAATGTTATGCAAATTAGTATATTGGCTAAAAACTATTGAAAATACTGGCCTTATGCCTGATAAAGTTGCACAATTTATGCAGTTTAATATTTTGGAAGCAAAATTTCAAAACTGGTGGAATTATGCAAAAACTCTGGTTTGCATATAAAACCTTTCGTAAACTAGTGGCGTCCCGAAATTTTCCCGAATTACCTCAAAATTCTAAAATAGTAGAAATCCTCCTATGCGTCGTCTGCTAAAATATTCTAATTCTAAACGACTTTTAGCTTCGGCTTTAGGGTTTGAGGGGTAAAATTTAAAGATGCGAAAGTTCCGAATGTTGATTAGTGAGATGTAAACAGTAGTTCGTTTAGCTATAACCTGGTGGTAACTAAGAGAAGTACTATGGTAAAATTTAGAAAACAGCGATTTCCTTGAAATTTTTGTTACTGAACGTACTCACTAGGGGGTTCACTGGTCCCAAGGACTAGTTTAAAAAATATCCTTATTTCCCAGGCTTCTGTCAATCTGTCAATCTACGCCACGGCCGTTGGAAAAACCTGTCTGCTACACGTTCTCTCACTTGCGAAGTTGCGCTCTTATTGAAGTGAATTTCCATGTTCAAGAATTGAAGAAAAGCTCTTAATGAAAGTGGAAAATCTTTCTCCCAAAGACACGAAAAACGGAACAGTGTGAGAAACTGTTAACGCTAAATCTGTGTTTATGATCATATTTTTATTATCATTGAAATGTTACATAGGTTATCTTAACAGGGAAACTGTGCTAGAAGTATGATGGATTTTCTGAAACATTGTCGCGTTATGGTCGAACGTTTAAGCTGGTAAATGAAGAGTAAAATGCAACTTGGATGTCAATAGGGCATGTAATGAATCCAACCATATCGAAACTATTATACTTTGAAAAGAAATAGATCTTTCTTGAAACCTTTCTTGTTAATTGTTCTTTTTTTTAAATGATTTTATTTTAGGGAAGATTTACAATTTCACAAACTCTCTTTACAAAATTCCGAAATGAGTTTGGTAAATCTTCAAAGGGTGGCCATTAAAGAGGTATTTGCGAAATTATTGGAATGTTCCCTGTTTTGGGCAAATACAAAATTAAGGAAACTTTATTTTTAGGAAATGAAAGATGAGGAAAATTTTAATTATGATCACTTAAGCAAAGATGATCTGATCAAAGAAGTAAAAGCCAAGGATGATCGAATTAGGGAACTGGAAGCCAAGGTATTTTTCAAAGCATAGTGTTTTTTTAAGTAGTGTGAAATGAAGCTTAAAAATATGGGAACTTTTTGGGACCATGGCCCAATTTAAATGGATGAGTGGTCGAATCTGGTGAACCTTAAAGTAGAACCAAACTCTATGGGGTGGGTGAATAATTAAGGTCCTAGTTGAAGTACCTATCATGATTGGCTCAAAGCCATGGGTATTTTTTGGTGATCCCCCTTCTTCCCTGCTTTAAAATACGTTCAGGCCAAGAAAGTCCCAATAATATTACAGGGTTGCCACGGGTCCGGGAAAACCTGGAAAAGTCAGGGAATTTAAAAATTTCAGCAAAGTCAGGGAATCTGATTTTTGTGGGTAAAATTTCTGGGGATAAGTCTTTATTGAAAGAGCAATGAAAGTTTCTCCTCATCCTCTCTTAACACGGAAAACTCTAGAACAATCCTTAAATTTTTGTAATGGAATCTTATTTTGTTTAGTGTAATGTTTTAATTTCAAAAATGGGAAAAGAGAGAATCAGAACTTCATTAACGATAAATAAGCAAGTTGACGAAATTGGAAGGCTCAAAAGGCTCATTAAAGAGCTGGAAAGGAGGATCAAAGATCTGATGGTATGGAAATAATGGAACATTCTTCATTTTCATGCTCAATAGAAAATTTAATTAGTTTAAGAACTATTGTTAATTATTTTATAAAATAGGAGCAATGTGGAGTAAATCAATTAGCCAACGATGACTACGTGAAAACTGAACCTGTTGAAAATGATCCAGGAAATAATGGCCAGGAGTTAACCCTTCCAATCGTCCAAGGCAGTCCGTGTAAAGAGGATCTTATTCAAGAATCAACTGTTTCTGAAAGTCAATATGCTGCGGAGGTTCACGAAACAAACACCGAAACTAAAATTACCTCGAAAAAGGCTGAAAATGAGGGGCTTATAACGCAAATTACGAGTAACAATTTGCCTCTACGCGCGCCTTTATCCTGTAACCTCGAGGTCGAAAACCAATTCGCAATACCTCCTGACACATCAACGACAAAAAACTATTCGCCACCTGAACCTCTCGAGAGCAATATTAACATTAACGATGATTCTTGTCGTAAATCACAAAGTGTCTCGACTGAGGGAGAAACTGAGGATATTGCAACTCGATCGCCGAAATTTCGTGTTCCAGAATTTAATGTTGTAGTCGAAAATCACCTTGACGCAAATGTGAAAGGAGCCCTAGAAAACGATCTCGATGATAGCCAATCCAGAATCACCTTGACAGATGCGAGGAAAACGTATAATAGACTAAGTGAAACTATGAAACTGTGCTTACGAAAGCGGAAGTTTGTTGATCCGAGGTCATCGAGTGTTCCAGTGTGTGTACCTAAACTAGGACGTAACCAAAGTGAAATATCAGAATTGACCTCCGTCTCATTGATATTCCTACCCTAGGATGGGGAATATATGCTTATCAATTAATTCCGCTTTTTCGGTGTGAAGTCTAGTAGCGTGTTTCATTTACGGTACTAAAAGCGCCCCCAAGCGAGAAAACACGGCGAATTAAATAGTTAAAAAAATACTCTCGCTTCGCGATAGGCACTGGCCTAGATATCTCGGAGGCTCCGATGTGTGATTCAAAAACTTTGGGAAACACTGAAGTAAATAATGAAGGGTGCTGTTAACACTAATCACTTATGTTTTATTATTTAGTGGTGCACAAATGATGACAGTTATAGTGAGAAATCTAAAAACAGTTCTAAGGAAAGGAGTGAAACTCCCCCACAACCATTTATAGATGGACCTCTTCAGTTCCTTGAGAGTTTTGATCGAACGCGTAGAAGAAAACCGAAACTGAAAGAAAGTGGCGGCACTGATAGCTAGTTTCTTCATGACATGGACATATCGGCAAATTTTGATTCAAAGTCTGTGGAAGAAGACACTAAATAGTAATAAGAACTTTTAAAAAGCCGGTGCTATTTTTTAAGCTGGAGGTTGAAATTCGATATAATTTTTAAATTTAATAATCTTAATATAAAATTAAGATTACGTATTTAAAGTTTAAATAAAAAATACTGGTATATATTGAAATCATTTGAATTGTGCCATAGTGTCAAATTTGCGTATTGCTTAAGTCAGCTTTCATTGTACCAAAATGGCTGTTAGAATTTTCTCAAATTCACAATGTATACGGTGTAAATAAATTATTTAACAATCGAAACATGATCGTTTGGCGTTTGCTTGTATCAATATATTTAATGGTCGGACATTTTCTATCCATTATCCACGTTATCAGAAGCCTATAATTAAACCTCCTTCGGAGGGAAGCCTCTATCAAGCCATAGACGCCACGTTAAAAATCTGAAACGTCTTGGTTTCGCGCTTCACTAAAGAGAACACTAAAGTGGTTGAGGACTGACAACTTATGAATAGTCTTTGTAGAAAGAAAATAGTTCGACTTTGTCCAAAAAAAAAAGGGTAAAATAAAATGGCGGTGCACATACCCCAGACGAGAAATTTTCAATGCCAAGTATTTCTTGATTTGAAACAAACGGTTAAACTACAAAAATTGGGACTTTTTCTTGGAATCATTTTTGGAAATATTCTCTTTCAGATTTAAAAATATTGAACATAACCTTCTTATTAGACCATAAAGTCCTAAGTTTGGGTGTGTTTGTCTAAAGTAAGCGAGATTTTTACAAATAAATTATGTAAAATTTCTTGCCTTTCATTCCCAATATGCTTTACAAAACTTTCACTTGTAATATCTTTTAAAATTTATCTTAAAAACTTTATCACAGACTCCGCTGTAGCAGACGACAGTTACAATTTCAAAATAGCCGCTGGCGTAGGACTATTATGTCTTATGTAAAGGCGCTATTTTTTCGCCGTCAATAAAATTGTATCGCTGCGTCGATGTCTCTAAGCGCGAAAACAAGACGTTTCACGTTTTTTGCCTAGATAGAGGCTTCTCCTCTTATCCGCTTCTGACGTTATCACAAGTAGAATAATCTTACACCAAGTTCCTATGTAAGATTTTTTGCCGTAGCCTCTGGTTCTGAAAGTTCTGTCGTTAAGCTGTTTAAAGTTCCCAACGGAGCTCGCGTGAATGGAGAGATAAAATTTCTAAAATATCGGCCACGACCGAGAACGAGCTTTTGAAGCAGCGCTCCACAGCGCCACTTCACTCTCCACCGCTGTGACAGCGGTGGAGAGTGAAGTAAAACAGGCGGGGTTAATTTTTTTATCCGAGTAAGTTCAAGCATGGAGGGTTCATCCAAGTGCACGGTGTTTGCGTTTTTTGGCAACGGTGTATCGTGTGGAGTGCAAACGTTTTAAAGAAAGCCGATGGAATTATATTTTTCTGGCACGGAAATATCTTAGTTTGTTTTGAGAGTCTTTTATCCATTTCTAAATTAATACATTAACACCCGATTCGTTATTCTTAACTTGCTCCGCCATAACGTAAACTCCGATCGTCTTATAACATATCCGTATCTCTATTGGCTGAGTAACTCGCCACAAGCGGACCCAACCTCCAATCCAAAAATTAAAGTTTCGTACATTTTTTAAGGGGGGGGGGGTGGAATTTTTTAGTGAGTCCCGGCTTTCCGCGGCTGACGTTAGTTGGCGCCAAGAAAAAATGTTAGGAGAGAAAAACTTTGGGTGTTCAACTACCATTTACTCTACAGTAAATACATTTGGCCTAGTCTTGGGATATTAAGTTTTAGGAACACTCGAGTTGAGACGTTCGTTAGAGATAACCTGACACACAATACCCTCATTCCTAGGCTGGAAAGCTATGTCCTTTTAGATCATCTCCTTTTGACGTTATTTTATTCTCTGAGGCGCATTTCAGTAAGTCTTTATTTATTTCCAATAATGATTTTTTCCATTGGGGCAGTTTCGATCGCTAAGGAAGTAGTCCGAAAAAATAGTCTTCCTTTGGGATAAAGGAGCAGTCCCAGACGGATGCCCGTCTTCCATAGGCAAAGAAGCTAGCTTTCTGAGTGATCTTGCGCCTTATTTTTAATTTATGAGAGCGAAAAAACGTCTGTCTCCGAACTCTTATAGTTTCCATGGTTTTCAATAGAATAGGTTTGCATTCATCATGGCGCATACTCAATTAAATTTTAGCAACTAGAAGAAGACAATAATATTTCATAATAAACAGTATTGGTTTGTCCATGAGCTAGCAAAGATTATTAGCAAGTGCGAACTTAGCTAAAAAAGAGGGCCATATAGATTATGGCACCATCTGTGTTGAAAAAGTGAAATAAATTTTCTATTTTTGAAAAAATAGGGTGTGATACTGTGCCTTTAAGGGCAAAACTTTTTGTTGTATTGTATTTTTAACGCGTCATTTTAAAAAAATTAAAAAGTTTGACGTTCTTTAAATCCTGAAAAATCAGTAATACCAGAAGTATATAATACTTCTCTTCTGGTAATACTGACTTCATGAATTGAAAATAAGATCACTCAGCGAGCTAGCGTCTTTGCCTATGGAAAACGGGCATCCGTCTGGGAGCTGCTCCTTTATCCCACAGGAAGACTATTTTTCGTACTACCAGAGTAATGCACGGGCCGGGCTTTACACATTTGAAAATTGTATCGGGCCGGGTCGGGCTTTTCAAATTTTGGAAATTAAGGGGCTCAAGCTAATGCACGGACCTCTGGTAGGCCCTAGTTTCAAATTCGTGTGAAATTGCCTACAGCCTACTACACGTATTTGAAACTAAAGCTAAAAAAACTCGTGGATATTTAAAATCCAGAAGTTTTTCGTCTCTTGTCAGCACGCACAAAGCTAGGTTACAGATTTACGCCTGCTGAAAACCGATGCTGTAAGAAAGCTGTCGTACGAGATAGGGAGTTGCCTATTCTATAGAGTGAAAACAAATTTCCGCACGCGCATTCTTTATCCATGGTACCACGAAAAACAGCACAACTAAAATGAAAGCCAAACAGCTCTCACAATTGGATTTTTCGAATTAGTCCTGAAACTATTTCGTTGGTCTTTCACCTTGGTTCACTTTTGATATCAGTGCTCGTCATCAAAAACGGACAGTTCTTGCTTTCGAACTTGGCTTTATGTCTTTTGCACGGTTGAAAGGTCCCGCCAAAATTGTTAGAAAAAAAGGCAAGTTTCTAGCCCAACTTAAACTAGCCCAAACTTCTGAAATTCACGGCCCAAAATGTAGGAATTTATAACAAAAAGCCAACAATTTTCAACTTTTCTTTAAAATTTAAGGAATGTTTTAAATTTTTGTTGTTGGCTTATTTTATCTTGGTGTACTGGCCAAATTTTCCGAACAATTTTGGTGACGTCGTGGCATAGAGAAGAGAACTTGTGATACCAATATGCGCGAGAAAGCTGCGCACAGTCACCAAATTGCTTCGGTACCTACATTCCCACGACACATTAATCACGCGCAACTATACTGATAATATCTCCTTCCTTTTTTTCTCTATGTTATTTCAACATAGTATAATAAATTAAAATGTTCCTCCTTCCATGGCTAAATAATTCTACATCAACAAGAAATTTGTGTTGCCCATTCACGTTTTCGCGGTTCTGTGTTGGTTGGCGACGGGTAGACCACTCTGCCTTGAGTATGGTCAATACTCTAATCCAGCCAGTAATGACATTTTACGATTTTGTTCATTCCCCCATACCTAGTTCAAGTTTTTAAATACGGCGTTAAACACTATTCCAAGTATACATATTTTATTCCAGTTCGTTATTATGCCTTGTTCCCATTATACTTTGTTTCATTTATAATTTATTCCACCACCCCTTGTTAAACATTATGCATGTCAAAAATCCCTGTTAACAACCTTAATGCTAAGAAAATTTCAATTGTGAAATGGTTATATAAATTCGAAATGGAAATTATAATTAATGTTGTAATTATCCTAATAGGTTTCCTTGAAAAAACCGTGAGTTTCATCGAGTTTGCTTTAAATTTAAAATTTATGCAAAATACAAACTTGGTTTGAAACTAGTGAAACCCTTGATATTATGGCTGCAATTATTCGCTAAATTAATATTGTAAATAACTTAATAGGTTTCCAAGAAAAAACTATGAGTTTCACCGAATTTTTGTTACATTTATGCAAATTAGCATTCTTGTGGCATCTTTTGAAATAGCGGCCTTATGCATGGGGAGGTTTGTAGGTGCATTTTATGCAAATTAGTATATTGGCGAAATTTTCCCGAATTACCTCAAAATTCTAAAATAGTAGAAATCCTCCTATGCGTTGTCTGCTAAAACATTCTAAATGACTTTTAGCTTCGGCTTTTCGGTTTGAGGGGTAAAATTTAAAGATGCGAAAGTTCCGAGTGTTGATTAGTGAGATGTAAACAGTAGTTCGTTTAGCTATAACCTGGTGGTAACTAAGAGAAGTACGACTATGGTAAAAAACAGCGATTTCCTTGAAATTTTTGTTACTGAACCATAGAGACTATTATACAAAAAGGACTTGGTTTGCCCAAGCCTAAAAAACAAAACGATAAGAGTTTTTTCCAGTTGACTGAAGCGCGGATATTTTATTTTTACCTCTCCGTGTGACGTAGTCCAGGAGAGGTTCTGTAACGGCCGTGTCTGTCTGTGTGTCTGTGTGTGTGTCTGTCTGTCTGTCCGTTGTTACACCCACGTGACCGCGTTCGCAGTTTGCGTATCGGAGCAAACGTGTTCGCCATTTCCGAACTGCTTTCACAGTCACGGAAATGGCTCCTCTACTTGAGTTCTCACACCACCAATCTTCTGGTCTTTGTCCATACCACACGGACACTAGTCTGTTCTTACTGGCTGCTAATCACCACCATCTTCTGGTCTTCGTCCATTCCACGTGGACACCAGTCTGTACATACTGGCTTCTAATCACCACCATCTTCTGTTCTTTGTCAATCCCACATTGACACCCGTCTGCACTTACACTGCCTTCTAACACCACCATCCACTGGTCTTCCGTCTATTCCACATAGACACCAATCTGTATCATTGGCTTCTACTCCATTATCATCGTTTGGTTTTAGGATATACGCGGCGATCAGCTAGGGTTACGAGAAACGTCTAGCCTCCCTAAGGTAGGATCGCTACCAAAGGTTTTCGCATTTGCGGTTTTTCCTTACTATTATAATGGAAACGAATCGTATATATACCCCAAAATTTGAAGAAAGCGGGAAGAGGGGTACCCTTCACTTTAAACGTCAATA
Source organism: Phalangium opilio (assembly GCA_019434445.1). Lineage (NCBI taxonomy): Eukaryota > Metazoa > Arthropoda > Arachnida > Opiliones > Phalangiidae > Phalangium > Phalangium opilio. The sequence continues at coordinate 143,208 of JAEQBA010003376.1, read as the reverse complement.
TTAGCAAAGTTTGAGAAGATAATAAGTATAACTTTATTTTAAACGATTTAACTATTATTAATGTTAATTATTGAAGATTAAAATAATTAAAAATAATTATATTTATTTAAATATTAAAGATAAACCTCTCGTGCAAAGAGAGAGATTATCATTGCCTCCTATATCTACCAAGGCCCGTGCATGCGATATATTTCCTTCATTGCCTCCTATATCTATCAAGGCCCGTGCATTGTGATATATTTCATTCATTGCATAAACATAAGCGAGATTGTTTTGGGAAAAAAATACTGCTTCCACTAATGGGTTTATACTCCTTGTTACTGTTGTATAGAGTAATCATGATAAAAGCTTAAAAAATTACGAGAGGACAGACCTTTTTTATCCTCATTCAAAAATATTTTTTGGTGCTAAGACTGCTTTAAAAAATCCAAACGGTTAGGCATTGGTAAAAAAGACAAATGATATTTTTCAAATCTTATGAGATAACGCCCACCTAGTTGAAAATTGCCGTTTTTTATCCGCGGGAGCCATTCTTAATGAGAATTTCGATGCTAGTAGGTTGTCAATTAAACTACCGGTATATTATTGTTGTTGGAAATTGGATATTAAGTCAAATTAAGTGGTTGTAAAGAGCCAGCAGGTTTTTGCCGCTTCTTTTTGTGAGTATTTGATTTTTATATGTAAAATGGAGGAAGATAATGTTGAGAGTAAGGATGAAATGCGGAAGCGCAAAGCGCGGGAAAGGATGAGGGCAAAAAGGTCGACGTTTTCATTGGATACTTAAGGTTATATAATCTTCTCGACACGGAGAGGTAATATTTTGGTTTTCCCGACTTGTTCTATATAATTTTAAAGACAATCCGTATTTTACTACTCTTTAGAATTTAATTCAATCTCCTGATTTTACTGGTAATGGATTTATTTCCTATAAATTAATTGAAATAAAAAATTACTTATCTCAGATTTTTCAACAATTCCATTTTCGTAAAATTTTATCATGAAAAATCTGAGATAAGTAATTTTTTATTTCAATTAATTTATAGGAAATAAATCCATTACCAGTAAAATCAGGAGATTGAATTAAATTCTAAAGAGTAGTAAAATACGGATTGTCTTTAAAATTATATAGAAAAATAAAATATCCGCGCTTCAGTCAACTGGAAAAAACTCTTATCGTTTTGTTTTTTAGGCTTGGGCAAACCAAGTCCTTTTTTATATAATATCTGTTCCTTCAGTCTGCATTTGTATTAATCTATTATAAAACAATTTTTTGCCTGAAATGCGAAATTTTTCACTTCTAGGACGAGGTTAAAAATGGTTCTACACTTCTACTAATTCTTATAAGATACGGCTCACAATTCGTTTTAGAACCCAAGCTTTATAGTCAACTTCAAAACCAACATCCTGCCACGATTTTTAAACTATCAAATCCGTATCTTTTACAGTCCACTCTACAATTACAATTATCCATGACATTGCGTTCACTGCCCTTGTACGTTTACAGTGAGTGGCACCGTGGCCAGTTATTTTAATTAAAATACCTAGGCCACAGGGTCAGTTTTAAAACAATCCTTATTTCCAACACTGATCCATCTATCCTTATGCCTTACTGAAGGCAACAGTGAAATATCCATGAAGCGTAAGCTTCTATTATAAATCCATGGCCTAAGTAAGGCAACTTAAGCCTTGGTCGAAACTAACATCTAAAATATAAATTAAAAAGGTATCTTAAGTATAGAATTTCAACCGAGACACATAATTAAACGAAAATTAGACCCGCCAGAGAAATATTTAATAAATATAGTGTTATTTTTATTGAAAAATATCAAGTTAAAGTTTCAAGGCGGTGAAATGGCAAATTAGCGTCGTCTACTGTAGAGTAATGAACAATTAGCGTCGTCTGCTGTAGAATAATCTTTTGAGGTACTTACATTTTTAATTAAATTAACATACTTAGACTTAATTAATTTTGATGAAACTTGAAAAAGGCACACCTTGAATAGTTACTTGTTATTTTAAAAGTATTCCGAAACGTAACTTCGCTTTAGTTTTTAAATGATTCGATGTACAGGAGCACCAAAAACCCCATGTTATTCCTATGGGAAAATCGGCGAAAATCTGTGAATTTTCATTTAACATTACGGGAGGGTGTGGGATCTTATCTAGAAGGGCCTACCGGCCCTCTAGAATAAACCCCAAGGAGTGGCAGGTCCCCCGCTCTACAAGCGCAAATAATGATGTTGCTCCTAAATTGGTACATGAGAGCTTCCGGCCCGTTTAATTTTGTTTAGCGGAAGTCGCCTTGTACAAGGACAAACCGGAATAAGGGGCAACAAGCAGGGTTGGAAATAAGGTGAATTTTGTTAGTGGTCCTCGGGACCAGCGACCCCTCATGTTGGAATTATTAAACTGGTCCTTGGGACCAGTGACCCTCGCATTAATTATTATTTTACCGGTCCCACTATAAATTAAATTTCTAAAATGGTGAGAATAAAAAGCACGTAAAGACACAAAAGTAAAGAAGCTGAAAATTCTAATTGATTTTGAATTTTTTACTGTAGGAGAAGTAGCATATAACAATTCATAACAGTTAACTTTTATTTCTTATCACAATTTTTCAACTAGTTGCCACTAAATATTAATCAACATGTCTATTGATATTTGAAGTTTTTAATCCTTTTCTGAACTATCGTTATTCCTTATTGCATTTTACATAAATTCGGTGGCAATATCTTCTCTCGCTATCAGTAAGCCAGATCAAAATGCTGTAATGTGACCATACACTCCTGCCTAATACGACTACTGACAACTAGTACTGGTCTAGAGCCTCTAGACTGTCAACTACAAGAGACTGATTCTAGAGTATAGACGCTAGTCAAGATCAATAGTTAATAGACTACAAAACTTTTGTAGGGAAGTTGTAGCCCAGGAATACTACCTAGGAGTAGAATTGGTAGAAAATGTGTTGAGCTAGAAAAATTCTAAAAAGGAACCCCGAATTAATAAACTGGTCCCACCGTCTATTTTTTCCAGAAACGATAATTAATAAAGTGGTCCCTGGGACCACTGACCCTAGGTTTTGGAATAAATAAACTGGTCCCAGCAATTAATAAACTGGTTTTGGACTTGTAAACCTGTCTTATTTCCTACCCTGGCAACAAGTTGAGGCATTCCTTCCACTCCTTGGGGTTATAGTCTCTATGCTGAACGTACCCACTAGGGGGTTCACTGGTCCCAAGGACTAGTTTAAAAAAATATCCTTATTTCCCAGGCTTCTGTCAATCTGTCTACACCACGGCCGTTAGGAAAAACCTGTCTGCTACACGTTCTCTCTCTTGCGAAGTTGTGCTCTTATTGAAGTGAGTTTCCATGTACAAGAATTGAAGAAAAGCTCTTAATGAAAGTGAAAAATCCTTCTCCCAAAGACACGAAAAACGGAACAGTGTGAGAAACTGTTAACGCTAAATCTGTGTTTATGATCATATTTTTATTATCATTGAAATGTTACATATGTTATCTTAACAGGGAAACTGTGCTAGAAGTATGATGGATTTTCTGAAAGATTGTCGTGTTATGGTCGAACGTTTAAGCTGGTAAGTGAAGAATATAATGCGACTTGGATGTCAATAGGGCATGTAAAGGATCCAACCATATCGAAACTATTATACTTTGAAAAGAAATAGATCTTTCTTGAAACCTTTCTTTTTAATTGTTCTTTTTTTTAAATGATTTTATTTTAGGGAAGATTTACAATTTCACAAACTCTCTTTCCAAAATTCCGAAATGAGTTTGGTAAATCTTCAAAGGGTGGCGATTAAAGAGGTATTTGCGAAATTATTGGAATGTTCCCAGTTTTGGGAAAATACAAAATTACGGATACCTTATTTTTAGGAAATGAAAGATGAGGAAAATTTTAACTATGATCACTTAAGCAAAGATGATCTGATCAAAGAAGTAAAAGCCAAGGATGATCGAATCAGGGAACTGGAAGCCAAGGTATTTTTCAAAGCATAGGGTTTTTTTAGTAGTGTGAAATGAAGCGCAAATATTAAGAGAATTTTTTGGGACCATGGCCCATTTTAAATGGATGAGTGGTCGAATCTGGTGTACCTTAAAGTAGAACCAAACTCTATGGGGTGGGTGAATAATTAAGGTCCTTGGTGAAGTCCCTATCATGATTGGCTCAAAGCTAATTGGGTATTTTTTGCTGATCCCCCTTCTTCCCTGCTTTAAAATACCATCAGGCCAAGAAAGTCCCAAGATTATTACAGGATTGCCACGGGTCAGGGAATTTAAAAATGGGCCGAAAAGTCAGGGAATGTTAAAAATTTCAGCAAAGTCAGGGAATTTGATTTTTGTGGGTAAAATTTCTGGGGATAAGTCTTTATTGAAAGAGTAATGAAAGTTTCTCCTCATCCTCTCTTAACACGGAAAACTCTAGAGCAATCCTTAAAAATTTACTTTTGTAATGGAATCTTATTTTGTTCAGTGTAATGTTTTAATTTCAAAAATGGGAAAAGAGAGAATCAGAACTTCATTAACGATAAATAAGCAAGTTGACGAAATTGAAAGACTCAATAGGCTCATTAAAGAACTGGAAAGGAGGATCAAAGATCTGATGGTATGGAAATAATGGAACATTCTTCATTTTCATGGTCAATAGAAAAATTAATTAGTTTAAGAACTATTGTTAATTATTTTATAAAATAGGAGCAATGTGGAGTAAATCAATTAGCCAACGATGGCTACGTGAAAACTGAACCTGTTGAAAATTACCCAGGAAATAATGGCCAGGAGTTAACCCTTCCAATCGTCCAAGGCAGTCCGTGTAAAGAGGATCTTATTCAAGAATCAACTGTTTCTAAAAGTCAATATGTTGCGGTGGTTCACGATACCAACACCGAAACTAAAATTACTTCGAAAAAGGCTGAAAATGAGGGGATTACGAGTAACAATTTGCCTCTACGCGCGCCTTTACCCTCTAACCTCGAGGTCGAAAACCATTTCGCAATATCTCCTGACACATCAACGACAAAAAGCCATTCGCCAGGCCTCTCGAGAGCAATATTAACATTAAGGATGATTCTTTTCGTAAATCACAAAGTGTCTCGACTGAGGGAGAAACTGAGGATATTAAAACTCGATCGCCGAAATTTCGTGTTCCAGAATTTAATGTTGAAGTCGAAAATCATCTTGATGCAAATGTCGAACTCGATTCACTAGGAGGATCCCTAGAAAACGATCTTGATGATAACCAATCGACAATTGCGAGGAAAACTTATAATAGACTAAGTGAAACTATGAAACTGCGCTTGCGAAAGCGAAAGTTTGTTGATCCGAGGTCATCGAGTGTTCCAGTGTATGTACCTAAACTAGGACGTAACCCAAGTGAAATATCAGAATTGACCTCCGTCTCATTGGGAAGCCATTTGCCCGAAATTCCGGTTGAAGTTGAAAGCAATAGTTTGGTGTCCAACTTGGAGACACGTCAAGATGTCGCTCCAAAGAACTTCGAAGGTAATACCTCATCGCCTTGTTCGGAAGTTGGTAAGCCATTTTATGCTTTAATAGTCTTGAGTACCTAAGATGGGGGAAATATGTCAATCAATCAATTCCGCTTTCTCGGTGTAAAGTCTAATACAGGGTTCAAAAAAACCCAGCCCACCGGGTTTTATTGCGTATTTAGGTTTTTTTTGGGGGGGGGGGGGTTTAGCCACATCGTAGTGTACGATGAGGCTCTTAGTTTGACCCGAGCCGTCATAGTAGTAGTAGTGGCCGGGGTTGTCGCTTCGTTATCGTCAGATTTTAGCTTAAAAGGAACTCTATAGTACCTCTACCCACCAATAGAGTAATTTCTTTCCCATATACGGCAACGTCATAACCCTCTATCTCTTACCTTAGTGATATCCCCCCCTTCCCCGGGGGCAAATAGTATTCTCTAGTACAAAGTTGCCCCTAACGTAGGGGATACACAGTTCACTCCCCCTCCAGGGCTCCCACCATGTCCCTAAAATGCCTAAAAACCCCTACTTATTTTTGAGGTCCCTAAACCACCATACAATTGTGATTTGGTCCCTAAATCACCATATTCCTAGTTTAATGTGCCATCAGCTTATAATTTTCAGCCCAAAGTCCAAAAAAGAATGATTGTTAAAGAGTTACTGCCATAATTTTCGTCATCCACAAACTTAAAATACAAAATAAATCCTTGAAAAATCTAGTTTATTATGATATGTTTTCTTTTGTATTTGGTTTCGTAGAAATTTGTAAAATTGCAATCAAAGTTTAGTGTTTGGAAAAGGCCTAGTTAAAATTTTGTTTCGCTTAATGACGTAGTAAGGAGAAACTTTCACTCTAGATGTCGCTCACGTGACGCCTTTAAGTGTCTCAGCGCCGCGTTAAGCCTATTTTATTCAGATTCGCGCGGCATTAGTAGGCTCCGAGGGTCTCGGGCGCACGCGCTTGGCTTTTCCGCGAGATGCCGTGAGTGACGTAGCGAGGAGAAAAACCCGCCAAATATCTTCTCCGCAAATTTGCTTTTTCCCCCAAATTTCAAGTTTTCGAAGTGTTTTTTCTGTGTTTTCCCTCATATTTAAATATTTATTAAGCAAATTTTTGGAATCAGAAGAGTTTTAAACTCTCAAAAAAGTAAGGTTTTCTTTTGATTTGAGATAATTTTTAAATCAGTTCGGTATTCCTTTAAGTGTGATAGATAAAACATTGTATATATTCATGATAAAATGTAATAAACAAAAACTAAGTCAGTTTGACGATAAAATATTTTTACAAATATCTGACTTTAAAGTGATAGAACCAAGTTTATCAATAGCGAAGAATTGGCAACTCGGGTGTTAAAATAGATAGAATGTCTGTCAAGGATTATAAAAATATATATATTTCAATTAATTTAACCCATATTTAATTTTAAATTTGAGATTTAAAGTTAGACTTTTTGAATGTGGCGCTAACTGGTGGCGAAATCGCCAAACTTGGCTAAGACATTTTTCTCCACCCCTCTACCACCCTCTCTCCAAGTTCTGTAGAAGGTTTCATCCAATCCAATAGTGGTTTTCCTACTATCCATGGCGGCGCGATACGTAGTTCTTGATTTTTGACTTAAGTGTAAAAGTTTTATGAAACAACGAAAATAAATAATATCCTATTTCGTGTATAAGATTTTAAGAAAATACTTTAATTTGAAAAAATATTGCACATAATAAAATGATTTCAATTGCAAATCTTTGGATGTTTATATTGGGAATGGCCCTGCTTCCATAAAACCATGATATTCTTCCGATGGATATTCTCTCCTGATTCTGTTAATAGCACAACTTGGAATTGGTCGCCTAACTCTCCTCCCCAATCTTCTACAAATCCAGCGAGTATACAACCGGTATATCAAATATCTGTATGTTCTAGAAACCAGCAGCTTTATGTATAAAATATTTAATAAAAATATTTTAAAACACAAACTCACGGATTTATTTCATCAGGTCTTGGCACAAAATTATTTTCCCGAAATTCATCAAATAAAATGTTTAAAATATTGGGTCTCATTATGTCATTAAAGGTGTCAGTTTCAATTATGCAATTTAAATCTCCTATTAGTTCTATGAATCTTTGATTTGGAGGATTATCGCGGCAACAAAAACTTTCCTCGACTGTTGGCATAATAAAACATTGTCCGCAGTTACACCTGTTAGACATAAATGGGTTTCGTCTGTTAATTTACAAAAACCAAACCTTAAAGACTTTGATTTTTAATTTGTTTATTATAGATTTTAATTACCAATCAGTGTTCTGCAGCCTCGGGTTATCTACTTCCATCACTCCCTGCTCTGCAGCAGCTGCCAAAGGCTCAAATTGATATGGTTGTAAACCAAACTGTTCATCTTCTACCTCTGAAGAGGAACCATCCTCATTCGCCTCGTTAATAATTACTGATTCTTCGGATTCAGTACTATCTACTTCTGATTCTGAATCAGATCCCGAAATGATAATTTCTTCAGAGTCTTCCAATAATTCTGAACTTGAACTGGATTCTGACATTTTGTTACTTAAGCAGACGACATAACAAACAAAAACCTACTATACGGCAAGAAGTTTCTCTAAAATCCTACTATTTTGCAGCGACCAATGAAACCGCTTACCTTTATGACATCATAATGGGGCAAACAAGTTGGATGGTGACCCATTATATATTCTTAAATTTTTAAATTTAACGGAATTTTCTTGATTTTAACAATATTTTATTAATTTTTGATGTACCCCACGTGGTTGTAGGCACTTTTTTCTACTTGTAAATGCCTAGCGTTTGTACTAACATAAAAAACTTGGTTCTATCCCTTTAAGTCATTTTGTAAAAATATATTTCAAATGAAGATCTCATTTTGGTTCCTATTTGGTCCCTAGTTTAAAAATTCGGTGCCTATTTCACGCTAAATAGTCTGAAAGATTCCCTATTTCCTTATGTTTTTTTAAGATTTTGGTGGGAGCCCTGCCCCTCTCAACCGAAATTACTCTATAGGGATAACTGAGGTCGGTTACCGTGTGTTTCGTTCTCGTTCGGTAGCTATCGCCATCTATGTTATGTTTGACTGGTACATTTTGGCGGTTAATTCAAATATGGTTTTAGATAGAGCTAACATAGTGTTAAAGGGCGCCACCGGAGGCTTGCGGGGTCAAACTGTTGCGAAGCATAATGCCTAGCCCCCCGCCGCGACAGTGGCGCCACTCCCTATAGCCAAAAAGCTGAGTGGTTTCCCCCGTCCCTAAAGGCAGACTGCCTCGGGAGAGGTCCGGTTAGCCCCTTTAAATGAGCGTTATGCGTTTGATCCTTTTAGCATTGCTAAAGGTAATTCGAGGGGATAATCACTAAAATGCGTAATCACTATAACTAAACTTCCTCTTTCAAAGGTTTCTGGGCATAAGTCCTTGTTAGAAATTTATAAGATGCGATAAGTGTGCATCGGCATAAGTCTATGTTGTAAACTCATCGAGGGGATTATCACTAAAAAGTAAAAACTATCTGTTCTTCGATTCGCCGGAATATTAGAATTACAGCATAAGTAAATTTATACGGTTATAATTTTATCACTGTTTAGAATTGGGCATCGAGGGGCTATTAACTCTGATTTTATGCACGGTAAATCATTTAAGCATTGAAAAAGATAGCGCTATTCACCCATTAGGGTAAGTTATAGAGGGGTTATCCACTCATTAGGGTAGGATATAGAGGGGCTACTCACTCGTACGATGTGGCTACTATTACGAGCCCTAGGGCCGTCTTGTTTCACTTTAGCAGTTGCGTTCGTGGTAGAAATTGTCATTCAAAAGTAACAGCTTAATAAAAATATCTTAAAATATTTCATTGGAAATAATGAATATTTTTAAATAATACTTTTGAAGTTGAAACAACAAATATCTTAAACTATCTAGCATTCAAATTCATCAAAATTGAAGATCTTAGGGATGGGTTTTATTAAATGGGTTTTTATGGTGGGTAAAACCCAATTAAACCCGCGGGTTTTTTTTAATTCGAACCCTGGTCTAATAGCGTATTCCATTTACCTGCTATGAGACCGCTCTCTATTTGCTCTCGATGACATAAAATCCGCTTCCTTTCATGAGCTGCGTTAACGTTTTTTAACAAATTTAGCGAGCTATCTGTTCTGTACAGATAGGCACCATTGAGATCTCGGATCCAGCGCTCGGTAATTGGAAAACGGAAATCCGAGCTCGACATTATCTAGCGGCATTGAGCGGTAAATGAAATACGCTACTGCCATTGCTGCTATGTAGGTGAAAAACTGAAACCCTTTTCACTCCTGGTGTAAATAGGTAGAACCCCATTTTAAAGTTCATACCTGAGTGAGGGGTTTGCGTAAAATTGGCAAAAATCTCGGGGGTTTGATACGTGTCGTAAAAAGTTTCAATCAAACCATGCGGCGCTCAATGCAATGCTACGATGAAGTGGGCTTTGGTATGCAACTCAAAATGGTCAGGCATAATCTTGAAAAGTGTCTGGGATTTTTTGTCTGAAAACTTTTAACTCAATTCCCCTCGTTCTTCCTCTTTAATTCAGAACGTACTTAAATTGAACGAGTTTTTTGTTCTTGTTTTGACATCCTCGATGTAGCTTATTTGAACCAATTATCCAGGCTAAATTAGATTAAACTTAGTATGGATGAAATCTATAACGTCACATTAATACGCGGACCAGAAAAACCCTTCAAATGTGATTAGTGTTTCTTTGGAAAATAGAACATTAATCAGAACTCGGGGGTGGCTTTTGCCAAGCGGAAAAACGAAGTGAAAACTAGACGTGACAAGGTAGAGGGAGTTCCACAACGAAATAAATTGGTATAACTCGTGTTCTCGCAGCATCCGCTAGTATTTGATTATTCGAACGTCAGTCGAATATGAAAATACGACCTTTCTAGTTTCGCGGGCCTGCATTTCAGTTGATGTACATCTTCTTTTTGTTAATAAGGTCGTTTCTTCATCGGCTAACCCCCTGATCAGTACCGTTTCTTTTTTTTAAAACTTAGTTTTCGTAGGCCTTAACATTATCCTTTTTTATGAAGTGCGCTTGAATGTTACAGTATTTTTGATACTAAAAAGTAAATGGTGTATGTGTGGTTTTTATATTTCATTTATAATTTTCTGTAGGGAAATTCAAGAAGAAACGTTCAACTCGGTTCAAATATTCCACTGAATATAAAAGGGGTCTACAGCATCGCGCTAGAATAAGTAACGAAGAAAAACCCTACAAATGTGATCAATGTGGCTATGCAAGCAGGTGGAAGAATAATTTAATCTCACATAAATTCATTCATAGCGGCGAAAAACCCTTCAAATGTGATCACTGTGACTATGGCAGCACAATGAAGACTAATTTGATCATTCATCAACGCATTCACAGTGGTGAAAAACCCTTCAAATGTGATCAATGTGACTATGCAAGTACGCGGAAAAAAGATTTGATCACACATCAACGCATTCACAGTGGTGAAAAACCCTTCAAATGTGATCAATGTGACTACGCCAGCACAATGAAGACTAATTTGATCACTCATCAACGCATTCACAGTGGTGAAAAACCCTTCAAATGTGATCAATGTGACTATGCCAGCAGGCGTAAGTTCCAATTAACCACACATAAACGAATTCATAGCGGTGAAAAACCCTTCATATGTGATCAATGTGACTATGCAAGTACATGGAAGAAAGATTTGATCACACATCAACGCATTCACAGTGGTGAAAAACCCTTCAAATGTGATCAATGTGACTATGCCAGCACAATGAAGAATAATTTGATCACTCATCAACGCATTCACAGTGGTGAAAAACCCTTCAAATGTGATCAATGTGACTATGCAAGCAGGCGGAAGTATGATTTGATCACGCATCAACGCATTCATAGCGGTGAAAAACCCTTCAAATGTGATCAATGTGACTATGCAAGCAGGCGGAAGAAAAATTTAATCTCACATAAATGCATTCATAGCGGCGAAAAACCCTTCAAATGTGATCACTGTGACTATGGCAGCATAATGAAGACTAATTTGATCATTCATCAACGCATTCACAGTGGTAAAAACCCTTCAAATGTGATCAGCGTGACTATGGATGCAGGCAGAAATGTCATGTGATAGTACATAAACGGAAAAGTCACATGAATGGATGGATTCACATTTTAAGTATGCAGGACAAAAACGATCTATCATCCTCTTCTGTAATGAATACCCCGAAAGTTTTTTTTAGCGAACCTTTCAAGCGTTTTGATTCCCAAATCTTTATCTTCGTCGTTTTCGCGTATACCGAAAGATTCCAGTTCCCAAAAAGCGCGAAGTTGGGTTGAGATGGCTTCTTCCTCTTGAGGCGCGATCGTGTTGACAAGCATGATAGAGATCGCGTTTACTCCTATGTCACGTGCGGCTACCGTAGCTGGGCCTTGGAGTGTCCAACCAAAGATGGTTTCTAGCGCGGTAAGAGTAGGCCCGAACCGTTGGCTTTTTCCGCTTGCGACAGCCCATAAATAATCCGCGCCTATAAGTACGTCGATAGAATGTTGGTTATTATGTCCAACTTCTACCGTGGTCAGGTCTGCCATGAGGAGATTGCGCTTTTGGAATTCGGTGAAAACTGACCCACAGATTGTCGGTGTTTCGTAGGCTTGAATGAGAACGCTTTTCTCGGGATTGTGGCGGCTTCTCAGTTCTAGTTGCACCTTTCGTCTCAGGGCTCTCTCTGACGTCTGGCTTCCGAAACTGTTGGTTTCTAGGAATTCTTCGGATAGAATCTGTAGTCCAAGTTCTCGAGATACGGATTCTTTGATAAATGTCACGTGGCTACCGGTGTCGAGTAGGCATCTGACTGATTTATGGTCGGTTTCACCTGGGCGACTGGCTTCTGCTAAAGCGGTTTGCAGGAACACGGCTTCAGTCTTTTTTCTAGTGACAACGGCTGTCATCTGCGATACTCCACTTTCGATTGGCGGGTTTTGGGGAGGGTTATTCGCGATACGCGTCTCGGTTCGATCACAGATACTTGAGTGATGACGTCCTCCACATTTCTTACACGTGCGAAATCTGGAGGTGCACTCGCGAGCTTGATGTTGGTCCCGAAGACAAATAAAGCAGCGCTTTTTCTGGCTAAGTAGGGCTTTTTTGTCTTGAATCGATAGTTCGGTACACTGCGTAGTGGTGTGATCACTTTTTCCGCAGTAGAGGCAGGATTTATTTCCGGTGTTCACGGTTAGCGCGGCAGCCCCGAACGGAGGCCTTGGCCTTCGGCTATCGTATCGACTAAAGTCCCGCGGTTGCGACGGTCTTTCGGGGGGTCTGCGGTCAGGTTCGGCGAATCTCCGATCTAAGTTTTGAGCGGTCGAGCGCGTTAAGACGGAGGCGCGTTCCCTGCTTGAGATTTCTATTTGTAGAAAGTTCATTAAGTCGGCAATTCGTAATTGGCCAACTGCGTCGTGTTCTCGGCTGAATGCTAGCGTAATGTCTTCCGGGAGTCGTTGTGTAATGATTGGACAAAGCAGGCTCCCGTAAGTTTGGTCAATGACCTGTAGGTTTTCCAGGCTTCTTATCTGCAACATACACGTGTCGTAGAGTTTCCGTAGACCAGCCAAGTCGCCGGACTTTTTTACAGCTGGCAGGCAGAGTAGGTTGTGCATGTACTCCGAAACTAGCATTTGTTTACGGCCAAATCTTCTTATTAGTTCGGAGATTGCGTAATCGTAGTTTGCGTCTGATAGCGATAAACCTTTTACTGCGACTAGAGCGAGGCCTTCTAAATACGAAATGAGGTAACTGAATTTCTCCGGTTTTGAGAGAGTCGGGTTATTATGAATAGCGCATTCATAATGCGCCCAGAAGTTCTGCCAATCGTTGATTTCTCCCGAGAATCGTCGGATTTCTAATTTTGGCAGTCTTATGGCTGGAGCGGTATTCGGTGGCGCGGCGGTCATCTGGCCGGCACTCGGTTGGCTTGGGGTTCCGCTCCCGGTGAGCGTTAGAATTCCGGGCGGCGGCATCGGCGTGCCGCTACCGGTAGGCGATGGAGGTCCGGTCAACGGGGTCTGCTGCCCGTTTCCGGCTGGTGTTTGCGACCCGGTCGGCGTGGTGATTAGGGTGCTGTTCGTCGAGGAGCTCGTGGCGAGGCTAGCGGCAGCTGCTATAGCGGTAGCGGCTTGATTGTGGACCTCGAGAGCGCGTCGTCCTCGTGATTGGGTTATAATGAGGTCATCGATATAGTCCTGTGATGTTTGCTGGTCTTTTTCCATCTCAAGCGCGGTGGTAAAAAGAGGCTCCATTGCCTCATTTATGTTAACGAGGCTAATTTCCTTTGTTTTAAGGATAGCGAGGTACCCTTCTATAGCGGCGTAATCGGGATTAGGCTTTCCTAACTCGGTTTCTAAACTGTTTTTAGCGCGAGACGCGGATTGTTTGGTTCCCGTACGTTTGGATTTTAGGCGCGTAAATTCATCCATTGTTTTTAAGTTTTAAAGTTTTTACTCACGGAATAAGTTAAAGTTCGGTTCACGAAAGCGTAATTTAAGCGATTACAGCGTAGTTATTTTCAAGTTTAAAAGTTTTTACTCACAAAACCGTATTTTCAGCGATTAAAGCGGAGTGGCGAACGCGTTACTAATTATCCCGGGTTGGTCGGTACCAAAATGTGGGAGCGGTTACTGAAATCTAAAGGTTTTTTGTAGGCTGGTTCGTAAATTAGTAGGCGCGTTATAGTTCCTTTAAAGCGATAAAGAAAAACGAAGCGATTTAAATCAATAAAAAATAACATGAGTTTTATTAAACGAAAAAAAATGATAATTGCAAAAAAAACGACTAAGTTAACGGACACGAGGGTCGGGGGAATTTAACGTAAAAAACTCTTAGTTAAGTTCGACGCGAGGGTCGGTTGTTCGAGGTCTAAAACCCGGCTAGGACCGTTTTAGCGTTAAGTCCTAGCGCTGAGTATAGCCAGCGAAGAAAGCGAGAGTGGGGGTTAGCCTATAAGCGAGGCTTAACCTGGAGCGAGAAGATGGTGTCGGAGAGAGTGACCAAAGAGTTCTGCTACCGAAATAATGGGAGAGGCGCGTTTTTATAGATTTTACAGGTGAGGTCAAAGGTGAAAAAAGTTAAGGTACTTGAACTTGTTTTGCACGTGTGTTTGTAAAATGTCAGAGGTCGAAAGGGATTATAAGGGATGGTTATTTACGTAGCTAGATATGCTTTTCAATTTATACAAAGGGGAAGGGGTTGTATAGAAATGTTTAAGAATGGCACTTGTAAATTTAGTATTGTATGGCAGAAGTTTATAATCTGAAGTAAGGAGCATTTTTTAAATGTAAAGTTAAGTTTAGAATCTTAGATTTGACAAAAGTTAATTTATATTTTTAAAATTCATTGAAAAATCACGAAAACAAAGTTTCGATATATCAATGATTTTGTCTTGTCGAGCTTGTTCGCCAGCAGTCGCGCCGCCAGCAGTAGGCACGGGTAGGCACGTGCCTACGTAGGAAAATTTTGGCCTACTTGGGGACCTCCAAATTTTTAAAAACGTGCCTATGGAGGCCTTCATATAAAATTTTATTTCTTACTTCAACCGCGTATGAACAACTTTATGTACCTCCACAGTTTATATTTCTAACTGTAAAAATCTAACACAACATCACACACCTGCATTCACTCCCCTAAGGGTCCGTTAGTACCTGTTCGACACATTCGCTGCACTATGCTTTTATGAGAGACCATTTTAAAAACCCGTTTTCTTTATATTTTAAAGAACAAAAGGAAAGGTTATCAGACCGGGCCATACTTTCAATTAACCGAGATATATCTAACTAAATAAGAGACAATACTATCTTAGTGGTCGATGAATTCGGAAAAGCTTCGAAGAGAACAATTTCATTCTTTGACTAAATGTATGAGGAGGGGTCGCTGGGACACGGTTGCCAAAATTTCAAAACAAAGGGGAGGGGGCCTCTAGATCGTGCTGTGCCTACACGAGAAATAATCCTCGCGGCGCTACTGTTCGCCAGTTTTATGACATCACTATGACGTGGAAAAAAAAAAGCGCGGGAATCCTATACGCGTCTCGGGTTTCTCGCCAGTCTAAACTCTGGTCCTGATAGCGTAGAGAGTAGCACCGTCTCAGGTGATAAAATATATCTGTGACGTCAAACTACTGAAACTTTTAGCCTTTCATAAAAAGTGGATTTCAAATCATTTCAAATGAAGAATTTTCCAATGCACATTGCCAAATAACCAGAAATCGGAGAAATAAAAGCTAGATATTTCTGAATTCACAGAAACTAATTCCATCTTTTGTAAATAAATCAGAGGTTTTTCAAACGAAGCTTCTCATACACTTTAAATTTCATTATTACATCAACGTCATTATTGCACCAGAATTATTATTGTCACTGATACTGAGTCTAATGTATCAATAACATGGGTAAAACATAGGTATCGAAATGTAAAGGGAGAGTGAAGTGGAAAATCAAGTGATCTTTAATGGATTCTTCCACTAATTATAAGACCAGTCTGCATAGTCAAACATTCAGGAGATACAGTCTCCGAATGATATTAAAATTAAATTAGGTTCAAATTTAAAGGATAATTTTAAATAAGGGCCTCTGACCTTCTTCCTTATTTCTCGACGACATGTTATCTACTGAGGACTAATTTCCATCTAACAAAGAGACAAGTCATATTCTTCTCTCTTAACCACGAGTGATGCCACATAGGAAATAGAAATCTATGGTGGATTTTTGTCGCCCTATCTCTGACGTAAAATAAAATGGGAAGAGACCTTTCAGCGAACATCCTCAGATGGGTACTTGGAGGTTTCAGGCGCTTATGCTATTGCAAAATTTATTTCCATTATTTTCGAAAGCTTAACTCTTTTAGAGCGTTACTAAAAGATAGACAGACTGATACATTACGAACTTTTCAATGAAATTCCTCACTTTTACAAACCACTTCTTCTCCGCTCCAAACTCTATTGGGCATACATTGTCTAACGGGTGAACCGATTAATGTATAATCGAAGTCACACGTGAAGGATACTTCTGCTCCTAAATTGTATTTATTGCCAAACTTTGAGCCATGTAACGGTGTTCCAGGATTTGGGCAATGAGTAGATTCTAAAATAGGGTTAAAAGTAGTAAATAAATGTAAAGTCGAAAATACAGATCGGAAACTTTCGACGGTGAACAGTCTAGGTAATTCTCGAAACGCAATATGTGATGCAGGAAGAATATGTGAATCGAATTTACATGCAGTTATAAATAATTGATTGAATAGTTGCATTACCTCCAATTCAAATGCTATCAAATAATTTATGTTCTATCAAATATTGGAGTACAAAGGTTTTATGATACAACGGGATACGGACGCATGTAAATCACTTGCAATTTTCCCAGTATAACACCAACTTGTTAGGGTAAGTATCGAGACTAGTTAATGACGAAAGTTTCCATCACCTGTGATCTTACCAGAAACGCAAACTGCAGGCTCCCCTGACCATTGTCCATTTTCTAAACATTCTCTTTCAACTGCTCCGGACAGAGTGAAACCGGGAAAACATCCAAATTGCACGATATCGCCAATATTACTACCTGTCCCCATTTTTACAATTTCCCAACCATCATCAGGAGTAGGTGGTATTGAACACGTGATTTCTAAACCATAATGAATAAAGTTTGAATATTAGCGAAGAATACTTTCCAATACAGCCATATTTATACTGTCAGGTCAGTGCGTTGAAACTTTTCTATTTATATCAACTCGTCTAGATAGTTTTGTTTCATTTCAGTTCACCATTTTAAAAGATGATGACAAGTTTAACCTCAGAGAAATAAGCCCTTTTATGATATTTAATTTTAGAAGTAGGAATGGATAACAGAGCAATCTGGGCGCGCGTCAATGTCCCGGAGGACCCGGACCCCGTTCCACGGGACGGAGGGGTATGAAAGAACAGGCGGGTCATAGCGACAGAGGTAAAAAAGATACTACGTATAATTTCGCCGTCCCCGTCAGCAACGTCATCAAAATGAGCCTATAAGATAATTTAAACTTTTCGTTACTTGTCGGATGGAGGGGCTCTATACTGGACTATGAGTCGGATTGAAGTAAATACTAATCGTTCTTCATTCCTACTCCTAAAATGAAATCTATTCCTGGTTAACACTAGCAGCAAAGAGAGCCGGCGTTGCCCGTCGTCAGCTCGTTTCGAAAATTTAGTTTCTTTTTTTTCGGGACGCCTATTAAAAAGATGGCGGTAAGTTCAACCCGAAAAGAAATAAGCTCTTTTGTGGGATATACCGAACCAGGATATTAAATATTAGCCAAATAGGTTAGTCCAAAACGATTGTTTTTTATATTTCTGACATGGCGTTTTTGACTTATCCCTGAGGATAAGTCACTACCAGGGGCGGACTGGCAAGCTGCACAACCATCTGCCAACGTTTTAAAAAGGGCCCCCAAGCCGATCCCTAAAATGAGAGGGGAGTATGTGGTTATAATGCACAGGGCCGTCGAGAGAGGGGGGCAGTTCGGTCCTTTTTCCCTGGCCCGTACCTCTCGGGGGCGCGGCCGGGCCTCGACCTTGGTTAATTCTAGTGGATAATGGTTGTAAAAATATAAATATAAAACTTAAAAATAAATTTATCTTCAACTAGAGCTTAATCAGTAAAATTCAAAAAGTGATAAAGAGTAGTAGTTTTAAAACTTTAGCCTTCTCTTAGCCTTCTCGAAAGAGCAGTTCTCGAAATAGCAACCACGATTCCAAAAAAACAGCGGCGTTAATCAAAACTGCTCTTCAAGAAATAGCAGCTGCTAGTTTAGAAATAGCGGCTGCTATTTTGGGAAATAGCAGTGTTAGTCTTAAGTTTTGAGCATTCCTTAACAATACAGTTTTGTTCGTTGGTTTTTTATGATAGTTTATTCAGTGATCATTTAATCAGTAATGTGACCTAATTTTTTAAAAAAGGTATATTATTATTTGGGAAGTCAATGAAGATAACACAATATTTTGGAAAAGGCGTAAAATTGGTAATGTGACATTTTTAGGAAAAGGCATATTATTATTTGGGAAGTCAATGAAGAAAAACAAAAATATTTTGGAAATGGCGTAACATTGGTAGTGACCTAATTTTTTTAAAAGGCATATTATTAATTGGAAAGTCAATGAAGATAAACAACAATATTTTGGAAAAGGCCTATCATTGTTACACTATTTCCAAAATATAACTAACCTAACTCAAACCAATCGAAAAAAAACCCCTTAAAATCCCAACCCAACCTGGCCTGACTTAATACTATTGACTTCAAATGATCAACTTTAACCAAACCGAATTATCCGTATCTGGCATAGTTCTATTTGAGTTCTTATAACATAGCCTACACCATAATAAATAACTATAGTTTTTCGCATCCCCGTTTTTCTGCTCTTTTGAGAACTGCTGTAACAGTACGCCACGTTTACGAGAACAACTGTATCGGTAACTGCTGTAACGGGTAAACTGTCATTTCGGGAAAACTTAGGGAATCCGCTCAACGGGAATCCCCCTCTCGGGGGCCCGGCCGGGCCTCGACCTTGGTTAATTCTAGTGGGTAATGGTTGTGAAAATATGAATATAAATATAAATATAAAACTTAAAAATATATTTATCTTCAACTAGAGCTTAAACAGTAAAAATCAAAAAGTGATGAAGAACAGTAGTTTTATAACTTCAGCCTTCTCTTAATGTGCTCTTAGTCCCTTATTTTCCCTTTTCTCACTAAGCATGAAAGTAAAATATAAACCGATTTTAAGTTTTGTTTCTCGCGGGATAGGCCAAGGTATAAAAGTAGAGTCGGATACAATTTAGACTACAAAACTATCTCTTTCCGCTTTATAAATTAATAAATGAACATTATCTTATGAGATGCCATTTACCAATGTCCGATTTATGGATACGTAACTATTTTGAATTAGTGAAGGACCAATTTTGAAATATGCAAACCCCGAAAAGGAGGGCCCCCATTGACTGGGGCCCCACTGCCAGTGGCAGTTGGGGCCCTATGGCCAGTCCGCCCCTGGTCACTACAATGGTTTTTATCCTCCATTCCCTGTGAGATAGAACGTTGAAATGCAGCAAGTGGTTTCCTAAAACCCCGAAACGTTTTACTACAAAAACGTGCAACCCCAAATTCTATAACCTTGAAATTTTTCCTCCCCTCTTGACTTTGGCCTCTAATTATAGTTTAGGACTAGAACGGTGAACCCTTTTTCCATTGTCTGACGAAAACAGGTTGAACATAAATTAATTAATAAGAATGCCCGTGTCCTAGCTTCAAAAGACGGAACGCATTGTGAACGGGTATCGAACACGTCATTTGAATTACTTGGTATTCTAAACGTTCCTGATTGACTGGCACAAAAGCAAAAAGGACGACAAATACGAGGGGGAAAGAGCTTCGCCGGTTATACTTTGCTTCGTATAAAACATTCTTTCGCTATTTCAATCATTTTATAAGCATGTTAGTTAGGTTAAAAAAAAGATAAATTCAAACTTACTTCGACAATAGGGCTTCTTGGGTCTCCAACCAGATTCTGTGCATTCGCTGAAATGAGCTCCAATAATCTGGTAACCTTTCTTGCAGGCGTAACTAATGGTATATCCAAATTTGAAATGTAACGCATGATAAGTTAAATTTCTTTGGCCGAATTCTTTGATGAATCCGTGTTTAGGAATCGACGGCGCAGTGCAAAATACTTCTACGAAATTAATTAAGGAAATCATTAACATTTGTATTCCTCCTTTTCAAAAATGTCTGCTAACAATCGCGGCGACTTCAAACAGATATTGAGAGTGAAATCAAGAAAAATTTGGAAGAAAAAGTTGGAATAGGGTTTTCATTCCAAAATTCCCTGACCTTCACGGGTTTTTCCCTGAACTTCTAACCGGCCTTTCCATTTTTCTAATGTTGTGATTAAAAATACCATGGCGATGCAAACTATAACAAACCTACCGAACCAATATGAAATTCCCTGGAACCCTTTTCTCTAAAACGTTTACATTGACTTGTTACAATACACATTGTGGAAGCGACCAACCGTTGTAAGTAACTGTTATACCAAATTGCAGACTCATGAAAGAGCAATTACTATTTGCAATAAGCAAGACTCCTTTCATTTCATTCCACCTTCAGTAATTACATTAGCATTGATGAGATAACGCTTGAAAGTTTAATTCCGAAGTTCAGACCCATGTCGATATTGAAACTTTTAAACCTGATTCATTTAATGTTACTTCCTTTTCAAAATCTGTAACATTATCCATTTAGATGATAATTTATAATCATTTGCAAAATCAACGTGTTTTGTCTATTTCTCATTTCACGTTCTGTTTCATAATTCTTTAGTTTTGTGTACTAATTTCTTTCGCAAGCATTATTACAATTTTCATTCAAAAATATTAGTGTTGGTCAAATATTTTCATTACTAAAAAAAAGTTGGGGAACCAAAATAATACCTCTTCTTGTAAATGCTTCATTAGATCAGTTGGAAACTTTTAATTGAAATTCTAGATTGTACCTTCGCACTTGGGAAATGTTTCGCTCCAAAAAGGTGGAATAGGTTCATTTCTCACTTCTGCGCTTAATTCCAAAACATTTTCTTCGTCTTCATAGTAATCTTATTTTTTATCCGTACAGAAATTGCGGTCAATGCCCTCGTAAATGGCGAATCCCTCGTCACACAAAACGTTTACTTCGTCTCCGGGGATGAAATAGTCACGAGTTTGATGAACGGCTTCATATTGGACATGATCCTGAACCGGTGGATCGGGACATGATAGAGGCGCTAGAAATAATGTTTTACATGGCTTGAATTAGAAAAAAGAAACACACGCGTTAATTGTGATTGTTCATGTGCATCTGTTAGTGGGGTAAAGCACAAATTGCTGGAACAAAGCTCTACTAGCTGAACGATTACGAACAGTTTAGCTGAACGGTTCGCAATCCATAGTGACAAAGTCAGTATTCAGAGACAAAAAACCATTACTTTCATTATAAGATTTGATAATCACATTCATATTTTAATCTTAGATTTTTCGTAGCATGGTCTACTACTCTTTAAAGAAGCAAATGTTTTGTGAAACCTAATGGACATGGATGTGTTTAGGAGATGGAAAAGGGGTAAAAAATTCAATTTTCCGCAGTAAGTTTGAAATAAGCGACTGAATCTGTTAAAGGGAAGTTAAAGAGGAAAATTGAAGATTTTTTTTATTGATTCTTCAACTATTAATAAGACATATCTGTGTAATTAAACATTTAGAAAATATCTCCACTTGTTTTAAAAACGAAAGTTACAGGGCGTTACCAGAGGTTTGTAGGGGACCTCTATGCCTATACGTGCGAACGGCGGACTAACATTTAATTCATACAAAGCCGCCTCGGCCGCAAGCCTGCAGTGGCGCCTTTTTAAATTCAGATTTCATCAATGAAATCATCAAAGTTGCAACAATAGGCAATCGCGTAACGCCCCGTTATCAAGGTAACAAGTTTTCTCTCCTCAAAGGTTACTAAATCAGTATTGGCCCCGTATCCTTGTGTCGTGAGGAATGGGGTTTACCGACTCTGCACAGTTTTTGCGTGCACGCTTCATGTCATGTTTCTTTACGACGAGAGAATGAGTGGGAACGAGAGCAATTGGCCACTGTGCAAAGCAGTATTACGTTTTCCTTCCCACCACCAATTAACGAAATAGATTTCCTTCATATTTTACAAAGAGCGTTTGTCACTGCTCGTGTGATTTTCACTACGTATTTGGTCCCGCCGTGATTAGCACAATAAATGCAATGTTTATCATACCCCCATCAGAGAGAATTTATAATAGGGAGTGGAAGCTCTTGCCCTTGACAGTGCTAAATACAATGTAGCTCAAACAAGTAGGCTGCGACGCTAAAACTGGCCAGGTAAATTTCCGGTCACATGACTCTCCATTAATTTTAAAGTTTGCCCTCAATCACTGATGGTTGTACAATTACCCAATAAGGGTTCGCGATTTCGAGTGCGACTGGCGTCATTTGGAGTTATTTTAAGTCAGACATTTCCCTCTCCCTAAAAAGGTAGTGTCCATCTCACCTAGACCCTCCCGCAACATTCTAGACCCGCCCTAGAGGGAGGGGCCACAAAAAATAGTACCGGAAATAGACCTGGCCAGTTTTTTTGATCACGTGATTTTTGAGCTACATAATATTCCTCAGTTTCACTCCCTATTATAAATTCTCTCTGCCCCCTTCCCAAATATTTGCTCTAGATAGCGTTTGAAATGGAAATTTGGTTAGCTGGAGGCGCCACTTTTTATTTATCGGTCCAATGGACTTTCTGTATAATTTCATACTAACGCCGGCATCTGGGTCTTGGATTATCCCATACACCATCATAGCTGCAAGTCAATACTTCACTTCCAACGAGTACGTCCTTGCCACCGCATGAAAAGCTTACTGTATCACCGACGTGGAAACTATTGCCGACACGTTCACCGTTTAAGGGTGTACCTGGATCTCCGCAGCTAGGAATCTCTGAAATGAAGGACAGAATGGTATAAGAGGTGGTTTTACGACCTCGAATACACGCATGTTACATCACTGCATACTGAAAACAATAATTTTCAAGAAATACGATAGATGTCGCGTTTATAGTTACAGATTCAAAGTGTAAATCGAAAAAAGTAATAATTCCCGAGTCTGGCACAGATGGAAAATTATAATTTTCCCAGAATTTAGTTTTTTTTCCCTTTTCTTTAATCAAGTTTCTATCAAAATAGCAGACGTTAGGAGGCTTGTGACTACAGACTACACTCGAAAGAGCTAAACTTGTTCAAAATTTTAAAGTTATTGATTCACGGCGTTTGTGACGGCATCAGTTATTCGTCTTAAGACAAAATATTTATCAGAAGAGTTGTACAGTACAAAGGTCAATGGTCAGTTAACAATTGAATACTTGCAATTGATTATTATGAGAGTTAACATTGAGCTTCAATTTTTCACTATTATAATATCAAGTCAATGTAACTCGTAAAATATCTCACTATAAATGGAACTCGCTATTACTTCGAAGTGATATAGTCAAATTTGGAAATTGGAACAATTTAGAAAACTTTACTGGGGCACGAAACCATTCGTAGGCATTTAAGATGCGCCGCTAGAGGCACCTAAAGTCGATTACACGAAATTAATTCACTGCCTACGAGTAAATTTTTCTGAATTAGTCTTTTCTAGAAATACCCTAATTTAGAGCCCTAATGAAATTAACACTGTTTCCAGATAAATAATTCTGAGCGTCAAATTTTATTACGAAAAGCTTAAACCTTAACAATGTTTTTAATTTTCATTGCATACAGATTAATTGAAAAATGAAAACTTACTTTCGCATATGGGAAGATCCGTTGACCATTTAAGTTCGTTTTCAACCAGGGTTGGCAACCACCTATCCAGTCCGGTTTAAACCACCAGGTTTAATCCAGAATAATCCATTTAAAAAAATCCACCTAAAATATCCGGCTTAATTATGAACGGGGGAAAATCAATTTTTTGCCATAAAAATAATTAAAATACAACCAGAAACAAAGCAAAAATATATGAAGCCATAACTAAAGGTTATTTATTATAGGTTTAAATGCTAAAACTAATAGTTATGTTACCAGTTACTGTCTAGTTACAGCTTACAATATTTTACCAGTATTACTCGAACTAAAGCGACTGTTAGTGGTAGGCTCGTGCACTCAGGAAAGAAATAGATTTAATGAAAACATTTTAGCAGTTAAAAGTGGCAGACTATTTTATACTGAAACCGCGGCTAGGGGAGCAGTCTGGTAATAAGAATATTTTTTAAACTGGTCATTGGGACCAGTGACCACCTAAGGTTTGAAATAATTAACTGGTCTCCGGACTGGTCCCAGCCTTTGTTCTCCTATAGATTTGGAATTACTAAACTGGTCCCGAGGACCAGTAACCCCCAGTTCTTGAATTTAAAAACTAGTCCAAGCAATTAATAAACTGGTTTTGGACCTGAGGAAGTGTCCCCAGACTGTAGGGAGGTGCCCCAAAACTCAAATAAGAGCTAGACAGAAGTACTTTGCCTTCAAAAAAACCTAAAATGACTCGTGTTTTTTTAAATCCGGATAAATCCAATAAAATCCGGTTTAATCCAATTAAAACCACTGGTCTGGATTTTATTCAATATATCCGGATTTTTGCCAACCCTGTTTTCAACCCTAATGCATTGAACTATTTTAGGGGATCCACTCTCACGCCGATACCCTTCAGCACAGTAGACCAACAACCTAGTTCCTTTCCTGAACACCGGCCTGGCATATCTCCTATAGTAACCGTTTTCAATAGCAGGTGGCTCGTCACAATATTTTTCTGAAATTTTAGAGATCTGAGTAACACCGTCTTCTCAGAGCTTATTCTATATGAAGAATATGAGCTTCTGGTACGCCACCTATGCTCTAAACTAAATGGTGGCTCACGGGTTAATGTTTATCAGTTTCAAAACGTTGAACACTTTTTTAGCCCAGTGCATATATAAAGTTAGACATAGAAGAAACTAGGGACGGGTGGCGGAAACGTGGATTCCCAGTGAATCTTGTTAAGAGCAAAAATCTTTATTAACTTCCGAGTACGGAATAATGGCCGCCATTTTGAAAACGTCGGGTTTTTGTGTCACGTGGTGTGACATTGCCATTTAAAAACAAAATAGTTCAACCAATCGCGAGAAAAAATTATAAACGAAGAAAATTTTGAATCTCAATTAAGCTAAAGATATGAAAAGATACTCTTATGGATCACTTTTAAATTTTATGTATTAAATTTCCAAAGCGGATTAATGTGATAAGAATGTCGGAGAATAGATTTAGCCTCTGGTACCATCCTCTCATAGGGGCGCCGATCATTATTTTTCCCAGGGGGGGGGGGCCAAGACAACACCAGGGAGCTAAGCCAAAATTTTTAATTCCTTAAAGGAAAATATGGAATACAGGATTTTATAGTAGAAAAAGGGTGTTTTATAGGAATATAGTACTAAAAGTCCTCGTATGTAAACCTATTTCAGCTCTAACTATGTAGAAAAATCTCAAAAAACCTAACCAGATTTTACTTCCAAAAAAACTCAATGAAAATACTACGAGTAAGAATTCCAGAGCGAACGAAGCGAGGTCAGCAATTTCGCTGTCTTTAAATTTTATTTCGATGAAAGAGCTAAATTTTGACAAATTTGGCATTTAACTATACGAAACTTTGACTATGTCAAGAGTATAGGATATAAGACTAAGTCAAGAGTATTGGATATAAGACTAAGTCAAGATTATAGGATATAAGACTAAGTCAAGAGTATAGGATATAAGACTAAGTCAAGATTATAGGATATACGACTAAGTCAAGATTATAGGTTATAAAACTAAGTCAAGATTATAGGATATAAAACTATGTCAAGAGTATAGGATATAAGACTAAGTCAAGAGTATTGGATATAAGACTAAGTCAAGAGTATTGGATATAAGACTAAGTCAAGAGTATTGGATATAAGACTAAGTCAAGATTATAGGATATAAGACTAAGTCAAGATTATAGGATATAAGACTAAGTCTAGAGTATAGGGTATAATAGTACCTTTCATGGAATTATAAGACAATATGGGACAGGTTCAAATATATAGGATTTTATAGTATTTATAGCACCGCTGGGATCCCTGCAATATAAAAACAAGGATAATAGGGGGTGGATACGAATTCTGAGAGAAATACGCGCTGTAACTTCGGAAACGATTGGGTCTGGTGGGACGCTAAAAATGGGGGAGGAATTCTCGGTACGAAAAGCAGGTGGGCTACTTCAAAATTATACACAATTTAGCGCCATCGTGTTGGCTTAATTTTACTTAAATATGCCAAAGTTATTTTAAACTGTTTCACTCACAAATAAAATTTGCAATTGAAACACTAATTTTTATATAGAGATAATATCAGAAGTGAGATGAGACTAGAAGTGAAGGGCTCTAGCATTGATAGTAGATCCTGGCACTAGTGAAGAAATTTGAGGATTTTATGCCGCTTCCCACGCGCTAAAACTAGAGAGGAAAAAATTGGTCGAGTTCCAAAACAATTTTCTACCCCCTTCCCCTCGACCTAAAGCCGCGGATCACGGACGCGGGTGCTGGAATCTAGTTCGTCCGTCTACCGCCACGAGCGTCTCACGTTTTGGAGGGAAAATTCAGAAACCGCTACCAGAGGGCCAACCGTTCGTGTGTTATCAAGAATATTCACTTTCGCCGAGTGAAGAATTTGGTTAGCTCAGTACCTCTGGTCTCATCTCACTTCTGATAATATTTAATAATTATTGTTTCGAAATTGTTGCTAAAATAATAGTGCACGTAGATGACGCTGCAATAGGGAAAAGCCGGTAGGGATTTATTTGAAGGCGCTAGACGCGTCTGCTAGAGTTCTTTCTTCCGCTTTCAAGGGGATTGAAAGGATTATTTGACCAAACATTTGATTAAATTATGTTTTTAACTTCTAACTATGGAGTAAAATGATCATTCTTATGCGCGAAAGAAGAAAAGATTTTAAAATCAAAGCAAGTTTTTTCAAGCAAAGTAAAATCATGTTTGGTTTAATCTCTATACGTTAGAAGTTAAATTCCTTCTTTTTAATCAAATTATTAATCTTTTCAATCGTCCTTGAAAGCGGAAGTAACAACTCAAGGTGACGCCTAGCGCTTTCAAATAAATCCCTAGCTGCGTTTCCCTTTTGCAGCGTCATCTATGTACTCTATTATTTTTACAACAATTTGGAAGCAATAATTATTAAAAAATAACTTAATATGAAATTTAGCAAAACGGATTTATGTACATGTACATAAATCTGTTTTTGAATTTAGTGTTTCGATTGAAAATTTTATTTATGAAGAAAATAGTTTAAAATAACTATGGAAGCAAAATTAGGCCGACTAGATGGCGCCAAATATTTTCAAGTTTTGAAGTAGCCCACCTACCTTTCGTCCCGAGTATTCCTCCCCCTTTTTTAGCGTCCCACCAGACCCAATCGTTTCCGAAGTTACGGCGCCTATTTCACTCATAATTCGTATCCACCCCCTATAATCCTTGATAAAAAGAGTCCGTTTGGCTCGGCCCAAGACTCCAGGACAATTAGGTCGCTCCGACCTCCTATTTGCGGTCACTGATTGGCGTTTTTAAGCAATGCCAAGTGGTTGGTATTAAAAATCCAGCCAGCCTGAAAGCCTTTGCGCACCTCCGCTCTGAATATAGTCTTGCTACTTTTAGGGCATATATTCTATATCGATGTAAATACAGACTTAATAGTAAATAGTGAAATAGACTAATATAACGCTAATATTTCAACAACAAAAGGCCATTAATATTTTCCTTATAGGGTCAAAAGACCAGTCTCGGCCGACTCACAGTGCACCCAAATTAAACGAAGCTTCCCAGAGGGGGCTGAGCCCCTTCTCATTTTTCCCCGTGGGAGCTCAGGCCCCCACATGATCGGCGCCCCTGGTTTGCTTATATTATGGCCCCACCCGCGAACTTTGAATAACGCGATTTCTAGTGGTTAGAAGTGCAATTCATATCTCTATTTTACTGATTTAAATAATTCATTCGAAAATGGCACCGGTGGTAGAAAACCAACGCGAAAGACTATGCAAATTAACTCCCAATTAAGTGGAATTAATTTTAAAACCGTCGATTATAGGCGCTTTTCCTAAAATGAGTGTATATTTATCTCACACTGGAACTCACTGACTGCAATTTCCGATCTTTCTTTCAATAGTAGTTGCTTTAAGTACATGTGGTTTTCTTGCGGTATAATAAAATATTTACTTGAACTTCTACCAAAATATAAGAGGGTAAGCCCAATAGATGGCGATCGCGAGTTTTGAAAATATAAGCCTCACCCTTCTAAACATTAGTCGACGTCCATCTTGCTATAACCCCTGTTTCGAGGATTTTTCAGTTGTTGATATTCAGCAGGGATTTAAAGACTAATTCTTCCCTAAACTATCTCCTTTATAATATAAATCGTAAAAGCATCCTGACGTCACGAAATCGGTAGCTTTCCTCCTCTACCAAAAACACTTCGCCACAAACCACCTCTAAGTTTTGTGAAGTAGCTTATGAAACATTACTTTCGAAAAATTTATATTGCAAAGTATATGTAGACTTGTTTAAAAGGCTTATCAGTTCTGCGTAATATGGTTAATATTGTACTTTTCATATAACCGTTGAGTTCAATTATTTTAAAACAATTCAATCTCAAACTTATCGCCAAAAACTGTTTCAACGGCTTCCGTAACCTCGATTTTATGTTGGGTACTCACTGACACACACAGGTACTTCATCTTGGAATGAGCCTTTGACGCAGGAAATCAGTTCTTTGCCCTCAAGTTTATATTTACGGTCACAGGAAAATGCCAGTGATGTATCTTCCATTACGTATTTTGTAATATCCGGGTGATAAATACTATGAGGATTCGGAATTTTACCCCACTGGTCACTTATCTAGTATCCATTTTTTGGAGGTTGAGGGAGTAGACAGTCTGCGAAGAATTATATTATATTAACGTAAGTCAACTTAAGTATAAATTTTACCAACTAAGCAAGATTATAGAAAAGAAAGTTTACCATTATTTTCATGCGCTTGACAGGTGAATGCTACACCAAAGATGAAGAAAAGTTTGGACATGTTTTTAACTGACATGCAGCTAAAGAAACGTCTTCATTACTGAAATAAAACCCTAAGCTTACAAAACTTTTGAATATCAAATCATTGAAGGTCCACTCTGATACATTATCAAAGTGTATGAAATCGATATAGCTAAGAAAGCTTATATTACAGAACTGATTGCATAAATGATAGCTACAAATAAATACAGTCGAGATAATCTGTTGCGCAAACTCGTACAGAGGACATTCAAATCAGGACTGTTCATTAGATTCCTTTCAAGGGTTAAATTCTTTTAACTAACTATTACAAGCTTCATCAACCGAAAACGCGTTGCCCAGGTGTTTCAAGAAACTAGAAATTGTGAAGAGTTTCCTAGCTGTATTCTTGAAGGACAGAGGGGTGGAGTATCCCCATAGATATAATATATATATCCTTATATTGTACTAGCTGTTATCCGCGGCGTTGCTCGCGTGTAATAAGAACTTCCTTCAAATTGATATAAAGAATGGGTAGATTTTACTGACGACTAATATTTTTGTAGCTCCCTAGGAGAGAAAGCACTCGGTGTTGCCCGTCAGCCCGTCGGGACATTTTTTATTAAGATAAAACCGGGCCCTACTTGTTTATGATTGTTCGTAAGTGGCTATCATTACACGAAAGAGTAGTCAGAAATAAGGCACCAGTATTTTAATACGAAATGTAGCAACCTCACTTAAGATAGATTATGTTTTTGATATAGTGACGTCTCTGGTCTTGAAAAACCTTTAGCTTGATTAAAATAGCGAATAAGCAAGACAGAATCACTTATATAAGTATATTTCAACACATTTCTTCTCCAACGTGGGCAGATACGCGACTGTTGGACGCGAAGTCGTGGGTGAAGAAATTCCTTATGAAAATATTTATAATGAAAATATTTTTCGTGAAATGCATTAATAAAAGTTCGACCTAAAAAGAAACTGAGATCTATTTTTGGCCAACTCCGATTCAACTTAAAATTAAAATTATCGGTACCGGTTTCAACTCTTATTAAAACGTTAATTTCAATCTTGGTTAATTTGAAATACAGAGATCAAATGGCGAAATTATCTACGGGCATATTTAAGGATTTACAAATTTCCTTAGATTAAACAAAATTCTAAGGTTATGAGAATAAACCATCCAAAAATATTAAATAAACGCGGAAGGAAACCGAGAAAAACTCCTTGAACCTATATTAACATAGCGACGCGCAAGCGGTTAACCTATCTGTAATTAAACAGAATGGCATTATAAAATGAGGGATTTACGTTGTAAAGTCACTAACAATTACTTTAACAGGAAAATTAAGATTGCGTCATATCTATCGACTGACATAATAGAACCAGCCTTCCCAGCCCTACCAGTCGAGAGGGCACTGGCCCCCGGGCGTAAGGCTTGTTGGGGGCGCGTGAAGTTAAAACTATTCAACTTGGCAACATTTGCTGTTCCATTTTTTTCGACTCTTAAGTCGCGCGCGCATTATCTCGGCTCCCGGGTGCAAAAGTGCTTAATCCGCGCCCAAGATCACATTCAGAACTGAGGACACAAACCTAACCAGGGTAACAATCGGATTAACACGAACATATCACTAGCCCGACTCAACTAATAGACAAGAGAAAAACTTTATCTACCGCACCGAAGTCCGTGATGTCCAAGACCTGAGACAATGCATAATTGACGGATGTGAGAGTATCTGAAACAAGCCTGACATCGTTCACCGTGTTCGAGAATCCTTTACAAGACGTGCCCAAGTTTGCATAAACGTTAATGGTGAACACATTGAACAATTCTTAATTAAACTGCATTTCAAGCTCTCTGTACAACCTGTATTAATAAGAATTAAATGTACCCGTGGTAATAAACATTAAAGGTACCTGTGTTAATAACAATTAAAAGTACCTGTGTTAATGACCATTAAAACAACCTGTGTTAATGAAATGTAAACATGTTTCTTAGCGACAGCACACTTCTACACACAATCGCCCCCTTCTGTTTCCAAACTTTTAGTCTTTCATTTCTTTCGGTTGGCTTATGCAATTGAGCGTTTTATCGAAAAAAAGATGAGCAAGCCATAATACAAGTTACACAATTTTGTTGATTTTGGCGCTACTTTTGGCGTAATTTAGGTACATGGTTCTTTGGAATTTTTCACTCGGAGTGACTCCAAGGACACGCTACCTAAATTTGGCCTGACTGTTCAAAAACACCCTGTATAGGACAGTAGTCAGCCCTAGGTCCACTCGCAAGAGAGAACACGCAAATAGAACTTCTATTCGGGTTCAGCGCTCATAGTTCGCATTAATCGCGGCAGAGGTCGCTAGCTAAGTCAATATCACGCGAGATGCGGTTTCAATTACATTATGCATGACGTCAAGGGTAACCGTTTCTACACACCTCCCCTTTAAAGGGACTGTAAAGAATGCATCGGTGGGTGGGTAAAAATTATTTTAAATACATCAGAGTCGCGTGACCGAGAAGAGGCGTGGTTCAAAGAAGCTTAGTTCGTTTTATTTCGAAAACGAGCACATCAGGGAATTGGCGCAGCAATCTCGCGAAAAACAAGGACAAGGTGTCCTGTCCCACACTATGTGGAGTCTTTGTATCTTGTTGTCACGTGGTGCCTGTGACGTATTTCAAAACAGCGCCCGCCGATAGCCTCTTCGCAGTCCCTTTAATTCTAGCTGAATGGTCTGTTACAGAATTCGTATTTACGGATTCGATCGTTACCAGCTAGTTCGAAATCGTTATCGATTCGAAATCGACATTTTCATTTCGAAGCTTAGAGAATCGGGTCCCAGAAAATGACGTGTTAAATATTCCAAGTTGAAGAAATCTATGTATTCCTGCCTGTGATAATGCATGAACGCTGGATCTCTAAAGGGACCCGAAATCGTGGTAGATTCCTCTTTGTAGCACACTTACTTACAAAAAAAAAACCCCAAGGTCGTTTATTTTATGTTTCAATAGGCTTAGGAAGATTCTGGGTCTTGACTATTCCCAAATTCACAGCCTTCATAGAGAGAACTCGGTTTTTACATTGAAAGGCGGTCGTTTTCCGGTCCCTTCAGAGATCCAGAGTTCATTGAAAATGGGTGTAACAGTATTGTTATCAATTGTCGCATCTAATAACAGATGTTCCTAATTAAAGGGACAAATAATGCTTGAAAGCTACAAAATTTTTTGCGCTAGGAACATATGCTTTAAACGTTCAAGCGATGTCCTCTATTATTGATCTTGTGGTATCTTTAATTACAATTAGACGTTAAATGATAACTTTACTGGTGAAATCAAAGTCTTACTTCTAATTATGGATTTGCAGTTTAGTTAACGGTTTTTTATCCATGAGCTATGTTGGTCTGATCCCTTCTGCACTGTGTGAGATAACGCTTAACCACGGGCCACTAAACTGCTATCGGGCGGCGCTCAAGCTAAACGGTTTTTACTAGTGTCGCCTCTACAGGTAGTTTTTAAAAAGCGGAACTACGTCATTTCGGTAACAAGGCGAGTGAGGCTGGAAAACAGAATTTTTAGACTAAGTAGTATTGAGTAAAGCTTACCATCTGTCTTTTAAATGTTTAGAACACAGGTACCTATTAGGTTCAATGCAAATCCGTTCTTATACTTTGCTAGCCAGTTTACCCATTGAATGCAATATGCTTGTTTAGTTTTATATTTGGGAAAGGGTATAAACCAAACTCCTTGCATATGAGGCTTAGTGCTGTAGCGACTATCCCTGTTGCAGTTAGGGAATACACAGTGCTTTACACCCATTATAAATAATAGAGTTAATTTAAGAAGTAAACGTCAAAACTAAAAAGCTATTATAATAGTAGCAGAAGACAGACTGGCAGAGTCAAAGTATTTAGTCTATTGTACGGTGGATGGCGTTGGGGTACGTGCTACACGTTCCGGTTCGACCCCCTTTTTCCCTCCTAACTCACATAGGTGCACGTTTCTTTGAAGAGGCAAACCGTTCGTATAGGCAAAGCTAGAGCTGAGATGTCCTCTTAGTTTAGTGGCCCGTGGCATCATGGTGGCAATTAGATCACTGAAAGGGCTAATCATAATCGGGTTGTAGCTTCGGAGTTTTCATTCTTGTTATGGTGCGCCTTGACTTTCATTGCGTGTAAGAAAGTCAGCTTTGGTGATATTTAACGTTAACACTCATGTTGGCAAACTAAGAATATCGTTGAGGTGAAACGAGATGTTAGGGCCACACCATAGTGATGTTAGGGCCATATCATAAATAACACAGGACTAACATTTAAGTTTCGCGCCTTCCTATCACATATTCAATAACAGATGGCCCCACTACGGCCTGTAGAAACATATCTCGAAAACCAGCATGCCAACCAGTTCGCGCTCAGACTTCACGGTCTTCACCTCGTACCAGTATAAATCCTTGTTAACTATTTTTGTAATACCAAGGCGTGAAATTGTAGCATTTATTGTAAAACAGTAAATATTCTTCAAAAATAAACTCCACTAAACATTGAAATTAAAGAAAATTATTAACTTAAACTCGTTTTATATACTAAATCAAAAACTCCATTAACTCAGTTAAGATTCCTATTTCACACTAGTTAATTTATATTATCTTTAAAATACATAAATAGGCGTACAAAGGTTTGGGGTAAACTAGTGAATGTTCGACAAGTATCAAATCTCCACTAAACATAGCAAAGAAGCTAAATTATTTATTGAAACTAATTTTATGAGCTAAAATAACATTGTCAAACCACAATCAAACATTAATTTCAAGTTACTTAAGTATAATTAACGTGAAATTAGACCAAAAATATATATTTTTGAATAAAAATTCCAATAACTTTTAATTGAACTACTTAATTAAGATTAAAACTAAACGACCCGTTTTTTCAAGTTCCATTTTTTCCTATTTCACACTTAAGTTAATTTATTATATTTATAAAATACATTATTAGGCGCGAAATTCAAAAGTTTTCGGTTAAACTAAAATAGTGAATGTTTGGCGAGGATAAAAACTCCACTAAACATTGTAATTAAAATGAATTATTTATATAAACTCATTTTTTGAACTAAATTAACTCTACTGAACCAAGATATAACGTTAAATTCAACTTAACGTGAAGTTAACACAAAACCAACAGCTTTGGGTAAGATCATCGATAACTTTTAATTAAAGTAATAAGTGAATATTAAAAATGCACGATTTGTATCGTCCAACCTCATTTTTACTATTTTACGATTAAATTAATCTAAATAATAGTTAAAATACACTAATATTAGTGAAATTTAAAGGTTTGTGGTAAAATAGTGATAATTGGGCATTTTTCGGCAAAATATTATTCGAGCCTTTCAAGAAGAGCGAAATTCGAAAGTTTGGGGCAAAATAGTGAATGTTCGGCAAGGTCCGAATCCAAAACTCCACTATGCATTGCAATTAGGGTGAATTATTTATTGAAACTCAATTTGATAGCTAAATTAACTATAATGAACCCCGATGTTACGTTAATTTAAACTTAGCTAAAGTAAAATTAACCGAAAAAACAGTTTTTTGTTTAAGAACATGGATCACTTTGAGGTAAAACTAACAAATTAAGATAAGACATCACATGGCGTACAGCGTCAAATGTTTCCTATCTTACATTTAAAGTAATATAAATGATCACTAAAAGATATAGAAAAGGAATAATTTAAAATTTTAGGGTAAAATAGTGAATATTCGGCAAAAAGTTAAGAACGCCCCTAAACGTTGCAATTCTAATAAATATTGAATTAAAACTAGTATTACAAACTAAATCAATACTAGAGAAACCAAATATTCATTTAAATTAAACTTAACCAAGTATAATTAAGCTGAAATTAACCCAAAACACAAATTGTTTTTGATAAAACATCGACAACATATAATTAAACTAACAAATTAAAATTAAAACTACACTTATCTTTTACCGAGCCTCCAGTTTCCTTTTAATACTTGCAATTATTTAATTTGTCACTTAGAAGCATTTTTCATAGACGTTAGACACGGCTTCAAGCAAAATAACTTTGGTGGACTGGTGGACGTTTTAGGATTCTTATACCGGATGTTTCATTGAAACCCTATATCAAGCATGCTTTACTATGCCCACCCCCGTTTTTGTAAAGGGTCTTACTGAACGATGATTTTAAAAAAATCTAAATCAAATGAAATTGTTGAACTACTTCATTTTCCCTTCAATCCGCCACTGCGTTCTAGTTCAATGTTTCGTAGAAACCCATATGTTAATAAAAATTAAACAGTTAGTTTAAGCCCGTTTGTCTTCAAGCTTTAAACATGGACTTTGTAAGTCTAAAAAGAACCAGCAACCAGAGAACAGTCCCCCAACCCACAAAAATATAAAATATTTTGAATATATATTAGACTAGTTTCCCCGCGTTGCCCGGGTGTTTTAAGTAACTATCTATGTCGATAATAAACACTAAATAGACTTTGAGCCCACTTCTATGAAATAGCTTCGTGATATTGTCTCAATTTTCTTACAACTTTCAAAATCAATGTTACGACGCTTAAATAGTGGTTAATCATAAAGCTAAAATGATCCAGAGTATGATGTTCTTAACAGGCTTAATGGCTTGGGTTCGCCGCATTACCAGTCTATAGACGACTACAATCAATCCACTTCTTAAACTTTCCCATAGTGTTAACGATGTTCGGAAAGAACAAGCATGCAAACCAAGAACTTTCATAAATATATTTAGATTAAAATTTGATCACTGTGACGGTCCTAAGACAATACAGAATGCCAACTTATAATTATAAACGTATGATAACATGTGTGGCAATATGAAAAAACAGTAATATTCAGCTATTAAACATCTATACGTGATACGCCTACTACTAAGTGCTGAATAAACTAAAGCAAGAATGTAACGGTAAAGTTATAGTTAGCGACAAATTTCCTGTCTTTGTTTTAACTTTTGAAACCATTCAGTACCAGAGCCGAAGACGAAGTTAAAGTAGTTAAAGACGCAAATGACGATCCGAGACCTAGATGAAGTACCACGTTAAAACCTGAAGAAACTTCAGACAATTCAAGTGGAAATGAAAGTTCCGTGGAGGCTGGTGGCAAAAATGGAACTCTTTCGAAAGAAAAAAAGCTCAAGCGTTTAGAACAATTCGAAAAACGTATCGAAAATTTATTATGGTTTTTTAATTTTTGTATACTGCATGTGAATTTTATTATATTTAATAAAAAATTAATTCTGAAAATGGGTTTGTAACAATTGATTTAGTGCCCCAAGTGTCTTGTCTCTGTAAATGTGCTCCGCTTCCATTAACACCCTCCCGAACAGAAAAATTGAATGGTTTGTTACACAGTTTCGGGGTATTCATCACAGAAGAGGATGAAAGATAGTTTTTGTCCAGCATATTTAAAATGTGAATCCATCTATTCATTCGTGTGACTTTTCCGTTTATGTACTATCACATGACATTTCTGCCTGCATCCATATTCAGTTGTCACATTCGAAGGGTTTTTTACAACTGTGAATGCGTTGATGAGTGATCAAATAAGCCTTATGAGTGCATCCATAGTTACACCGATCACATTTGAAGGGTTTTTCACCACTGTGAATGCGTTGATGCGTGATCAAATCATACTTCCGCGTACTTGCATAGTCACATTGATCACATTTGAAGGGTTTTTCACCACTGTGAATGCGTTTATGTGAGATTAAAATATTCTTCCGTCTGCATGCAAAATCACATTGATCACATTTGAAGGGTTTTTCACCACTGTGAATGCGTAGATGCGCGATCAATTCATTCTTCCGCGTACTTGCATAGTCACATTGATTACATTTGAAGGGTTTTTCATCGCTGTGAATGCGTTTATGTGAGATTAAATTGTTCTTCTGCCTGCTTGCATAGTCGCATTGATCACATTTGAAGGGTTTTTCAGCACTGTGAATGCGTTTATGCGTGGTTAAATGGAACTTATGCCTGCTGGCATAGTCACACTGATCACATTTGAAGTGTTTTTCTTCGTTACCCATTCTAACGCGACGCTGTAGACCCCTTTTATAATCAGTTGAATATTTGAACCGAGTTGAACGTTTCTTCTTGAATTTCCCTACAGAAAATTATTAATGAAATATAAAAACCACACATACACCATTTACTTTTTAGTATCAAAAACACTGTAACATTCAAGCGCACTTCATAAAAAAAAACGGATAATACGAAGGCCTACGAAAACTAAGTTTAAAAGAAACGAAACAGTACTGATCAAGGGGTTAGCCGATGAATAAAGGACCTTATCAACAAAAAGAAGATGTACATCAACTGAAATACAGGCCCGCGAAACTAGAAAGGCCGTATTTTCATATTCGACTGACGTTCGAATAATCAAATACTAGCGGATGCTGCGAGAACACAAGTTATACCAATTTATTTCGTTGTGGAACTCCCTCTACCTTGTCACGTCTAGTTTTCACTTCCTTTCTCCGCTTGTCAAAAGCCACCCCCGAGTTCTAATTAATGTCATATTTTCCAAAGAAACACTAATCACATTTGAAGGGTTTTTCTGGTCCGCGTATTAATGTGACGTTATAGATTTTATCCATACTAAGTTTAATCTTAAATTAATTTAGCCTGGATAATTGGTTCAAATAAGCTACATCGAGGATGTCAAAACAAGAACAAAAAACTCGGTAAATTTAAGTACGTTGATAACCATGTTCTGAATTAAAGAAGAAGAAAGAGGGGAATTGAGTTAAACGTTTTCAGGGGATCGACTAATCTGCTGAATGTCTGAACGTCTGAACTGCTGAAAATAGTAGAATTCCTACTATCAAATTCTCCCATCCTACCAAACCGTAACCTGTCTGAACCTTTTTGACTATTATGCTGAAATGCCGAATTCTGAACAGTGAACATTGAAATTAAAGTATGAGATCGTCTGAACCTTTTTGACTATTTTGCTCAAATGCCGAATTCTGAACCGTGAACTTTGAAATTAATGTAAGATAGAGACCGTCTGAACTTTTTTGACTATTTTGCTGAAATGCCGAATTCTGAACCGAAATTAATGTAAGATAGAGACCGTCTGAACTTTTTTGACTATTTTGCTGAAATGCCGAATTCTGAACCGAAATTAATGAAAGATAGAGACCGTCTGAACTTTTTTGACTATTTTGCTGAAATGCTGAATTCTGAACCGTGAATTTTGAAAATGAAGTAGAATGGTGACCGTCTGAACTTTTTGACTATTTTGCTGAAATGCCGAATTCTGAACCGAAATTAATGTAAGATAGAGACCGTCTGAACTTTTTTGACTATTTTGCTGAAATGCCGAATTCTGAACCGTGAATTTGGAAAATGAAGTAGAATAGCGACCGTCTGAACTTTTTGACTATTTTGCTGAAATGCCGAATTCTGAACCGAAATTAATGTAAGATAGAGACCCTCTGAATTTTCTTGACTATTTTGCTGAAATGCTGAATTGATAATATGCAGGGGGGAGGGAAACTAAATGAACTTGGCGACAGAAGTATAGCCATGGTATTTTTAGGACAAACAGAATTTTCAAAAACCATTCATTTTTGGTAAAAAAATCTGAGAAATTTCCAAATTATTGTGTGAAGAAAATTTTAGAAATTCCAAAAGTAAGGAAAAGGAGAATATAAGCGGGAAGTTGCGAAAATTACATTAGCGATATTTTAGTTTCTAAAAAAAGTATTAAACCAATATTTTGGGAAAAGGCACTAATTGGTTTTTAAGTAACTAGGCTTTCTCAACAAAAATTTGCTTTTTCCAAAATTTTTATGCTCAAATAAAATGAGACCTTTTCTGAAATTTTTCTCAATTAAAATCCACCTTTTTTCAGAATTTAGATGCTTACTTCATTTACAACACAAATAAAATGGGACCTTTTTCTAATTTTTTCTCAATTAAAATCCACCTTTTCAAATATTATTAGCATAAATTTCATAATTTTAGTAGATTCTGCTTTTATTAGTGAGATCTAGAATTCAGCATTTCAGCAAAAAGGTCAAAAAAGGTTCAGACGGTCTCTATCTTAATTTCAAAGTTCACGGTTCAGAATTCAGCATTTCAGCAAAATAGTCAAAAAAGTTCAGACGGTCTCTATCTTACATTAATTTCGATTCAGAATTCGGCATTTCAGCAAAATAGTCAAAAAAGTTCAGACGGTCACCATTCTACTTCATTTTCAAAATTCACGGTTCAGAATTCAGCATTTCAGCAAAATAGTCAAAAAAGTTCAGACGGTCTCTATCTTACATTAATTTCGGTTCAGAATTCGGCATTTCAGCAAAATAGTCAAAAAAGTTCAGACGGTCTCCATTCTACTTCATTTTCAAAATTCACGGTTCAGAATTCAGCATTTCAGCAAAATAGTCAAAAAAGTTCAGACGGTCTCTATCTTACACTAATTTCGGTTCAGAATTCGGCATTTCAGCAAAATAGTCAAAAAAGTTCAGACGGTCTCTATCATACATTAATTTCGGTTCAGAATTCGGCATTTCAGCAAAATAGTCAAAAAAGTTCAGACGGTCTCCATTCTACTTCATTTTCAAAATTCACGGTTCAGAATTCAGCATTTCAGCAAAATAGTCAAAAAAGTTCAGACGGTCTCTATCTTACATTAATTTCGGTTCAGAATTTGGCATTTCAGCAAAATAGTCAAAAAAGTTCAGACGGTCTCTATCTTACATTGATTTCGGTTCAGAATTCGGCATTTCAGCAAAATAGTCAAAAAAGTTCAGACGGTCTCCATTCTAGTTCATTTTCAAAATTCACGGTTCAGAATTCGGCATTTCAGCAAAATAGTCAAAAAAGTTCAGACGGTCTCCATTCTACTTCATTTTCAAAATTCACGGTTCAGAATTCAGCATTTCAGCAAAATAGTCAAAAAAGTTCAGACGGTCTCTATCTTACATTAATTTCGGTTCAGAATTCGGCATTTCAGCAAAATAGTCAAAAAAGTTCAGACGGTCTCCATTCTACTTCATTTTCAAAATTCACGGTTCAGAATTCGGCATTTCAGCAAAATAGTCAAAAAAGTTCAGACGGTCTCTATCTTACATTAATTTCGGTTCAGAATTCGGCATTTCAGCAAAATTGTCAAAAAAGTTCAGACGGTCTCTATCTTACATTAATTTCGGTTCAGAATTCGGCATTTCAGCAAAATAGTCAAAAAGGTTCAGACGATCTCTTACTTTAATTTCAATGTTCACTGTTGAGAATTCGGCATTTCAGCAAAATAGTCAAAAAGGTTCAGACAGTTTACGGTTTGGTAGGATGGGAGAATTTTATAGTAGGAATTCTACTATTTTCAGCAGTTCAGACATTCAGCAGATTAGTCGATCCCCGTTTTCAGATAAAAATCCCGGACACTTTTCAAGATTATGCCTGACTATTTTGAGTTGCATACCAGAGCCCACTTCATGGTAGCATTGCATTGAGCGCCGCATGGTTTCATTGAAACTTTTTACGACACGTATCAAACCCCCGAAATTTTTGCCAATTTTACCAGAAGTCCATTAAATAAATTAGCCTAGGAAGTAAACAGTCACAATAGCTGGTATAGCGTACGTCTCTGCTGGGGTAAGAACCCCTAACTCCATGGATAGGGGGTTAATTTTTTCCCCCTTTCCTAACTCTGTTAGAAATCTTGACGTGAGCAGGACGTGCGACTTCTTCAGCCCATAAACGCTGGATCTCTATTCTCTAATGGGTAGATTGTTTGCTTTATAAAAAAGTAAAATAAAGGAACGGCCACAGTGTTTTTTTTTTCAATTGGTTTATGAAGAGTCATAAAAACTAAATGACTTTGCCTGTTCAAAAATTCACACCCCCACCCCTTCTCCTGATTCTATGCTAAAGAGAGCTCGGTTTTACAATGGAAGGGGGCGTTTTCCGGTCCCTTTAGAGATACAGTGTTCATTTTTAGCCAATACTTTTTTCTCTCAATAGGGCAAATTTTGGCGTACGGGTCGCACCTAAACCGGAAATCTGAGAAAAGTTATCGCGAGGTGGCGAATGTGTCGCCCTTCTTCAGTATTGCTACACAAGAGAGGGGAGTCCCAAACCCCGCTTTTGGTTACTTCCCTGGCTAATTTATTGGACTTCTGACATTACGCAAATCCCTCACTCAGGTAAGAACAGGGGCGGACTGGCCATAGGGCCCCAACTGCCACTGGCAGTGGGGCCCCAGTCAAAGGGGGCCCTCCTTTTCGGGGTTTGCATATTTCAAAATTGGTCCTTCACTAATTCAAAATAGTTACGTATCCATAAATCGGACATTGGTAAATGGCATCTCATAAGATAATGTTCATTTAATAATTTATAAAGCGGAAAGAGATAGTTTTGTAGTCTAAATTGTATCCGACTCTACTTTTATACCTTGGCCTATCCCGCGAGAAACAAAACTTAAAATCGGTTTATATTTTACTTTCATGCTTAGTGAGAAAAGGGAAAATAAGGGACTAAGAGCACATTAAGAGAAGGCTCAAGTTATAAAACTACTGTTCTTCATCACTTTTTGATTTTTACTGTTTAAGCTCTAGTTGAAGATAAATATATTTTTAAGTTTTATATTTATATTTATATTCGTATTTTCACAACCATTACCCACTAGAATTAACCAATGCCAAGGTTTTAATGTCTGCGGAATTATCTGTGATGGTGCCAGTTCAAACTTGTCAGTCCTTAAAATG
Source organism: Phalangium opilio (assembly GCA_019434445.1). Classification (NCBI taxonomy): domain Eukaryota; kingdom Metazoa; phylum Arthropoda; class Arachnida; order Opiliones; family Phalangiidae; genus Phalangium; species Phalangium opilio. The sequence continues at coordinate 101,238 of JAEQBA010003376.1, read as the reverse complement.
ATGGTTCGTGTCGATAGTTTTCCTAGGTACAAGACCATTAATGGCGAAATTGACGTTAAAATCCCAGTATCATTTCCGAACCCATTTCGGCTTGATAGGAACATTTATTTTATCACATGCCCGTCCCATCAGGTTTAAAATATTTTAATATGTTTTCTGGACATTGAGTTATAACTGGATTTATGTGTTTCAGTTAAAAAACATGATCAACCAGCTCTTTGCGTCAGATCCAGAAAGGGCCAAAGATTTTTCGAACAATGGAACACGTTTTGGTTGGAAACAAATAGTGAATCTGAAGATGAGGGACGACGAACTGCGTGACAGGGGAGTACCTAGATTAGTTCCTGGACTGGTTCAGAGCTATGTTGAACGTGACGCTTGGACTAAGCTTAACGTTAAACCTGACAAGATTGACGCGCATTTTGCAAGTAAAACAATAATCAACGACTTAATTGAATATTTACGTTTACCCAAAGTATGTTTTAGCAAAATGAAGTTCTCTCTGCTTTGTTTGAATACGCAAACCCTCCAAATGGTGAAGATAAACCACAAGATGCTTCAAACGTTATGGAAACATACAACTACCTAAAAGCGTGTAAATGTTTATTTGAAGATGGTTTCTTCCAGAAACACAGAAAAATCGATTCACTAGATAGTCCCATTATAAAAAATCTCGATATGGCAATGAATTATTTCACAAATTGGCTAAAATATCTCCTAGGTGGGTCACGTGAAAATTCTAACAATGTCTTTAATAAATATTAAATTGTAATTCCAATCTGTTTACGTTTTAGATGAAGACAAAGATTTTAATCCAGGGCATCCCCGACAAAAAAAAATTCATTTCATGGCAGACTTGGGCATTACTTCGTGTGATGGTTTATGGGCTTAAATGATTGTCAGAAGAATATCTGAGAGTTTATCCCAGTGGAGATCATTATTTGAGTCCCATCCGCATAAATGGTAGCGCCGTGGAAACCTGTTTTCACAATATACACATGCAGCTGGGGGAAAACTTACAAGCATAAATTTTAATACGTCACGCAAAGCTATCTTAACCAAAATAGACATAAAGGGTCATCACAGCGGCCAAGGTTATCGAGATGTTCCCCTTTACGTCAGGGAATCATTTGAAGAAAAATATGGACAAAAATAAGCGTTAAATTCATTTATTGCCAATTATTTTTTAAAAAACTTTATCACAAGTTTATCACTTTTTAAATTTTAAACAAATGTTCTTTAATAAAATCACAATGAATAACGACTAGGAAGTTTTATGACTCTTTTCACTCTCGTCTTTGAAGGTTCGTCTAACAGTTTTTTAGCCAAAACAGTCTGCTTTATAGTTTTAGCTCTTTTAGGGGTCTGAGGAATTTCATCTTTCGTTGTTTTAGGAACTTGGTTTGGATTTGTTGTGGTTAAATTATTGTAGTTATCGTTATTGATTACAACCTGTTTTGTTGTTGTATGAACCGTTGGATTATTTTTTGTTGCAATATTAATGACCTCTTTCAAAGGTCTTTGCGTGGGTATAGGGCTTACATAGTTTTTATCAGGTGTTAAAAACTCTTCGGTAGATTTCTCAGGTGTTAGATCAATTTCCAATGTTTTCTTTGGTATTAAATGGTTTTTGGTAGGTTTCTTTATCTTTGGTAATTTGATAGGAACTTTATTGTTAGAGTCTTTGCCTGGTTTGGAACCTTTCTTCGATATAACGTACAATTCATCGCGCAAACCATTGGCCCCTTTAGAATAATCATTTTTGGAATCTTTAATTCTTTAATCCATGCCGGTTAGAAACTCATTGCTTAGAGCATGGACAAATTTTCGCTCAAACTCCTTTCTGAATGCTTCAGCTGCTTCATCTTCAACAATACCTTTTGTTCCTTCTAAGAAAACTTCTCGTAATTTCTGCTTATTATCATCGTTGTTGACAGTATTAAACACGACTTGAAGAACATTTTGCCCATGCTTAACAATTCCTTTTTTGTCAAGGACAGAACGGCAAATCTTATTGAGCAAGATAAGATATGGTTGCAATTGTTCTTTTGGAATGAATAGCCCTCCAGTGTCTCGTAGTTTGATACCTGAAAATGTTATCTGAGCTTTCTCCTCCGTTGATTGACGAAATTTTAAAACTGTGTCGTACAGCATCTTAGCTTCAGCTTTCTGTTTGTCAGTTAAAATCTGATTCCCAATGTACGATTTCCTCTTGCTTTTTTTCCAAATCTGGCCCATACATCCACCACCCACCGTTAATAGGGATCTTGCATAGTTTTCTTCACCTACTGAAACATTGTGGCTATCTTCAATATCATCAGAATTTATAGCACAAAAAATTCGCCGCTTTTGACACCAATAGTTTAAAATTGCTTCGGCATATGCTTGGATCAGAAGCAACAACTCGTTGTCGTCCACTTCGCCAATTGACGACACAGTATTCTTGTAAAATTCAGTATTTTGTCTAACAGATTGAGAAAGCATATAAACTGTGAGATTACTTTTACTCTTTGCATTAGCAAGTTCGCCTTTCTTCGTCATAGGTGGTTTATTGTCGTTGTACAGTCTCACAAAGGAATGGTAGACGTTTTGAAGTAAAGTTTTAACAAGATTTCCATCAATTAATTTTTTATGAATGCATATCACGTTGCTAGACGGTCCAAATAACTTGGGTAACAATAAATCGGTATCGTTTAATAGCTCGCAAAACTCATCAGCATTTAGAACATCCATTTTAAATAATAAAAATATAATAATTTGACCGTTAAAATTATGAACTCTAAATCTAAACAACGGTGCAACTGCTAACAAACAAGTTACTGTGTTCTAAGCCTTAGCCTAATAACACCCCCACCCCCACTCCTCCTCTCTTCCAAACACAGTAAAAAGTCTTATTTCCGCCCAAGACCAAAACCGGAATTCGCGGATGGATACATTGATTGAGTTTCTGATAGTTTCTGCTAGGGGTCGCTGCGCCGAAGAACTTAAGCAGTTGACGTGAAAAAAGGTTCTCGTTGAATTTGGCTTAATTGGCATACTTATGTTTCATTATTCTACTTATGGCAGAACCATATCCCAATACAGGAAGTGTAGTTCTTATATGCTGAACTACACCCCTTATAGAGAGGGAAGTTCTCGCATGCAGTGTGAAATTGCCTCTAAAGTCAGACATTTAATCGACTTAAAAATATCCGTAAACGGCAGAAAGTTTTAAACCTAGTGCAATTGCATGGGGTACTAAGTGGGTTTTAGAGGCTTTAGCGGCCAAGCAGTAGATACAGACGTCGTTGTTAAATTTAATAATGTATATTCACTCTGAGTTTTTCGAGTATCAGAAACGCGTTTAACCTAATTTCCTCTACAATTATTTTTAAAAAATATTTATTTTGGACTCTAATTACGCTCGAAATAAAGATTAAACATGCCATAAGAGAATTAAGCAAAAACTCCGACTGACAGCTTAGATTCCCTGTAAATCAAAAAATAACGATTTTAATTACTCTTATTTTACTTTTAATCTATTTTATCCTTTACATAAACACCTCACGGATTATTGAAGGCAAAAAAAATAAAAATAAAAATAGGTAAATATAACATTCCATTTCAGCGCTTTCTGAGCTACGGGACAAGCCTTCGTGAAACGTTTTTAATTTTTTTAACCATCAAGTTAATATCTATCTAGGAAAACTTTAGCTAAACAATTTGGGTAAAAATATTTTGAGATAATTATATGTAAAGCATAATTGCAATATATCTGGCCCTTTGAAATTCATCTCTAAAATTCTTAACTAATTTCGTTGGAAAATAAACCTTCTTTGGAAATTAATCTCTTGAATTCCAAACGAATTTCGTTGGAAGATAAACCCTAGATCTTCTTTGGAAAACCAACACTAGAGCTTCATTGGATATTTATCTCAATAATTCCTAACGAATTTCTTTTGGAAATAAACCATGGACTTTCTTTGGAAATTTATCTCAAGAATTCCTTACTTTGGAAAATAAACCTTAAACCTTCTTTGGAAATTGATCTCAAGAATTCTAAAGAACTTCTTTGGGAAACAAACCCTAGACATTCTTCGGAAATTTATCCCTAGAATTCCTAAAGAATTTCTTTAGAAAATAATCCCTAGAAATTCTTTGGAAATTTATCTCTAGAATTCCTAAAGAATTTCTTTAGAAAATAGTCCCTAGACCTTCTTAGGAAATTTATCTTTAGAATTCCTAAAGAATTTCTTTAGAAAATAGTCCCAAGACATTCTTTGGAAATTTATCTCTAGAATTCCTAAAGAATTTCTTTAGAAAATAATCCCTAGACCTTCTTAGGAAATTTATCTTTAGAATTCCTAAAGAATTTCTTTAGAAAATAGTCCCAAGACATTCTTTGGAAATTTATCTCTAGAATACCTAAAGAATTTCTTTAGAAAATAACCCCAAGACATTCTTTGGAAATTTATCTCAAGAATTCTTTAGGAAATTCCAAGGACGTCTTTGGAAATAGTTTCTTTAGAAAATGATCCCAAGGGCTCCGTAGTGTTCCAAAGAAATTCCTTTAGAACTCTTAAGAAGATTTTTGTAAGGGGGCGCTAGCCTTTTTCTCCAAAAAAATGTTATTTTCAAATATAATATCCTCTTTAACCACCCTTTTGTTAAGTACAACAAATTTCAAAACGCCAGCAGAATTTAGAACATATTTGAATGGTTCTGTACAGTATTGTACTTCAAAGGATCCTCTTCTTGTTATTTCCAAAACGCACTGAAATGTCCTTATTTCAATATTTTGAACAAAATTGAAAATAAAAACAATATTAAATCTACAAACTTGTTTATCTGGGGAGAATTTTTCAGCGATTTCAAGATTCTTAAAATGAGAAGCCAGACTCTTCATTGAATTAGCCAAGACCCCAGGAAATTCTTTTACGCTATCCCGTAGTTCAATTTCCGTCACTTTGAAAGTTTACAAACTAGTTTGGTTTTTGGGTGATACACTCTGGAACTCATGTTCGCAATCTGCAACGTTATGGTCCTTTGTCGAACGCAAATATTATATTAAGCCAGATTAACACAAATATTTTGTATTATATAACTGAAAACTATCATAAAATAAATACCTTCACAAAACCTAACGAAGTTTCGCCCTTACAAAAAACTTCTTAAGAGTTCTAAAGGAATTTCTTTGGAACCCTACGGAGCCCTTGGGATCATTTTCTAAAGAAACAATTTCCAAAGACTTCCTTGGAATTTCCTAAAGAATTCTTGAGATAAATTTCCAAATAATTTCTTGGGATTATTTTCTAATGAAATTCTTTAGGAATTCTAGAGATAAATTTCCAAAGAATGTCTTTGGATTATTTTCTAAAGAAATTCTTTAGGAATTCTAGAGATAAATTTCCAAAGAATGTCTTGGGATTATTTTCTAAAGAAATTCTTTAGGAATTCTAGAGATAAATTTCCAAAGAAGGTCTAGGGATTATTTTCTAAAGAAATTCTTTAGGAATTCTAGAGATAAATTTCCAAAGAATTTCTTGGGATTATTTTCTGAAAAAATTCTTTAGGAATTCTAGAGATAAATTTCCAAAGAACGTCTAGGGAATATTTTCCAACGAAATTCTTTAGGAATTCTTGAGATCAATTTCCAAAGAAGGTTTAGGGTTTATTTTCCAAAGTTTTTCACATTTTAAGTTTGTGGATGACGAAAATTATGGCACTAACTCTTTTTTTTCTATTGTGGATGTTACAATGTAAGTAGGGCACATACGTCCGCGACAAGGATGCGATAAGTCAGGGTTCAGTATGTGTTTAACCAGGGAAGGAAATGAGGTTTACTTGGGAGGTGACGGAAGGGGTGTGGGGGTCAAGTCACCTCCGGCGGACACGGGGCAGTCGGCACCTATATGGTAGGATCGCCGACATGTGTCTTATTCCCTCAAACTTTGCCGCCCAGAAGCTTGGCTTACAGGAGTGCGCCACACTCCCGGCTGGCACTAATTCTTTAAAAGTAAAATAAGAGTATATAATTAAAATCGTTATGTTTAGATTTACAGGCGGAATCTAAGCTGTCAGTCGGAATTTTTGCTTAATTCTCTTATGGCATGTTTTATCTTTATTTCGAGCGTAATTAGAGTCCAAAATAAATATTTTTTTAGAAAACATGGTAGAGAAAATTAGGTTAAACGTGTTTCTGATACTTGAAAAACTCTCAGTGAATATACATTATTAAATTTAACAACAACGTCTCTATCTACTGCTTGGCCGTTAAAGCCTCCAAAACCCACATAGTACACCATACAATTGCACAAGGTTAAAACTTTCTGCCGTTTACGGATGTTTTTGAGTCGATTAAATGTCTGACTTTTTAAGCAATTTCACACTGCATGCGAGAACTTCCTTCGCTATATGGCGTGAAGTTCACTACACTCCCTGTATTGGGATATGATTCTGCGTGTAAGAACTATCCTCGTTTCAAGTGGCTAAATTAATTTACCCACTTCTCAAGATATTTCCCAAGAAAATTCCAAAGACATTTCTCAAGAAAATTCCAAAGATATATCCCATGTAAATTTCAAAGACAAATCCCAAGTAAATTCCAAAGAAATTTCCCAAGAAAATTCCAAAGATATTTCCAAAGTAATTTCCAAAGACATTTCCCAAGAAATTTCCAAAGACATTTCCCAAGTAAATTTCAAAGACATTTCTCAAGAAAATTCCAAAGACATTTCGCAAGAAAATTCCAAAGACATTTCCCAACAAAATGCCAAAGATATTTCCCAACAAAATGCCAAAGATATTTCCCAAGAAAATTCCAAAGATATTTCCCAAGAAAATTCCAAAGATATTTCCCAAGAAAATTCCAAAGATATTTCCCAAGAAAATTCCAAAGATATTTCCCAAGAAAATTCCAAAGATATTTCCCAAGAAAATTCCAAAGATATTTCCAAAGCAATTTCCAAAGAAAAAGAGGCCAATATTCCCCAATTTCCTAAAGAACGCCTTAAGGATTTCCAAAGAAATTTCCCAGGGAATTTTCTTAAGAGTTCTTAAGAAGATTTTTGTAAGGGCGGTCGCTTTTTTAAACAACTTTGCAGATCCTTCTTGTAAATTAGGACACGTTATTTCAAAATTCTGGTTAAATGTTAATTAAAATTTCATTATCGCGATCATACAGAAATTAAAATTGTAACAAAATAAGCAACTAACTTGATTAAAAGAATCATCTTCTTTTGTGTTATTTCCAGACTCAGTGCCCACGCCTGGAAATTGGTTTTTGAGCGCCGTAGTTTGAGTTAACGCGGATTTAAACGTTTTAAGTGTTAGATTGCATTGAATGGACTTTGATACAGCTTTTATCGATTTAGGAATTAAATTGCACTGAATAGACTTAATTACCTTATTAGCTACGATATCTTTTGAAACATTTGACTTCAAAATGCTGTACATTTTACGCCTAGTGACCTAGGCCTAGAGTAACAGTCTGCTTTGCTGGTAAAGAAGACATACGAAAAAAGTAGTTCGCGTTCGAAACTCGTCCATATAGAAACACGAATAGAGAGAGACTAAGGCAGCCTAGGCAGGTGAACTAGTAAAAGCGGTATAAGCCTGCTGAACGTTATAGTCCTCTCTATTCCCTTTAGCTGGTGGACATATGATAGCCAATCAAAAAATTCCAATTTTATAATTCCACCCCATTTGTCTATCCTTCCGTTTATGTAGTTTGTGTTGTAGTCCGCTATGCGGTCGGTTGTGAAAAAAGGTTATAGACATCAATTAACACGGGAAATGGGCTAATTGGCATACTTATGTTTTATTATTCTACTTATGACATTATGCATGTCAAAAATGCCTGTTAACAACCTTAATGTTAAGAAAATTTCAATTGTGAAATGGTTATATAAATTCGAAATGGAAATTATAATTAATGTTGTAATTATCCTAATAGGTTTCCTTGGTAAAACCGTGAGTTTCATCGAGTTTGCTTTAAATTCAAAAATTTATGCAAAATACAAACTTGGTTTGAAACTAGTGAAACACTTGATATTATGGTTTAAAATTAATCACTAAATTATGAGCGTAAATGACTCAATAGGTTTCCTTGAAAAAACCATGAGTTTCATCGAATTTGTATGTTTATAAAATTTATGCAAAATACAAATTCGGTTTGAAACTTGTGAAACCCTTGCTATTATGGTTTAAAATTAATCGCTAAATTATGAGCGTAAATAACTTCATGGGTTTCCGTGAAAAAACCATGAGTTTCATCAAGTTTGCTTGTTTTATAAAATTTATGCAAAATACAAATTTGGCGTGAAACTTGTGAAACACTTGATATTATGGCTTCAATTATTCGCTAAATTAGTATTGTAAATAACTTAATAGGTTTCCAAGAAAAAACCATGAGTTTCATCGAATTTTTGGTAAATTTATGCAAATTAGCATTCATGGGGCATCTTTTGAAATAGCGGCCTTGTGCATGGGGAGGTTTGCAGGTGCATTTTATGCAAATTAGTATATTGGAAATTTCAGCATGCATAAATTTAGGGTAAAATTGTATCTCCCAGTTAAGGGGCCAAATTAAGCTCCACTAAAATTACGTGGAATACCATGCAGACGACATAAAATTTAATACAGCAGATTTGCCCTTGTGCATGGGGAGGTTTGCAGGTCAATGTTATGCAAATTAGTATATTGACTAAAAACTATTGAAAATACTGGCCTTATGCATGATAAAGTTGCACAATTTATGCAGTTTAATATTTTGGAAGCAAAATTTCAAAACTGGTGGAATTATGCAAAAACTCTGGTTTGCATATAAAACCTTTCGTAAACTAGTGGCGTCCCGAAATTTTCCCGAATTACCTCAAAATTCTAAAATAGTAGAAATCCTCCTATGCGTCGTCTGCTAAAATATTCTAATAGACCTTTTCACCGGTAGAGCGGGGGTGAAAAGGGGGGAAAAATTTCGAGAGGTGAGAAAGCGTAGAAAGAATGTTTGGGGGCAGTGCAGTACTTTTAACCATTCCTTTTGCCTTATTCGAGTTTATTTTTATAAAACAGTGTTGTATTACTTGTTGTAAAAGTATTAATTGAACTTCCGAGGTGAAATTTCATCAAATTCAATTGATAGACGTAAAATTAGGGCATTTAATGAAATTCTACTCACTAAATTGGGCGCCAGGGCTTACGGGCATTTATACACAGCGCTTTCGGCACGGCATCGGCGGACATCGCCGTCTATTCGCCGATGATCCCGTACCGTCGCCAAGGCTTAGTGAGTTATAGCGGCCTACTAATATCAATGCACCGTTTCCATTAGAACTTAAACACTTTATTTCTTAACATGATTTTAATTGTACTATCTCGGTTTTAAATACTAGGCATTTTATTTTAATATTAAATTTCAAAAGGTCTCCCATACGTCCATCGTAGTTTAGTTTACACGTTTAACTCCACAGAAGCGCTATAACTCATGCCCCCAAACATTGCAACTTCTCATGCGCGGCCCTTAATGTGTATAGGTCTATTCTAAATTACTTTAAACTTCGGCTTTTCGGTTTGAGGGGTAAAATTTAAAGATGCGAAAGTTCCGAATGTTGATTAGTGAGATGTAAACAGTAGTTCGTTTAGCTATAACCTGGTGGTAACTAAGAGAAGTTTAAAATTTAGAAAACAGCGATTTCCTTGAAATTTTTGTTACTGAACGTACTCACTAGGGGGTTCACTGGTCCCAAGGACTAGTTTAAAAAATATCCTTATTTCCCAGGCTTCTGTCAATCTGTCAATCTACGCCACGGCAGTTAGGAAAAACCCATAGATATGTTAAAAGGGTAGATACACAATTCAATGGGAGGTCGACGTGGAAGGGGCAACGAGCAGACAGCCGCTATTTTCTGGGGGTAGCCGTATAAAACGCCATCTATCGGGAACTTTCGAAACTAAATTAAGGGATGAGCTTAGAGTAGTGGCACTCTATGTTAACCCCCTATAGGGCATAATAAGTCAAACCCTCGGAGATGCCATTACTCCATTTTATACGAGCTAAGAGCAGAAAAACGTATTTTATAAATTTTACACCTGTAAAATCGTTTAAAAAACACTTGGAACTTGTATTTCTACTTACTTTCGAGGAAATACCACCGTTTTCTGAAGGTAAGAGTCTTTTTTTATAAATTTATTAGTAATAAAAACATTTAAGGCGAGCTAAGCCTTGGTCTTGTAAAACACGGCAGATTAGTGATTAGCGTTGTTTTCAGCGTTGAAAAACGTTATTTTATCATGTTAAAAAAACGTTAGCAACGTTTTAAGGTACTGATATTTAAATATTCTTAAAATAAGAGTCGATAATGGTGCCCACCATAACAAACTTTGTTAAGTGTGTGTCTCTATATTTAAAGGCATAAAACAAAATATAACATAAACGTTTTTATTTACTTATTTATGTAACAATCATGGCTTCAACTCATGTTTGCTGCGTTCAAACTGTAGGTGTAAAGAACGTTTTCTTTCTTACCACAACTTTCCGAAAGAGACTGCCACTAGAAAGAAGTGGATTAATTCTATAACATTAGCTGTAGGACCTCTGTCCACTGATATCTCCAGTTTACGGATTTGTTCAAAACATTTTACAAAATCAGATTTCTTTCCCACCACTGGAAAGAGACTACGTAGAGCGCTCAAACCGTACGGTTCGCGATTCCATCCTAATTTGGAGATCAAATTAATGTAACCGATGAAATTATCCCTAAACTGACTCTCCGTAATTTGACTCTCGAGCAACAATCTGAAGCATTAGAAGAAATGGGAGCGTTGTCCTTTGATCATGGATTGAAGCATGAACCCGCTGCTTTTTCAAATATTCAGGCAACACATCAATACCCAGTGTCACACCTCTGTGGGTTTGATTGTTAATCCACAATTTTTCTTCCTTGGGGCAAGCCCCGATTGCCTTATACTGGTTGAGGACCAGCTGTACTTAGTGGAGATCAAATGCCCTTACGCTATTTTCAAGAATAAAGAAACTATCAGAGGAAAAGCAGCTTCGGGTAACTTTTACCTTTACTTTGACGAAGAAACGGATGAACTGGAACGTCTATCATCAGATTCAGGGTCAGCTTTTCGTGTGTAACGTACCCGTATGCTTTTGGGCAGTATTTGTGCCACCCGATAACATCGAAATCTTGATGATAGTGAAAGACAACCAATTCATCAATGATACCTTGCTTCCAAAATTATCCTCTAAATATTTCATTAGTCTCCTAGGCCTACCTCATTTTGCCATAGAAATGTTCGAAAAGCCTAAAAAATAAATTTTCCAAGTCACAAAAGTACAGCCTCTTTTCTCTATGTGCAAATCAAATCTACATTATGGCCATGACCAAGGCTTAGCTCGCCTTAAATGTTTTTATTACTAATAAATGTATAAAAAAAGACTCTTACCTTCAGAAAACGGTGGTATTTCCTCGAAAGTAAGTAGAAATACAAGTTCCAAGTGTTTTTTAAACGATTTTACAGGTGTAAAATTTATAAAATACGTTTTTCTGCTCTTAGCTCGTATAAAATGGAGTAATGGCATCTCCGAGGGTTTGACTTATTATGCCCTATAGGGGGTTAACATAGAGTGCCACTACTCTAAGCTCATCCCTTAATTTAGTTTCGAAAGTTCCCGATAGATGGCGTTTTATACGGCTACCCCCAGAAAATAGCGGCTGTCTGCTCGTTGCCCCTTCCACGTTTTTTTCGTTAAGCCTAAGCCAGCGAAGTGGATCTAGACCCTTTATAGTTTTACTATATCTATGGGAAAAACCTGTCTGCTACACGTTCTCTCACTTGCGAAGTTGCGCTCTTATTGAAGTGAATTTCCATGTTCAAGAATTGAAGAGAAGATCTTAATGAAAGTGGAGAATCTTTCTCCCAAAGACACGAAAAACGGAACAGTGTGAGTAACTGTTAACGCTAAATCTGTGTTAATTTATGCCATATTTTTATTATTATTGAAATGTTACATATGTTATCTTAACAGGGAAACTGTGCTAGATGTATGATGGATTTTCTGAAAGATTGTCGCGTCATGGTAGAACGTTTAAGCTGGTAAGTGAAGAATATAATGCGACTTGGAAGTCAATAGGGCATGGAATGGATCCAGCCATATCGAAACTATTATACTTTGAAAAGAAATAGATCTTTCTTGAAACCTTTCTTGTTAATTGTTCTTTTTTTAATTGATTTTATTTTAGGGAAGATTTACAATTTCACAAACTCTCTTTCCAAAATTCCGAAATGAGTTTGGTAAATCTTCAAAGGGTGGCGATTAAAGAGGTATTTGCGAAATTATTCTAATGTCCCCTGTTTTGGGCAAATACAAAATTAAAGGGATACTTTCTTTTAATTTCATTGCAATAAATCCCTATAAGGTTAATTTATTTCGATAGATAGACAAATAAGGATTCTGAAAATATATATGTTTTTATATTTTAGTTTAATTAATGATTTTTAAATTACGATTAAAAGATCCAAAATGCTCTTGTTTTGCGATCATGAGGGCACCTGGTGACACAGAGCGGAACCACCGAAAAACGTTACTAGTTCGTCTCTACCAATTTCTCCGTAGTGTTTTTCCTACTGGTAGGGGGATTCATTCTGTGAGCGCAGTATGATACAGATTGACGGGAATTGGTATGGCTGCACACCAAATTCTTCTACTTCAGAAGAACTACCCTCAGATTCGTTTATTATAAATTGTTCCGAATTTTCTGAATCCAAAGAATCAGAGTTCGAACTTTCATCCTCAGATTCAGGATCGGAATGATCAGAAATACTTTCTCGTCTGACATTCTTAAGCATATAAGCAGACGACGATTCACCAGGCAAGCTGACCTAGATTCTCGTTCCTACTACTTTTTACTCCTTAAACGACAGTTTTCATTCCAACTACTACCAACCAATCAGAGGCCGAACTTTACCTACGTAGGTAATGGGTTGAAAATGGTGGCCGATTTTAAATCTGGCGTTCAAAATTTCAATTTTTATTCACGTTTATTTTAATTAATAAATTTTTCGCGCGATTTCTACTGACCCCCATGTTTTTAGGGGTGGTTAATTTATAGAAAACCAATGTTAGTGTGACCAACTCAGATAAAGCCGATTCTATCCCTTTAAGGAAACTTTATTTTTAGGAAATGAAAGATGAGGAAAATTTTAACTATGATCACTTAAGCAAAGATGATCTGATCAAAGAAGTAAAAGCCAAGGATGATCGAATTAGGGAACTGGAAGCCAAGGTATTTTTCAAAGCAAAGGGTTTTATTTAGTAGTGTGAAATGAAGCGCAAATATTAAGAGAATTTTTTGGGACCATGGCCCATTTTAAATGGATGAGTGGTCGAATCTGGTGTACCTTAAAGTAGACCCAAACTCTACGGGTGGGTGAATAATTAAGGTCCTATCATGATTGGCTCAAAGCTAAGGGAATTTTTTGCTGATCCCCCTTCTTCCCTGCTTTAAAATACGTTCAGGCCAAGAAAGTCCCATGAATATTACTAACAGGGTTGCCACGGGTCAGGAAAACCTGGAAAAGTCAGGGAATTTAAAAATGGGCCGAAAAGTCAGGGAATGTTAAAAATTTCACCAAAATCGGGGAATTTGATTTTTGTGGGTAAAATTTCTGGGGATAAGTCTTTATTGAAAGAGTAATGAAAGTTTCTCCTCATCCTCTCTTAACACGGAAAACTGCAGAACAATCCTTAAATTTTTGTAATGGAATCTTGTTTTGTTTAGTGTAATGTTCAAATTTCAAAACTGGGAAAAGAGAGAATCAGAACTTCATTAACGATAAATAAGCAAGTTGACGAAATTGATAGACTCAATAGGCTCATTAAAGAGCTGCAAAGGAGGATCAAAGATCTGATGGTATGGAAATAATGGAACATTCTTCATTTTCATGCTCAATAGAATAATTAATTAGTTTAAGAACTATTGTTAATTATTTAAAAAAATAGGATCAATGTGGAGTACATCAATTAGCCAACGTTGACTACGTGAAAACTGAACCTGTTGAAAATGATTCGGGAAATAATGGCCAGGAGTTAACCCTTCCAATTGTCCAAGGCAGTCCGTGTAAAGAGGATCTTATTCGAGAATCAAATGTTTCTGAGTGTCAATATGCTGCGGAGGTTCACGATACAAACACCGAAACTAAAATTACGTCGAAAAAGGCTGAAAATGAGGGGCTTATAACGCAAATTACGAGTAACAATTTGCCTCTACGCGCGCCTTTACCCTCTAACCTCGAGGTCGAAAACCAATTCGCAATATCTCCTGACACGACGACGACAAAAAGCTATTCGCCACCTGAACTTCTCGAGAGCAATATTAACATTAACGATGATTCTTATCGTAAATCACAAAATGTCTCGACTGAGGGAGAAACTGAGGATATTGCGACTCGATCGCCGAAATTTGGTGTTCCAGAATTTAATGTTGAAGTCGAAAATCATCTTGACGCAAATGTCGAACTCGATTCACTAGAAGGATCCCTAGAAAACGATCTCGATGATAACCAATCGACAATTGCGAGGAAAACTTATAACAGACTAAATGAAACTATGAAACTCCGCTTGCGAAAGCGGAAGTTTGTTGATCCGAGGTCATCGAGTGATCCAGTGTGTGTACCTAAACTAGGACGTAACCCAAGTGAAATATCAGAATCGACCTCCGCCTCACTGGGAAGCCATTTACCCGAAATTCCGGTTGAAGTTGAAAGCAATAGTTTGGTGTCCAACTTGGAGACACGTGAAGATGTCGCTCCAAAGAACTTCGAAGGTAATACCTCATCGCCTTGTTCGGAAATTGGTAAGCCATTTTATGCTTTAATAGTCTTGAGTACCTAGGATGGGGGAAATATGCTAATCAATTAATTCCGCTTTCTCGGTGTGAAGTCTAATACAGGGTTCAAAAAAACCCAGCCCACCGGGTTTAATTGCGTATTTAGGTTTTTTTTGGGGTTTTTTTTTCACTTTAGCAGTGTCGTTCGTGGTAGAAATTGTCATTCAAAAGTAACAGCTTAATAAAAATGTCTTAAAATGTTTCATTAAAAATAATGAATATTTTTAAATAATACTTTTGAAGTTGAAACAACAAATATCTTAAACTATCTAGCATTCAAATTCATCAAAATTGAAGATCTTAGTGATGGCTTTCATTAAATGGGATTTTATGTTGGGTAAAACCCAATTAAACCCGCGGGGTTTTTTAGGGCTCGGTTTTTTAATTCGAACCCTGGTCTAATAGCGTATTCCATTTACTTGCTATGAGACCGCTCTCTATTTGCTCTCGATGACATAAAATCCGCTTCCTTTCATGAGCTGCGTTAACGTTTTTTAACAAATTTAGCGAGCTATCTGTTCTGTACAGATAGGCACCAATGAGATCTCGGATCCAGCGCTCGGTTTTTAGACCTTTACGCAAATTTATGCGCGCATGCGCTTGTCGTGAGTCGTGGATAAAATAGCAGACGACACCATCGGCCTACGGGGAAATAGGTGGGATTGTAGATAACGGAGTAAATTTGAATCTAAACTGTGATAAACTAAAAATATTGGAACTTAAAGAAACTTGTAAAAATATGGGAATTATATTTAAATCCTACTGGCGAAAACACATGCTCATTGAAGCTTTAAAAAATGATAATATCGAAAATATTTCCCTTAATAACCAAGGCTTAGTGTCGGCTTCATAAATAATGTCGGTATCCAAGCAGCGCCGGGCAAAACCACGAGAGCAACCCCTCAAAAAAAGAGCGCTTTCCCCGCGAGGGCCGCCGATTCCCGACCAGGGTCCGATACCCACTAACGAAATGCATGTTACATATCCCCGTCTTTGGAGTTCCAACATTTTCGATTTATAACTCGTTCTCCTTTTCACAACAATTATGTGAAATTTAATTTCCACTGTTTTACCATCCCTCTTTACTTTATACGACTGATTCTTGCATCCCACCCACTACCACAACACAGCATCCAGGCATAGTGCAAAGGCTTAAGAATCATATGAAAAAAAAATAATTGAACAATGCTACAAAATTGAACTAACTAAAAAACCACTGGCTTAAATGAATTTTATTACACTTTTTTCCAAATTTCTAAGAAAAAAAATCAAGAAAATGTATCGAAAATGATCAGATTTAATGGCAAAGTTGATGCCTCTAAAGTAATGAGGAAATACGCGGAGGCTAAGACCGTAGTCTGCTATTTTATCCACGTTGTTACTAACACGCATGCGCTTCGCATTTTACCCCACTTTTACCCTCCGACATGCGAAAAGTGCTAATAACGGAAATCCGAGCTCGAGATTATCTAGCGGCATTGAGCGGTAAATGAAATACGCTACTGCCATTGCTGCTATGTAGGTGAAAAACTGAAACCCATTTCACTCCTGGTGTAAATAGGTAGAACCCCATTTTAAAGTTCATACCTGAGTGAGGGGTTTGCGTAAAATTGGCAAAAATCTCGGGGGGTTTGATACGTGTCGTAAAAAGTTTTAATCAAACCATGCGGCGCTCAATGCAATGCTACGATGAAGTGGGCTCTGGTATGCAACTCAAAATGGTCAGGCATAATCTTGAAAAGTGTCTGGGATTTTTATTTGAAAACATTTAACTCAATTCCCCTCTTTCTTTTTCTTTAATTCAGAACATGGTTATCAACGTACTTAAATTTTCCGAGTTTTTTGTTCTTGTTTTGACATCCTCGATGTAGCTTATTTGAACCAATTACCCAGGCTAAATTAATTTAAGATTAAACATAGTATGGATAAAATCTATAACGTCACATTAATACGCGGACCAGAAAAACCCTTCAAATGTGATTAGTGTTTTTTTGGAAATAGAGCATTAATTAGAACGGGGGGTGGCTTTTGCCAAGCGGAAAAACGAAGTGAAAACTTTAACTAGACGTCACAAGGTAGAGGGAGTTCCATAACGAAATAAATTGGTATAACTTGTGTTCTCGCAGCATCAGCTAGTATTTGATTATTCGAACGTCAGTCGAATATGAAAATACGACCTTTCTAGTTTCACGGGCCTGCATTTCAGTTGATGTACATCTTTTTGTTGATAAGGTCGTTTATTCATCGGGTAACCCCATGATCAGTACCGTTTCTTTTCTTTAAAACTTAGTTTTCGTAGGCCTTAGCACTATCCCTTTTTTATGAAGTGCGCTTGAATGTTACAGTGTTTTTGATACTAAAACGTAAATGGTGTATGTGTGGTTTTTATATTTCATTAATAATTTTCTGTAGGGAAATTCAAGAAGAAACGTTCAACTCGGTTCAAATATTCCACTGAATATAAAAGGGGTCTACAGCGTCGCGTTAGAATGGGTAACGAAGAAGAACACTTCAAATGTGATCAGTGTGACTATGGCAGCACAATGAAGAGTAATTTGATCAATCATCAACGAATTCACAGCGGTGAATAACCCTTCAAATGTGATCAATGTGACTATGCAAGCAGGCAGAAGAATGATTTGATCACGCATCTACGCATTCACAGTGGTGAAAAACCCTTCAAATGTGATCAATGCGACTATGCAAGCAGGCAGAAGAAACATTTAATCTCACATAAATGCATTCATAGCGGCGAAAAACCCTTCAAATGTGATCAATGTGACTACGCCAGCACAATGAAGACTAATTTGATCATTCATCAACGCATTCACAGCGGTGAAAAACCCTTCAAATGTGACCAATGTGACTATGCAAGCAGGCGGAAGAATAATTTAATCCTACATAAATGCATTCATAGCGGCGAAAAACCCTTCAAATGTGATCAATGTGACTATGCAAGTACGCGGAAAAATGATTTGATCACACATCAACTCATTCACAGTGGTGAGAAACCCTTCAAATGTGATGAGTGTGACTATGTTACCAGGCATAAGTTCAATTTAACCACGCATAAACGCATTCATAGCGGTGAAAAAAGCTTCAAATGTGATCAGCGTGACTATGGATGCAGGCAGAAATGTCATGTGATAGTACATAAACGGAAAAGTCACGTGAATGGATGGATTCACATTATAAAAATATGCTGGACAAAAACAATATTTCATCCTCTTCTGTAATGAATACCCCGAAACTGTGTAACAAACCATTAAATTTCTCTGTTCGGAAGGGTATTAATGGAAGCGGAGCACATTTTCAGAGACGAGACACTTGGGGCACTATATCCAAATGTTACAATGCCATTTTCAGAATTAATTTTTTATTAAATATAATAAAATTCACATAGAGGATACTAAAATTAGAAAAACCATAATAAATTTTGGAGACCTTTTTCGAATTGTTCCAAACGCATATCCAAACGTTTGAGGCTTTTTTCTTTCGAACGAGTTGAATTTCTGCCACCAGACTTCTCGGAACTTTCATTACCACTTGAATTGTCTGAAGCTTCTTCAGGTTTTAACGTAGTACTTGATAAAGGTCCCGGATCGTCATTTGCGTCTTTAACTACTTGAACTTCGTCATCGGCTCTGGTACTGAATGTTTTCAAAAGGAAAAACTAAGACAGGAATTTTGTCGCTAACTATAACTTTACCGTTGCATTCTTGCTTATTGTTTAGCTGAATATTACTGTTTGTTCATTTTGCCAAGTATGTTATCATACGTTTATTATTTTAAGTGGCATTCTGTATTGCCTTAGGACTGTCTCAGTGATCAAATTTTAGTCTAAATATATTTTCGAAAGATCAAGTGTATGCTTGTTCTTTCCGAATATCGGTAATACTATTGGAAAGTTTAAGAAGTGGTTTGATTGTAGTCGTCTATAGACTGGTAATGCGGCAAACCCCTAGCCCTTAAGCCTGTTAAGAACATCATATTCTGGACCCGTAACATTTCAACTTGATGATCGTAACATTGATTTTGAAAGTTGTAAGAAAATTGAGACAATATCACGAAGCTACTTCATAGAAGTGGGCGCAAAGTCTATTAGTGTTTATTGTCGGCATAGTTCCTTAAAACATCCGGGCAACGCGGGGAAACTTAGCTAATCTAATATATATTCAAAATATTTCATATTTTTGTGGGTTGGAGGACAAATGGGTTTCTACGAAACATTGAACTAGAACGTAGTGGCGAATTGAAGGGAAAATTAAGTAGCTCAGCAATTTCATTTGATTTAGATTTTTTAAAATCATCGTTTAGTAAGACCCTTTACAAAAACGGGGGTGGGAATTGTAAAGCATGCTTGATATAAGGTTTCAATGAAACCATAGAGATACAAGAGGAACAGTTGAATTTTCAGTTTTGATTCCCGCTCAATGGAAGCACCACTTCGCGTGTGTGATAGGGTGAGTTGCTTGTAGCGCCATCTACATGCGACGAGGTAAACTAAAATATTAGTAACCCCATGTTAACACTCGAAGTTAAGCAGCTTCGAGCGCGGTCAGTACTTGGGAGGGAGACAACGCCGGTTCGAATCCCGCCGGGGACGTTTTATATTTAATTAATTTTTATTAATTTCCGTATTAATTAATGGAAGGAAAAGTGTTTGTATAGTAAAGAGATGTTTATTAACAGAGAATTAAAACATTTGCAAGATGAAACATTACGGTATGGGACCGTCCATAAACTACGTCACACTCTTATGGGGGGAGGGGGTTTCTAAATTTGTGACGGTCCGTGACAAGGGGGAGGGAGGGGTTCTAGACCAAGAGCCAGTGGCCTGGATCTTACCTCATAAAGTACAAAAGGTCTGACCATTGGAATGAGTTCAGTTTTTAAGCTCATTAATAGATTTGGCCGTCTTACGCGTCACAGCTGGGGCATTTGAGGGGGGCGGGGTCATGTTTGACCCTAATGAAGTATGATTTCTTACCTCATGAGGTACATGAATAAAAAAGGTGGCAAATGATAGAACTGGAAATGGCGATTCGAAATATATGAAATCTGACGTCATCAAAGGGGACCATCAATAAATCAGACGGGGGTTAAAATGGTCGAATGAGGTATGAATTCTTACCTCATGAGGTACATGTATAAATCCGGTGTTGTTTGATAGATCTGGTCGTGCTAAATAACAGAATATAAAATCTGACTGGAAAATACGCGGCTTAGGTTTAATCTGACGGCCTGATTCTTGCGTCAGACTATGATAACTTCGTGCCTGATAAAGCTAGATTCCCACTCGACCGAAAAAAACCCGGCGCAAATCACGCAACATACGGTAGAAATTTTACCTTACGCCGTCGTCCGGCTGTAGACTGTTCAAACTACGACTGAATTTTGAGTTTGGCGGTAGATATTTTTGGATCATATGACAGATTAGAGTGGTTTCCATAACATTTATTTCGCACACTGAATTAGTATCTCTGTCCCATTGCCGCTTAGATCGTACAAGAAAGTATATTTTCTAACCTCCTCAATAAAGACTTCCTTATTAACATCTTACCTCTATATACTTCCATTAGTGACATTTTTCTTTATTCGTGGCACGTTTCCGACGAAAAAAATACATGGCGGCTATCAATCTATCTAGCGTATGCGTGCACTCTTGAAATTTATGATGTAGTCAGTGGGATAATTTCATTGTCTGAGACACCGGCGTAACGCCGAACACGACCGAAAAATAGAACACAACGTGCGCCCGGGCGAGCGGAAATTCCGTCGGGCTCGGCATAAAGATTTTTCGGTCGAACCCCTTTCTGCCGGGTCTCCGTCGTGATTTCCGTCGAGTGCGAGTCTAGCTTAAATGTAGCAGGTAATATATTGTAAAACCAGCCCCACTGATGTCACGTGCATTAAACTTAACTTGTTTGAGTGAGTTATCGAGGTAATGTGGTGAAATATTTTTGACTGTGATAAATGAGATGTACTTAAATTGGCATCATTTAATAATAGAGCTATTTCAATTCGGGGGTAAGGAGAGTTTTTGAGGCTGGGTTTCGCCAGTCCCCGCCGAGGTGGCTTATTGTGGCGCGAAATTTAGCATAGAGTTTTACAGTGGCCCACACGGAGGGAGGGTGACTATGAAGATGAAACCGTATATATTGATTATCAGACTGATTCGGATGATGAACCAGATGACGTTTAAAATGTAACATTTTTGCATCTTTATTTGCATTAAATAATAATTTAACGTTAGAAGGTTTCATTGAATGAGTGTGAAATAAAATGTGCCTGCTTAGAGCTATATCAGTTGAAGGGGGAAACGTCCCAGTTGGGCCTGCCAATAAACGGAGCCGATTTTCACCCTCTTTCCGTGCGGGCCACTGTAAAACTCTATGCTAAATTTCGCGCCACAATAAGCCACCTCGGCGAGGACTGGCGAAACCCCGCCTCAAAAACTCTCCTTACCCCCGAATTGAAATAACTCTATTATTAAATGATGCCAATTTAAGTACATCTCATTTATCACAGTCAAAAATATTTCACCACATTACCTCGATAACTCGCTCAAACAAGTTAAGTTTAATGCACTTGACATCAGTGGGGCTGATTTTACAATATATCACCTGCTACATTTAAGCTAGACTCGCACTCGACGGAAATCAGGACGGAGACCCGGCAGAAAGGGGTTCGACCGAAAAATCTTTACGCCGAGCCCGACGGAATTTCCGTTCGCCCGGGCGCACGTTGTGTTCTATTTTTCGGTGGTGTTCGGCGTTACGCCGGTGTCTCAGACAATGAAATTATCCCACTGACTACATCATAAATTTCAAGAGTGCACGCATACGCTAGATAGATTGATAGCCGCCATGTATTTTTGTTCGTCGGAAACGTGCCACGAAGAAAGAAAAATGTCACTAATGGAAGTATATAGAGGTAAGATGTTAATAAGGAAGTCTTTATTGAGGAGGTTAGAAAATATTCTTTCTTGTACGATCTAAGCGACAATGGGACAGGGATACCAATTCAGAGTGCGAAATAAATGTTATGGAAACCACTCTAATCTGTCACGTGACCCAAAAATATCTACCGCCAAACTGAAAATTCAGTCGTAGTGTGAACAGTCTACAGCGTAAGGTAAAATTTCTACCGTATGCTGCGTGATTTGCGCTGGTTTTTTTCGGTCGAATGGGAATCTAGCTTTGTCAGGCACGAAGTTGTCATAGTCTGACGCAAGAATCAGGCCGTCAGAATAAACCTAAGCCGCGTATTTTCCAGTCAGATTTTATATTCTGTTATTTAGCACGACCAGATCTATCAAACAACACCGGATTTATACATGTACCTCATGAGGTAAGAATTCATACCTCATTCGACCATTTCAACCCCCGTCTGATTTATTGATGGCCCCCTTTGATGACGTCAGATTTCATATATTTGGAATCGCCATTTCCAGTTCTATCATTTGCCACCTTTTTTATTCATGTACCTCATGAGGTAAGAAATCATACCTCATTAGGGTCAAACATGACCCCGCCCCCCTCAAATGCCCCAGCTGTGACGAGTAAGACGGCCAAATCTATTAATGAGCATCAAAACTGAACTCATTCCAATGGTCAGACCTTTTGTACTTTATGAGGTAAGATCCAGGCCACTGGCTCTTGGTCTAAAAGGCTCGA
Source organism: Phalangium opilio (assembly GCA_019434445.1). Lineage (NCBI taxonomy): Eukaryota > Metazoa > Arthropoda > Arachnida > Opiliones > Phalangiidae > Phalangium > Phalangium opilio. The sequence continues at coordinate 78,689 of JAEQBA010003376.1, read as the reverse complement.
ATAATATTTCGCCCAAAAATGCCCAATTATCACTATTTTACCACAAACCTTTAAATTTCACTAATATTAGTGTATTTTAAAGTAGTAAAAATGAGGCTGGACGATACAAATCGTGCATTTTTAAAATTCATTTATTACTTAAATTAAAAGTTATCGGTGAACTTACCCAAAGCTGTTGGTTTTGTATTAACTTCACGTTAAGTTGAATTTAACATTATATCGTACAGTTCATTTAGTTCAAAAAATGAGTTTATATAAATAATTCATTTTAATTGCAATGTTTAGTAGAGTTTTTATCCTTGCCGAACATTCACTATTTTAGTTTTACCCCAAACGTTTGAATTTCGCGCCTATTAATGTATTTTATAAATATAATAAATTAAATTAAGTGTGAAAATTTAAGGAAAAAATTGGGCTTGATAAAACGGGTCGTTTAGTTTTAATCTTAATTGAGTAGTTCAATTAAAAGTTATTGGAATTTTTATTCAAAAAATGTATATTTTTGGTCTAATTTCACGTTAATTATACTTAAGTAACATTAATGTTGGATTGTGGTTTGACAATGATATTTTAGCTTATAAAATTAGTTTCAATAAATAATTTAGCTTAATAGCAATGTTTTGTGGAGATTTGATCCTTGTCGGACATTCACTAGTTTACCCCAAACGTTTGTACGCCTATTTATGTATTTTTAAGATAGTATAAATTAAAGAGTGTGAAATAGGAATCTTAACTGAGTAATTTAATTAAAAGTTAATGGAATTTTTGATTTAGTATATAAAACGAGTTTAAGTTAATAATTTTCTTTAATCGCAATGTTTAGTGGAGTTTATTTTTGAAGAATATTTACTGTTTTACAATAAATGCTACAATTTCACGCCTGGGTATTACAAAAATAGTTAACAAGAATTTATATTGGTACAAGGTGAAGACCGTGAAGTCTGAGCGCGAACTGAAGCGAGATTATTTTGGGGGGGGGGGGGGTGGAATAAAGTATAAATGGAATAAAGTATAACGGGAATAATATATAATAACGAACTGGAATAAAATATAACTGGAATAGTGTATAACGTCGTATTTGAAAACTGGAATAAGGTATAACTGTCCAATACTGGAATAAAGTATAACTGGACTAGCCTATAACCGCGAAATTCTATACCGGAATAAGGTATAACCGGATTAATGTATAATGGACGTACGTATAATAACGCCAAGTTTGACAACTGGAATAGCGTATACCGGACTAATATATAACGGACGTAAGTATAACGCCAAGTCTCACAACGGACGTATATCTGTATAAAATTTTAATGGAATACCGCATAAGGGTCGCTATAATAAGGTATAAATGGAATAAAGTATAACGGGAATAAGGTATAATAACGAACTGGAATAAAATATAACTGGAATAGTGTATAACGTCGTATTTGAAAACTGGAATAAGGTATAACTGTCCAATACTGGAATAAAGTATAACTGGACTAGAGTATAACCGCGAAATTCTATACCGGAATAAGGTATAACCGGATTAATGTATAATGGACGTACGGATAACGCCAAGTTTGACAACTGGAATAGCGTATACTGGACTAATATATAATGGACGTAAGTATAACGCCAAGTCTCACAACGGACTGTATAAAATTTTAATGGAATACCGCATAATACCAAATTAAAAACAATTAATGGTAAAATAAAACGGTAAAAAATAAAAAAACATTCTGCAGTTATGGGTTGTAAGTCCTGTATGCTGCTGAGGCGGCGGTCCTGCAATATGGGCAATTCCTATGTTGCACATCATTATTCATGATTATGTCTTTACACCTTTCGCAGGCGCAAGTATGGCCACATGGTACAAAAACTGTGTTTCTTCTATTGACCATGCATACTGTAAGCCCCACAAAACTGGTAGGCTTACCTAGAGTGAATACACGTACTTTTATAATCAAAATTTATTATTGACTCACCCAGCCATCTCTCAAAAATATTTCAAAGTAAAAACTTTAAAGTAAATAAACAAAAAGAGGCTCGGGCCTTCCTCCTTCGTCGCTGGAGCCAAAAGATATCTCTCGTCCCCTCGGTCCCTCCTTTTATAGACACAGGGTCTCGAGTCGGGTCTAAGGGTTCCTACCCCCTTTGACTTTTGGTCAAGGTTAGGGGTTAAGTCTCTGTCGGGATTCCGACGAGGACAGTTGCGCGATGCAATAGGACTGATAGTTTTGCAAGCGTGTGCTCGTTCCATCGATACACCAAACGCGCCAAATTTAACGCTATGGGGCACGGCGGCCTACCAGGGTTAAGGGTTTTTCGCGCTTGCGAAATGGCCCTTACAATACCGTGCACAAATTTTCTATTTCTGGGACCTGGATTCGACCGACGGCTGGGGCCGGATCTGGGTCAACTCCTGGTGCCTGGTCTAGAACGGGAACGATGGCCGGGGTTGGTCGACATCAAGTACCGGCGCTGGACCGGGGGTGGGGCAAGAACTGGACCGATAGCGTGGGCCGCAGCTGGATGGACTAGGCCTATGTTTGCCAGGGCTGGACCGACTGCGGCCACCGCTGGCTGCGCATGCATAGCACCTGGAATCGGCAAAGTGGGACGGTCCAATTCTGCAACTACGTGACTTGCCACGCGTTGAAATTCCCTGACGGTGTACCGATTTTGCTCCACTTTTTCGTTACAGCTAACGATTCTTTTGTCATTAGACACCGTCAGGGAAGTTCTTGCCCCACCCCCCGGTCCAGCGCCGGTACTTCATGTCGACCCAACCCCGGCCATCGTTCCTGTTCTAGACCAGGCACCAGGAGTTGACGCAGATCCGGCCCCAGCCGTCGGTCGAATCCAGGTCCCAGAAATAGAAAATTTGTGCACGGTATGCATCGTCAATAGAAGAAACACTGTTTTTGTACCATGTGGCCATACTTGCACCTGTGAAAGGTGTAAAGACATAATCATGAATAATGATGTGCAACATGGGAATTGCCCATATTGCAGGACCGCCGCCTCAGCAGCATACAGGACTTACAACCCATGACTGCAGAATGTTTTTATTTTTTACCAATTTATTTTACCATTAATTGTTTTTAATTTGGTATTATGCGGTATTCCATTAAAATTCTATACAGATATACGTCCGTTGTGAGACTTGGCGTTATACTTACGTCCATTATATATTAGTCCGGTATACGCTAATCCAGTTGTGAAATTTGGCGTTATACGTACGTCCATTATACATTAATCCGGTTATACCTTATTCCGGTATAGAATTTCGCGGTTATACGCTAGTCCTGTTATACTTTATTCCAGTATTGGACAGTTATACCTTATTCCAGTTTTCAAATACGACGTTATACACTATTCCAGTTATATTTTATTCCAGTTCGTTATTATATATTATTCCTGTTATACTTTATTCCATTTATACTCTATTCCCCCCCCCCCGCATAATACCAAATTAAAAGCAATTAATGGTAAAAAAAAACATTCTGCAGTAATGGGTTGTAAGTCCTGTATGCTGCTGAGGCGGCGGTCCTGCAATATGGGCAATTCCTATGTTGCACATCATTATTCATGATTATGTCTTTTACACCTTTCGCAGGCGCAAGTATGGCCACATGGTACAAAAACAGTGTTTCTTCTATTGACCATGCATACCGTGCACAAATATTCTATTTCTGGGACCTGGATTCGACCGACGGCTGGGGCCGGGGTCAGTGTTTGTTTCTGCTCCACGGTGGTGTCGGTGCGACGCCTTATTTGGTTTCTATGGCGCCGGATTTCACCTCGTGCTGTCATGACAGTGTACATCATGCCACCCAGTGCACTGTTTATGGTGCCCGGGAACCACCTTTCTCCCTTTCCAAAATTGAAAGCGTAGACGCTGTCGTGGAGTTGGAAGGTGCGACTAGCGGGGAAAGGCTGTAGAGCGGCCGCTGGTTCTGGGGCCGCGTGATGTGTAGTACGTTCAGGGTGACATAGGTCGATACGGGATGTAATGTTACGGCCTAACATGAGTTCCGCGAGAGATTTGCCGTTAACCGTCGGTGCACGGCGGTGATTCATTAATATGATTTGCAATCGTTCGTCGAGTGATCCGGAGGTGTGGACTTGGAAGCCGGCGTTTAGCATGGTGGAAGCCTCATGGGTGGAAGATGTGACCCTACTGAGGCTATCCTTTATCGTGCGGACGTTGCGTTCCGCCGCGCCATTGGACGCAGGATGATAAGGCGCAGAACGTAGGTATTGAATACCATTTCCTGCTACGAATGTGTCAAATTCGGTACTGGTAAAGCAGGTGCCATTATCTGTCACCAGTGTAGGCATTATTCCGTAACGGGCGATCAGTTCTCGAAGGAATTTTATTACAGCATGGGACGACTGCGTTTTAGTGATGCACACTTCGAGCCATTTGCTATAACTGTCAACCACAATGAGTAGGTAAACACCTTCGATGGGCCCAGCGAAGTCCATATGGACACGCATCCACGGTGTGGACATAGAGGGCCAGGACAGGAACGCTTTGGTTGGTAGCGGAGTATGTTGCTGGCAAGTTTGACAAGTTTCGCATAAATGCTCAATATCGGCGTCGATATTGGGCCACCAAATCCTGGATCTGGCCACCGCTTTCATTTTGACAGACCCTTGATGGGAACTATGGAGTTCCTGTAGCATGGTCCGGCGTAGTAGCTCTGGTATTACGACTCTATTACCCATCATAAGTAGGTCGCGATAGCTGGATATGTCATTCCGACGTTTGTAGTAGACCCTTTAACTCGAACGGTATATTTGACGGTTGCCAACCTTTTTGCAAGATGGTACGCAGTTTCTGGAGCGTAGTGTCAGCGTTTGTTGCATCTTCCAGTTGCGGAAAGGTTAAAGGGCCCGTCGCTGTTATAGCCTGTACCGCGTAAACATACAGGTGCAGGAGTCCTGGCCGTCTTGATGGGTAAGGGCAAGCGGCTAAGAGCGTCCGCGTCAGCGTTTTGCGAGCCTTTGCGGAATTTGAGCTCGTACTAATATGCCGCCAGGATTAGAGCCCAACGCTGGATGCGGGCAGCAGCCATCGGAGGCACGGGTTTGACAGCCGCCAGAAGCGTAACGAGAGGCTTGTGATTCGTATATGGCCTAAATTTCGTACCGTAAAGGTAGTCCTTGAATTTCTTAACAGCAAGGATTATAGCGAGGCCCTCCTTTTCAAGCTGCGAGTAATTTTTCTCCGCTGGTGTGAGACTCGAGAGAACGCGATAGGCTGTCCTTACCGTCGATAAGGTGGGAGATCACGGCTCCTACTCCGACAGGAGAAGCGTCACATGCCAATGAGATAGGCTTAGTGACGTCGTAGTGGACCAACAGTTTTGACGACAGGAGCGTGTGTTTGGCGGCGCGGAATGCTTCTTGTTGGGGCGTGCCCCATTCCCAGTCCGTATTTTGGTGTAACAGCTGATAGAGTGGAGCGAGTCTGGTAGCGTTATCAGGGGGGCTCCATTTTAAATAGAGCCCCCCACGCGCCAGTGATTAGAGACATTGGAGATTCTCGTTCCGATTTCCCGCGCAAACTGCCTTGAGCGCGTGACTATAGAGGGCGACAGGGCGTTGACGGGTCACGGGTGCGAAGCGCGCTCTCGAGTGGGCGAAACATATGCTTTTCTACGCGCCAGGAATAGTTTTAAGCCGCCGGGAGTGTGGCGCACTCCTGTGAGCCAAGCTTCTGGGCGGCAAAGTTTGAGGGAATAAGACACATGTCATGTCGGCGATCCTACCCTACAGGTGCCGACTGCCCCGTGTCCGCCGGAGGTGACTTGACCCTCACACCCCGTCCGTCACCTCCCAAGTAAACCTCTTTTACTTCTCCTGCTTACACACATACTGAAACCTGAGTAATCACATCCTAGCCGTGGTCCTCTGACCCTCATCGCAATGAAACCTAAAAAAAAAAATAGTTTTAAGCCACGCCCTTAAATTGAAAATTTGAATTTCGCCGGGAATTTTTTGTGTAAAAACGGTGTTTTGCAATTCTTATTGTGAAAAAACGACTGAATATTTTTAAGTGAAATTTTGCACGAGCACGTTTTACATCATTCCTCACCCAAAAAAAATAGGTTTCAATTAAATTTAATTTTCTGCACCTCCCCCTTTAAGTAAGTTTTTTTATCAGTTTGAAAATCTGAAATATTTCAAAAATGGTAAATAAAATTTTGTAATGCCGAGTTATTTTCCTCCCATTGATGTTTAGTCAGTTCGGACTAGTCCGAAATGTGAAGAAACCGAAGGCCCAAGCCAAGATAAATATGGTTCTTGCTTCTACCCTCTCACAAAAGAGTTTATGGATAGACCGGGATAGACCTACTAATATTCTACTTAAATAAAATAAAATCTTGATCTATTTTATAGAAGTTAAATAAAGTGTACGGGATATGGTGTTAGATAAACGGTAAACTTTAATATGAATATTTATAATGAGAGTAATTAAGATTGATAAAGCAGTTAAATTTAATAAATAGCCGATATACAACTTAAGCGAACATGTTTTTCCTCAATTACCATCGAACTTTTCTATTTAATTGTAAATTTCAGAATTCTCTTAAGCGTTTTGTTTATGAAATAAAATACGCATTCCAAAATGGCATTGCTCCAATGATGGAATGATTAAAATTAATTCTTATTCTTATTACAAACAAAATAATAAGCAGGTATTAAAGAAAACTAAAACCGACTTGATCAGAGCTATACTTCTTTCCTGTTATCTTATATTTAAAGGAATAAATTATTTTTAATTTAAGTACGATAAGGTTTTGGTAGTTTAACAGTACTAGAATGTTAGACGACTAAGCCTATTAAGTAAGTTTTTTTAAATTTCAAAATCTGATATATTTCAAAAATGGTAAATAAAATTTTGCAATGCCTAGTAATTTTCCTCCCATTGATGTTTAGTCAGTTCGGACTAGACCAAAATGTGAAGAGACCCAAGGCCCAAGCCAAGAACAATACGATTGAAATTGCCGTTTTGTTTCGTGTTCTGCATGAAGAGGCTTTAACAGTTCAGAGTGGGCCGGAAGTTAAATACACGTAGTCCTTTATTAGAACCAAGGGTAATGACCGAAATTACGTCTGATCGGGCAATAACTTACATTCTTTAGCTCGTATTCTATTTTAGAGTGGCCAGACGCTATCTGATTCAGTGTTTACCTCTCCGAGTGGTGGTGACGTCATTGACGTCACGGAGAGGTATTACACTGGACGTGTCTGTCACCGCGTTCGCTGCTGGCAAATCGGAGCAAACGTATTCGCAGTATCCGGACCGCGATCGCAGTTCACAGAAAGCAATATTTACTTCTACTCCATTATCATCGTTAGGGTTAAGATGTACGCAGTGATCGAGTAGGGTTACGAGGAACCCCCTGCAACAAAAATCAACTGCGGGGACAGTACGAATTTCAACTAGCTGGACGGTTTTTTGGATCGCCTGATTTGTGACTTTGACCCTACCCTATAGTGCGAAATGTCCGCCCAGATAAGTGTCTTGCTATCCCAACGTTTACTACGGTTGATTGCAAAATGCACTTAATGGATACAAAATCGGTAAGCGAATGGACAAGAAATTTGCAATCAAACGGTCAGAAAATCAGCTGGCGAATGGACTCAAAATTGGTAGTCTAGTGGACACGAAATTGGTAGTCTAGAGGACACGAAATTTGCAAGCAAACGGTCAGAAAATCGGCAAGCGGATGGTCACGAAATCAACTGGTAAACGGTTATGAAATCGCAAGGTGAATAGACGCAAAATCGGCTTGCGGATGGACAACATAACGGCTGGCTAATGGACACGATATCGGCTGGGGAATGGACACGATATCGGCTGGGGAATGGACACGATATCGGCTGGGGAATGGACACGATATCGGCTGGCGAAATGGACACGATATCGGCTGGCGAATGGACACGATATCGGCTGGCGAATGTACACGATATCGGCTGGCGAAATGGACACGATATCGGCTGGGGAATGGACACGAAATCGGCTGGCGAAATGGACACGATATCGGCTGGCGAATGGATACGATATCGGCTGGCGAATGGACACAATATCGGCGGCGAATGGACACGATAAAGGCTGGGGAAATGGACACGAAATCGGCTGGCGAAATGGACACGATATCGGCTGGCGAATGGATACGATATCGGCTGGCGAATGGACACAATATCGGCGGCGAATGGACACGATAAAGGCTGGGGAAATGGACACGATATCGGCTGGCGAATGGACACAATACCGGCGGCGAATGGACACGATAAAGGCTGGGGAAATGGACACGATAAAGGCTGGGGAAATGGACACGATAAAGGCTGGGGAAATGGACACGATATCGGCTGGCGAAATGGACACGATATCGGCTGGCGAATGGACACAATATCGGCGGCGAATGGACACGATAAAGGCTGGGGAAATGGACACGATATCGGCTGGGGAAATGGACACGATGTCGGTTGGCGAATGGACACGATATCGGCCATCGATCGAAAAATTAATTCGGAGGCCCCATTCGACCGAACTAACGCACTTTTGGCAACTTTCGAAAACGTCTAGCCTCCCAATGGCAGTGCTTCCATCAAGGGTTCACGCCATTGCGGGTTTTTACCTCTCCGTGTGACGTAGTCCAGGAGAGGTTCTGTAACGGCCGTGTCTGTGTGTCTGTCTGTCTGTCTGTCCGTTGTTACACCCACGTGACCGCGTTCGCAGTTTGCGTATCGGAGCAAAGGAGTTCGCCATTTCCGAACTGCTTTCACAGTCACGGAAATGGCTCCTCTACTTGAGTTCTCACACCACCGTCTTCTGGTCTTTGTCCATCCCCCACGGACACCAGTCTGTACTTACTGGCTTCTAATCACCACCATCTTTTGGTCTTCGTCCATTCCACTTGCACACCAGTCTGTACATACTGGCTTCTAATCACCACCATCTTCTGTTCTTTGTCAATCCCACATTGACACCAGTCTGCACTTACACTGGCTTCTAACACCACCATCCACTGGTCTTCCCGTCTATTCCACATAGACACCAATCTGTATCATTGGCTTCTACTCCATTATCATCGTTTGGTTTTAGGATATACGCGGCGATCAGCCAATGTTACGAGAAACGTCTAGCCTCCCTAAGGTGGGATCGCCACCAAAGGTTTTCGCAATTGCGCTTTTTCCTTACTATTATAATGGAAACGAATCGTATATATACCCCAAAATCTGAAGAAAGCGGGCAAGAGGGGTACCCTTCACTTTAAACGTCAATATTAGCAAAGTTTGAGATGATAATAGGTATAACTTTATTTTAAACGATTTAAATATTATTAATGTTAATTATTAAAGATTAAAATAATTAAAATTAATTATATTTATTTAAATGTTAAAGATAAACCTCCCGTGCAAAGAGAGAGATTATCATCGCCTCCTATATCTACCAAGGCCCGTGCATGCGATATATTTCCTTCATTGCCTCCTATATCTATCAAGGCCCGTGCATTGTGATATATTTCATTCATTGCCTCCTATATCTATCTATCAAGGCCCGTGCATTTCGATATACTTTTCAAAACAACAACCAAAATGGGAAGCTCCTCTCAGAAACCTAATAATTTCTTTTCTCTGTATATGAAATGAAAATATGGATAATATTGCGCTCCTTCTTTAATGGTATGAATCCTTGCCTGTCTATTAATATTTTTCGTAGGAGTAATACGTTTTTAGTGAAGTCTAGAGAGGATAAACATAAGCGAGATTGTTTCGAAAAAAAATACTGCTTCCACTAATGGGTTTATACTCCTTGTTACTGTTGTATAGAGTAATTATGATAAAAGCTTAAAAAATTACGAGAGGACAGACCTTTTTTATCCTCTTGTTTTATTCTTAATAAGAATATAAAACATTTATTTTGTATCAAAAAATATTTTTTGGAGCTGAGATTGCTTTAGAAAAGTCCAAACGGTTAGGCATTGGTAAAAAAGACATGTGTAAGCTATTTGCAGAGATGATAATTGTTTTACATGTTTTAAATAAGACTGAAGCTTCACTCTTGTGTTTATGCTCCTTGTTTGTTTCACTGAAAACCATCTAGGTGTAGATAACAGCCAGACCAAAAATTTCAAAAATATATATTTTAAATCCAATCAGATACGCCCACCTAGTTGAAAATAGACCTATTAAATTTGCGGGAGCCATTCTTGAGAATTTTTCTTTGCTTGTATGTTGTTAATTTATCTACCAGAAAATATTTGTGTTTGGAAGTTGGATATTAAGTTAAATTAAGTGGTTGTGAAGAGCCAGCAGGTTTTTGCCGCTTCTTTTTGTGAGTATTTGATTTTTGTATGTAAAATGGAGGAAGATAATGTTGAGAGTAAGGATGAAATGCGGAAGCGCAAAGCGCGGGAAAGGATGAGGGCAAAAAGGTCGAAGTTTTCATTGGATATAGTGTTCGTACGGGGTAAAAATTTAATCGGGGTCGGGGTCGGGGTCGGGGGCAGGTCATCCCCGAAAAAAACAAGTCGGGGTCGGGGTCGGGGTAAGACATCGCATGCTGAAAAATTTTGGAAAAATGATAAAAAAAATCGTTAAATTTCTGTGTGTTTGGAAAGAAGCTCATATTATCAGTCTCCGGCTCTGTCGGGGTCGTTGGCAGTGGCAAAACCAATGGGGTATCAAGAACAATGGAATTGGCTTTGGCATGTTCATAATGTGACTCTTAGCTAGTAGGCAAGAAACTGTAAGAAAGCCCAATAAATTCCGACTTTCCGAGCTACGCAGCTATGATTCCCACGAAAGACCACTGCCATTACAAAAGACGGGGGAGGGCCGCCGATCCACGAGAGGATGGTGAATTTTGGAATTTTGGTGACTGTTTTTACTGTATTTTGTTTGTTGTTAGTTACCCCCTTGCCCTTTTTTTTCATAAAGGAGAAGCGGAGCACTTATTTGAGACGAATGAGATGATTGTTTTTGTCGCAGGACAAAAAATAATTCGCTAAAAATAACCTAACCAAAATCTAACCCCGAAAAAAACCCCGACTACATTTTACATGTTAGGTACCGGGGTCGGGGTCGGGGGAAAAAGTCGGGGATCCCCAGTTTTCGGGGTCGGGGTCGGGGTCCCCGTACGAACACTAATTGGATACTTAAGTTTATATAATCTTCTCGACACGGAGAGGTAATATTTTGGTTTTCCCAACTTGTCTTATCATTATTGTGAATACCCTAAATTTCCAAAAACATTTAAAGAGGCATACGCTATAATTCAAACGTCGACAAAAGCTATGTTTAAAATGATTTTAGGAATAATAAATTATTTTAATCGTCAGTAATTTACCTTCATTCTACTTAAGTTATTTTAAGAAACGCTAATTATTATTATTTGTCAGAGAATCTGAACGTCACAAACGCGAAAATCATAATTTACTTCCTTTTGGCACGTTTAAGAGAATTCTCCAATCTGTATTTAAATACGCATATTCGATGGTAATTCAGGAGAACATGTTTGTTAAAGTTTTTATCAGTTAAAAATTAAATTTAACGACATTTCAAGCGAATAATAACCGAATTCGACTCCATCCTGAGTATAAACACCGCGGGTCGAAGTGTTGATCGCTTCACAATTAGTCTTTCCATCAAACAACAATCATGTCGCTGAAGATATTACTTTTCGTGTTTGAAGTGATTCATAATTTGATGGCATTTATATCGTCTCTGCTTAGAAGTATTCCATTACCGCGAATTTGGGATTCGTACCCAAATTACGGTTTCAAATCGTTCTTCGCCTTTGGTCACGCCAGATTTCTAAAACTAGTTCCACCCGTTAAAGAAATCAGCTCTACAACTTGTGAGTAATAGACTTTTTTAAATATGTATTTAAATAGGACAACGAGATGGCCCAAGGGCTGGGCTATAGTATAGCGTTTTTGTACCGTACTTAACAGGCGTACAGAAAATTTGTGTGAATAGCCCCTCGATGCGCTACCTTTAAGTGTGCTAAAATGCTTACCCGTAATCCCAACTTTAATTTATTTATTTAGTTCAGTTATAATAGTGCGACACAAACAGAAAACTCGAGCTCGTAATATATGCCTAACCCTTAAAATACGTTCCTTCACTATTGAGTGATTAGCCTCTCGATGCGCAATCTTTTACAGTGCTTGAATGATTACCTGTAAGGCTGTAACCTTTAAAAGTGAATAGTGAGTAACCCCTCGCCGCCCTATAGTTCTAGAATTAACTCTAACCCTAGATAGTGAGTATTATTATTATTATTTTATTTTTATTATTATTATTATTAATTTATTAGTGCTCATAATTCAATTACAAAGATGTACAATTACATAATGCACTGCCCTATATGCCACAGGAGCTGAAAGCGCTTGTGCGTGGCAGGGCTTATTCACATAATATAATAAGTAGAATTTACAAGTTACGGTCTAGTATTTCTACAACAATGACTTTGGTGAGCTTTATACAGGGTGTTTCTGATAAGTCTGCCATAAATCAAGGGGCGTGTTCTTTGGGTCAAACTGAGTGGAAAGTGTCAAAGAACATGGGGTGTACAAGAATTTGCCACGAAGATATGGCCCCCCAAACATTGGCCCCTAAAACAAGAAAATATTCGAAAATGTAGACTAAAACAAATTCAGCCTTATCAACTTGTTTAGAAATAATGAGACAATTTCAATAGTTTCCCTCTAACATCGTTATTGAACTTTCACCTGGCAGAAGTGTATTAAATGAGTAGAAGTATGCCTACTCTAGTAAAGTAAATTCAAAGTATCATGGTACCTTTCGGTTGGTATTACTTTTATTCTTAACAAGTTAACATGGACGTTACAGGTATTGTTCAAAATGTCCACCACCGGCGTTAAGACAAACATGAACCCGTCTTTCGAAAGATTCTTGGACATGTTGGAAGATTCCTGGCATGTTCCTGATTGTTTGACAACCTTCAATAATTCGTCTTCGCAAGTCTTCCTCATCACGGACTTCATTCTTGTACACGATGTCTTTGAGATGACCCCAAAGATAGAAATCGCACGGATTTAAATCCGGAGATCTGGCTGGCCACGCAACTGGTCCTCCACGCCCAATCCACCTCAAATTAAACGTAGCATTAAGATGTTCTCTAACTGCACGGCTGAAATGTGGGGGTGCCCCGTCGTGCATAAACCACATGTCACGAAGTAATGCTAACGGTATGTCCTCGAGTAGTTCAGGTAAAGTGTCTCTTAAGAACGTGAGATATGCTTCACCATTTAGTCTGGGTGGAAGAAAATGCGGACCTAGTAAATGATTACCGACAATGCCGCACCATACGTTTAAAGAAAATTGCTGTTGGTGACTTCTAACACTAGTTGCGTGTGGGTTTAATTGGCGCCATTCGTGGTGGTTGTGATAGTTCAGAATTCCATCCCGGGAAAAAATGTGCCTCGTCGGTTACTAAAAGGACCCGTGGAAATTGATTGTCCTCTACTCTGGCCAAAAACCACTCGCAAAAGTCGATGCGTCTTGGATAATCTGCCGGGTTAAGAGCTTGCACCTTTTGAATATGATACGGGTGAAACTGATGTCCGCGGAGAATTCGCCAGACCAAAACGTGATTAACATGTAATTGTCGTCCAACTTGTCTGGTACTTGTCGAGGGGTCCTCATCGAACATGGCAAGGACGTCTTCCTCGATTTCCTCCATGTCTTCTGGAATGTCTCGCTCTCGAACGTTGTTGGGTTGTACTTGTCCGATGTCCCTCAAGCGCCTGTCAACAGCCTCGAACGTACGACGATTTGGTATGCGTCGTTGCGGAAATTGTTCCTGGTATCGCCGCTGTGCTTCCACTGAATTGCCCTGCGCCAGTCCATACATGAGATGCATGTCTGCATATTCTGCATTGGTATACGCCATACTGTACTACCACACGTTCGTTCGAAGTGATACTGTGACGTTATCAACAACATCGCGTTACTTTATAGCAAACCACCGTTTAGTTTTTACGTTTGCGTCATGACTGTCAGCATTGTTTTTTATTCACGGACTTCATTCTTGTACACGATGTCAAAAAAATCTTTGAGATGACCCCAAAGACTTTTTAGCAAACCACCGTTTATTGTTTACGTTTGTGAATAAAAAACAATGCTGACAGTCATGACGCAAACGTAAAAACTAAACGGTGGTTTGCTATAAAGTAACGCGATGTTGTTGATAACGTCACAGTATCACTTCGAACGAACGTGTGGTAGTACAGTATGGCGTATACCAATGCAGAATATGCAGACATGCATCTCATGTATGGACTGGCGCAGGGCAATTCAGTGGAAGCACAGCGGCGATACCAGGAACAATTTCCGCAACGACGCATACCAAATCGTCGTACGTTCGAGGCTGTTGACAGGCGCTTGAGGGACATCGGACAAGTACAACCCAACAACGTTCGAGAGCGAGACATTCCAGAAGACATGGAGGAAATCGAGGAAGACGTCCTTGCCATGTTCGATGAGGACCCCTCGACAAGTACCAGACAAGTTGGACGACAATTACATGTTAATCACGTTTTGGTCTGGCGAATTCTCCGCGGACATCAGTTTCACCCGTATCATATTCAAAAGGTGCAAGCTCTTAACCCGGCAGATTATCCAAGACGCATCGACTTTTGCGAGTGGTTTTTGGCCAGAGTAGAGGACAATCAATTTCCACGGGTCCTTTTAGTAACCGACGAGGCACATTTTTTCCCGGGATGGAATTCTGAACTATCACAACCACCACGAATGGCGCCAATTAAACCCACACGCAACTAGTGTTAGAAGTCACCAACAGCAATTTTCTTTAAACGTATGGTGCGGCATTGTCGGTAATCATTTACTAGGTCCGCATTTTCTTCCACCCAGACTAAATGGTGAAGCATATCTCACGTTCTTAAGAGACACTTTACCTGAACTACTCGAGGACATACCGTTAGCATTACTTCGTGACATGTGGTTTATGCACGACGGGGCACCCCCACATTTCAGCCGTGCAGTTAGAGAACATCTTAATGCTACGTTTAATTTGAGGTGGATTGGGCGTGGAGGACCAGTTGCGTGGCCAGCCAGATCTCCGGATTTAAATCCGTGCGATTTCTATCTTTGGGGTCATCTCAAAGACATCGTGTACAAGAATGAAGTCCGTGATGAGGAAGACTTGCGAAGACGAATTATTGAAGGTTGTCAAACAATCAGGAACATGCCAGGAATCTTCCAACATGTCCAAGAATCTTTCGAAAGACGGGTTCATGTTTGTCTTAACGCCGGTGTTGGACATTTTGAACAATACCTGTAACGTCCATGTTAACTTGTTAAGAATAAAAGTAATACCAACCGAAAGGTACCATGATACTTTGAATTTACTTTACTAGAGTAGGCATACTTCTACTCATTTAATACACTTCTGCCAGGTGAAAGTTCAATAACGATGTTAGAGGGAAACTATTGAAATTGTCTCATATTTCTAAACAAGTTGATAAGGCTGAATTTGTTTTAGTCTACATTTTCGAATATTTTCTTGTTTTAGGGGCCAATGTTTGGGGGGCCATATCTTCGTTGCAAATTCTTGTACACCCCATGTTCTTTGACACTTTCCACTCAGTTTGACCCAAAGAACACGCCCCTTGATTTATGGCAGACTTATCAGAAACACCCTGTATATAGAAAATAGTGTTAATATATAATTTCAAGAGGGAAAATAATTGCGATTTATGTTTTTAACATGTCATTAATGTCATAATGCCCAGCAATGCCAGAATGCTTAGCCGTAGCCCTTAATAGTGAGTACTTGCTCTATGCGACTGAATGCGATCTACCCTTACCACATACATTCCAATTCTTCTAACCATGACTCCAATCTCCCTTGATAATAACGATTGAATAAATGTGTATTCGAGGTATATTCATGAACCAGGAGAGAAAATTCTTAGAATCCGAACTGAAACCAAATCTTGATCCTGGTTCAGACATCCCCACTTACCTACTATACGGTAGATACCGTTGCTTTGTCTTCGCGAGTTGTCCGATAGTATCGGATCGGTTGGTTCGATACCGATACTAAACCGATTCTCGTTTAAAATGCGTTATATGGCGCTACATGACATTTTTAGGTCTTTTAGTAACGTAATGATGGTGATAATATCTCATTTCTATGAATTTCAATCGTGACGAGTTCTCATTTATATAAAAAGTACCTGAATCCAGTTTATCTAACAACTAATACGCGAAAATCTTTCTTAGTACGCGCCTACTACTCTAGGGATGAACCGATACCATATCGGTATCGGTTGAAGTATCGGGTTTTGGATCATAGTGAGTTAATATCGGTATCGATCGGTATCGGTTCATGTTTGTACCGGTATCGATTTGTATCGGGTTAAGCCTGGTATCGGCCATCTCTACTTACATCCCTTTCGAAACTAATACCCACATCGTACCTGTCCATCGTACGATGTAACTGAAAACTAATTTTGAAAGCTAACATTTTCAAATTAAATAAAATCCGCAAGGGAATTTACATTGTAATTAGATTACTTAAATATTAGATTTATATTGTATAAGCAAAATATAGTGCGCCCCCCGGAGTATGGCGTTAAATATACGGTATAGCTATAAGGTAAACTTGAATATTAATATCAATTAATTTTGTTGTCCACACAATCTAACTAAAAAATTCAATAAAAAATAAATAGCCCCTAAAACAATTACGTTAATTTAAGGGTGAAACCTTTCTCTTTCATAAAATTTTTATAATTGGCCCCTAGAATATCAACGACAATTTATGGAAGACCCCCTTCGCAACGGTAATAAAAGCGCCATCTAGTACACATATTGGATGAAAATATTTCCTCTATGAAACTGGATATTTCCCCACATAAAAATCGACACGCACGGGCCTACATATCTCGGAGGCTCCGGTTACGCATACTTTTGATAATAGGGGTTAATTCTTTATTGGTTACATTATAGAGTAATTTCTTTCTCATATACGGCAACGTCATAACCCTCTATCTCTTACCTTAGTGATATCCCCCCCTCCCCTTCCCTTCCTGGGGCAAATAGTATTCTCTAGTACAAAGTTGTCCCTAACGTAGGGGATACACAGTTCACTCCCCCTCTCAACCGAAATTACTCTATTGAATTGCAGCATTTAAGAAAGTAGACTTTAACTGGCTGACGTAATTTATGGCCAATCTATAAGGGGAACCATAAGTCTGCACATTTCTAATTTAAAATTTTTCAACTTCTAGATTTTTTGGAAACCATTATGGGAATGTCTTCGATGTTTCGTCAAGAAGGACTTTTCGATTTCAATATATTTAATAAAAAATTCGTAATATTGGTTGATCCAGATTTAATTAAGGTATGACCTTTCGCGAGGGCTGGGGCGACCAATTTAGAACCAGGAATGTATGGAGGGGTTGGAATGGCTAAGATCAAATCCTAATCGGCGTGAAATGATCTTGGAAACAACTGGCGTGGCTTAATTTACACTACTGACGTCATAGCCTGACGTAATAATCGTATTTACCACTTAAATTATTTTCATTCATTCATTGGCTGGCAAAAACTTGTTTGCTATAATTCTCCACCCTCTACCCTGGGCCCTCTGCCTAGGCTGAGAGAATCGAATATGAACGCGAACGGCGGCGAATCAGCGCATTTAACTTTAAACACGTTGGAAAAACCAAAATTTTGCCTCTCCGAGTCAAGAGGAGGACTACTACTACTACAAACTTATTAACCTAGATAAAGAATTATTTCTCTTTTTGAAGTAAAAATTTACGAATTATTAAAGCAGTATTCCAAGCATAGCGAATATACAGCAAAGCAGACGACATTTACATCCAATAAAGATATGTCTTGGACACATTTAAATCAGTAAACGGGAAAAAATCAGAAAATGAAGTGTATAAATTTTGGAGAGATATAACCTTTATCAGGAGCAGATGACAAAGGAGTCTCGGACGCCAGCTTCCATAATGTAGAGGGCAATGGGATCCGCGAACGTCACGGTTATTAACCAAAATCATTATGCCAGTGCCACCACTCGTAGGAAATTTGAGCTTTATTTTCCAACCAATAGCGTGGCTGCAAAGTCTCGAAAGGAGATCTGGGAAATCGCGTCTGGAGCCTCTCTTTAAAAATGCGTATCGTCTGCTTATAATTAGCCTAGGCTTAGCGAGTATTAGAGTTAAAAAATGGATTTCAACGGCTTTTTAATCTTTTTTGGGACTAAAATTCATAATGAAAAACCCAGCGAGTAACGTATGTACACTATAAAAAAACTAAAATGTGTTTCAGTGCCATTTTTTCTAAATTTCTTCTTGAATTAAATGATAGCTACAAGAGGTTGGGAAAATAAATCACTCACGATCTTTTAAAACCCAAAAAGTAAGAGACAGTGATTTCGTTTCCAACCTCTTGTAGCAGTCAATTAATTCAAAAGAAATACGGAATATTTTGGCCCCAAAACACATATATAACATTGTGTTTCGGCATCTTTTAAAACCTTGCTTTTATCTTTTGAAAACCCAAACCCAATCATTCCAGTGGGCACAGATTGTTAATTAAGACTTGGCTTACCTGGGTTTCTCAGCTAGTTAGGACTATTTAGTAGGTTGAAGTCACAAAATGTAGTCTTATCTTTTATCTTAATACCAACGGTTACAGCTGTTTGAATAAAGTAATTATATTGTGTATATTTAAGTCGCGATCGGATAAGACGAACCTCAGTAGCCACCGTTAGTCCGTTATTACAAAAAAAAATTCCCAGCAGACTTTGGTGCCAGATATAGTCCACCAAAAACATCGTCTGCTATAATGTCTGATAGCGCCTCTAGGGCAAACGATACCGCTACAGCTGTGACGTACGCGGGTGCCATTGCCCTCTATATTGTGGAAGCTAGCGTCCGAGACTCCTTTGTCATCTGCTCCTGCCTTTATGTTTTTGAAAAGGCTCGATTGTCTACGCCTCAACTGCTAACATTATTACCTCTCCGAGTGACGATGACGTCACGGAGAGGTATTACACTGGACGTATCTGTCTGTCTGTCTGTGTGTGTGTCTGCCACACCCCACGTGACCGCGTTCGCAGTTTGCGTATCGGAGCAAACGTGTTCCCAATTTCCGAACTGCATTGACAGTTCACGGAAATTTGGAAAATTGTGTTTGTCTCCACTGCCTATTCTACTTGAGTTCCCACACCACCAGTTTTGGTTTTCGTCCACTCCACATGGACACTAGTTTGTACTTGCTGGCTTCCAAGCACCACCATCTTCTGTTCTTCGTCTTTCGTCTATACCACATAGACACCAATCTGCAACATTGGCTTCTTACACCACCATCTACTGGTCTTTCGTCTATACCACATAGACACCAATCTGCAACATTGGCTTCAAACACCACCATCTACTGGTCTTTCGTCTATACCACATAGACAACAATCTGTAACATTGGCTTCTACTCCATCATCGTCGTTAGGCTTAAGAACTACGCGGCGAGCGGATAGGGTTACGAGAAACGTCTAGCCTCCCAATGGCAGGGCTTCCACCATCGGTTCACGCGAATGCGTTTTTATCTATTATTATAATGGATACGAATCGTATATATACCACAAAATTTGAAGAAAGCGGGCAAGAGGGTACCCTTCACTTTAAACGTCAATATAAGCAAAGTTTCGAAAGATAATAGGAACAACTTTATTTTAAACGATTTAACTACTTTTAAAGTTATTTACTGGCGATTAAAATAATTAATATCATTTAAATTTAATTAATTATTTAAGATAATCTTATTTCTATGTACTGACACAAGTGAGAGTTAATATAGAACGAGTAATGAAGATTGCATCTGAATCGAAACACTACACGCATATCAAAGTTAATATAAAGCGAGTATGATGATAAAATCTCTTACAAAACGATAACATTTTCTTTTTGAAGAATATTAAATGGAAATACTTAAATATTTTTCGGCATTACGATTCTTTTAGTAGTTGTGTAGCTATAAAGCTCTGTTTCATCTCAATATTCCAAGAACATCTTTTGATATTAACATTTAAAATTTAGTGTTTACTTTTTAATTCATCTTAGCTACATTTATATATAGTGTAAACGTAACTTTTAGATTCATTAAATGATAAGAATGTTAATACTTCATCTCTCCATACGTGGTGAAACGACTGGGTCTATGAGATAAGATAACCAGAATTGACCTTGTTTCATGTCCTCTTTTAGGAGGTCTTAACGGTTCAGAGTGAGCCGAAAGTTAAATACACATTTAAGTGATAGATATTAGGTCCTCATTAGAATTATTGAGGATACGCAGGGAATTATTAAACGCTTTAAACTTTACAAATGATCATGGCAATATCTCACCGATTAGAACTATGTATTTCCGGTTTGTCTCATTGGCTGGCGGACGTGTGTTTGGAAAGTAAATTCGTCTCGGCTCGGAGAGGTTTATTTTGGTTTTCCAACTTGAATTCTTATAGCTACATTCACAACTGGTTAGCAGCTTTAACACTACTGTCTCGTTGCACCTCAACGATTTTCTAAGTTTGCCAACATAAGTGTTAACGTTAAATATCACCAAAGCTGACTCATGGTTAGATGCACTGAAAATCAATGCGCACCATAATAAGAATGAAAACTAATAAGCTATAACCCGATAACGATAAGCCCTTTCACTGATACAATTGCCACCAAGGTGCTTTCTTATATTATAAAGTCTAAACCTGATTAGTTAAACGTGTAATAAACTTTCGGCTCACTCTGAACCGTTAATATCCCTTCGTTACATACACGAAAATTAAAACCCAAAGTTTACTTCACCTCAGGCCTCAATTATTTACTTTTTGGTTCACTAAACCATTGCGGACAGAGTTCAGGCCTTAGCTTACTTCTCGAAATCATTAAAGCCAGGATTATTCTATATACAGATGTAGTATAGCTTAAGTAATATATAAACAGCCATTTCAAATAACAATATTAATAAATGTCCTTGGAATACCAAAATGAAACAGAGCGTTAAAGCTGCAAAATTACTAAATGCATCGTAGTTACGAAAATATTTCCACATATTCACTTTATATTATGGAAAAAGAGAATGTTATGGTTCTGCAGGATTTCTTTACACATGAAACAAAGCGAACTGCAGCGCACTAGAGTAACAACGGACGGACACACACAGACTAAAACATAGACTGCTTTTTAACTCTTTCCGTATTAATTTTGAAATGAGAAACAAGATTATCTTAATATTAAAATAAATATAATTAGTATTTAATATTTTCTTCGTTAGTTGTTCGCCTTATTGAGCGTTACATCGTTTTAAAAAAGAATAATTAATCAAACTTGAGAGACTTGACTAATATTGACGTTTGAATTGATGGATATGACTGTTGTTTCGCCTTACTCAAATAGGTAGTATATAAAGGATTCGAATCGCAGCTGTAGATAAGAACGTCGCAATTGCGTGAACCTTGGAGGAAGACCCCTCCATTGGAAGGCTAGACGTTTCTCGTAACCTTGGACGATCGTCGCGTATGTCTTAACCTTAAGGATGATGATGGAGTAGAAGCCTGGTGTCCATGTAGGATGGACAAAACAAAGACCAGAAGATGGTGGTGTTAGAAGCCAGTGTAAGTGCAGACTGGTGTCCATGTGGGATGGACAATGACCAGAAGATGGTGGTGATTAGAAGCCAGTGTGTACAGACTGGTGTCCATGTGGGATGGACAATGACCAGAAGATGGTGGTGATTAGAAGCCAGTGTGTACAGACTGTTAAAGAAGTCTTTGCGCGTTGCGTTTTTCGCACATATTTTACTATATTTCAAAAACTATTAGAGCTAGCGCTCTGGAATAAAGTGCGTTATAAAAGTTTTGCATTCCTCTTTCATATTTTACCTGTTCCACAGTTGTCCTTTGCATACTTATACCGGAAACCGGAAATGTCAAAATTATCAACTGAGAAAATATTGGATTCTCGAGGATATAAATGCGATTTTCAGATTCCTGGGGGTCGATTCATATTTGAAAAGTTTTCACCAAATTCAATTCGGATTAATAGGTCACCGGTAATCAGCCTTTATTCAAAATCTGGCAAACTTGGTTAGAGTGGCGATAATTCAAAATCGAGTATCGAATCTTTGTCGTAATAATGCTTGTTATATGTTATGGCACCTTATGCGAATATATATGATTGGTCTTGTGGCAAATGCATATTTCACAACTGACGTTGAAATGGAAAAGCCTAAAAATTAAATGAAAAGAAAATGAATGCCGGTAAGAATGATCTCAACTGAAAATAACAGCTAACAGCTAAAACGAACCCGAACGGTAAACACTTGAAGTTGGTCTCTCTGCGCTGCTGGTCTGCAACTCCTTTCGTTTATTTTCTATGGCAAAATTACTAGCTTTGGGAGGTATTGGGATATTAGGCCATTTTGTGTTTTAAGACTTTTATTGTGTAGGAAAGAAAACGACCCTGTTTAACGAAACTTTGGATAATTTTTAATATTTAGTTTAAAGTTGAAATTTATTTATAAAATTTGGACGAAAATTGTTAAATAACAAGACTTCCTTTGAGTTTCAAATTGAAGAATGTTCGTGTGCTTTATTGAACTATTTTTTACAAAAAAGACAGTCACTTTCAGTTTCAATTGTTGCTTGATACTTTATTGGACATCCCCTAGCCGTTAAAGGAAGGATGAAGAGGAAAATAAAGTGATTTTTTGATCGATTTTTCTTATTATAAGACCATTATATGCACAGTGAAACATTCAGGAAATACAGTCTCCGAATGATTTTAAAATTCAAATTAGGTTCAGATTTTAAAGATAATTTGAAATAAGCACCACTGACTAATAGCTTAACGCCCTGCCTTCCTGTTAACAAAATTTCCGTTGCACGCTCTATATCTCGAGCCACGATAGTCACATCGCGAGCAACTTTTATTAAATCTCGCGATAAATTTCATTCGGCATGGAGCGTGCCACGAGAATTTTGTCAATAGGAAGGCAGGGCGTTACGCGATGGGTCGGAGGTCATTATTTTGATTATTTCAAATTATCCATAAAATCTGAACCTAATTGGAATTTCAAAATCATTCGGAGATGTTTCCTGGATGTTTCACTATGCAGAATGGTCTTATAATTATTAGAAGAATCTATAAAAAATTATTTGATTTTTCATTTCACCCTCCCATTAAACACATTCTCAATAGTATTCTAAAAGACAGACATAAACTCTAATGAAATTAGGAGGTAAAGCATTGTAATATTAAAAATAGAGATCCGCCCTATTCGCTGGTATTTTTTTCTCCGTATGAGTAACCAGCCCACGTCGTGACCGGTATTAATATTAATAACCTGATAATTGTTCTTGATTAACTTAAAACATTGTTTTAGTGTATGGTTTCAGGCTCAGCAGGACAATTGCCCAGCCCATACGTCCCGACTCGTTGCAAGATTTCTGGAGAACGAAGGAATTGAAGCTTTGGATTGACCCGCTCTCTCGCCCGACTTGAACCCGATTTAGCGTTTATGTTTGTCATTTAATAAAAGATTAAAAATGTGTTTAAGGGCTAAGGGAGGTTAAGTAAAATACAATTGAAACTGAAAGTGACAGTCTTGTTTGTAATAAATTGTTCAAGAACGCAGACGGTATTTCCTGGATATTTCACTATTCAAAATGGTCTTATAATTAGAAGAAGAAACGATAAAAAATAACTTTATTTTCCTCTTTATCCTCCCTTTAAGGGCTAGGATATGTCCAATAAAATATCAAGCAACAATTCAAGCTGAAAGTGACTGTCTTGTTTGTATAAAATAGTTCAATAAAGCACACGAGCATTCTTCAATTTTCCTCCAAATTTTATAAATATTTTTCAACTTTTAACTTGTTATCAATAATGATATTAATGGTTATCCAAAATTTCTTTAAAAAGGATAATTTTCTTTCCTACACAATAAAAGTCTTAAAACGCAAAATGGCCTAATATCCCAATACCTCCCAAAGTTAGTATTTTTACCATGCAAAATTAACGAAATGAGAGAGACGCAGAGAGACCAACTTCAAGTGTTTACCGTTCGGGTTCGTTTTAGCTGTTAGCTGTTATTTTCAGTTGTGATCATTGTTACCGGCATTAATTTTTTTTCTCATTTATTTGTTAGGCTTTTCCATCGGTAACTTTGAACGTCAGTTGTGAAATACGCCTTTGCCCATGCTTTGGTTGCGGTCGGCTTTATTATTAAGCCTCAATAGAGATAGATTTAATTTTAGAAGTAGGATTGGAGAACGGTTAGTGTTTAATTCAGTCCGACTCATAGCCCAGTATAGAGCCCTCCCTCTAACGAGTGATGAAAAGTTTAAATTTTCTGATTGCTCACTTAAACTACGTTTTGCTGACGTTGCTGACGGGATCGGCGAAAAATACGTTATTCCTTTTTACCTTTGTTGCTTTGACACGCCTCTTCTTTCATACCCTTCCTTTCCGTGGAATTTGACGCGCTCCTAGATTACTCTATTCTCTATTCCCACTTCTAAAATTAAATCTATCCCTGGCCTCACATTTGCGGTAAACGCGGGAGGCTATAGCCCAAGCTCAGGCTCCGTTTAGAGAAGCTCAATCGCGTAGCGAACATTCCTAGCATAGAAGCCCTCTCCTCTGAAGTTGTTTCTTATATGGAATAGTCGAATATGTTATTTGAAGGGATCTCGTGCAGCGCATATGCCATCGTGAATGAGATTTTCACTAGGCTGCAATGAGTCGGGCTGAAGACCCAAACGTAATTAATGTGAGTTCTAAATATTATGATATCATGGCCCAAATAACAATATTTTCAAACCGCTTCTCTCCTTCAAAAGACGCGGGTTTTCTCTTAAAGGGAGGGGGAAGTGGAAATTAAAGTGAGTTTTTATTGACTCTTCTAATAATCATGAGACCAGTATGCATAATGTAAAATTCAGGAAATACCTCCCATTTATTTTAATATTCAAATTAGGCTAAGATTTTCAGAATAGTTTCAAAAAAGGAACACCGACCAATCCGTGCCTTTTGTTAACAAAATTCTCGTGGCACGCTCCATGTCTCGCGCCACAATTCCCCTGCAACAAAATCAACTGCGGGGACAGTACGAATTTTAACTAGCTGGACGGTTTTTGGATCGCCTGATTTGTGACTTTAGACCCTACCCTATAGTGCGAAATGTCCGCCCAGATAAGTGTCTTGCTATCCCAACGTTTACTACGGTTGATTGCAAAATGCACTTCATGGATTCAAAATCGGTAAGCGAATAGACAAGAAATATGCAATCAAACGGTCAGAAAATAGCCGGCGAATGAACTCAAAATTGGTAGTCTAGTGTGTTGTGTTCCCGTTTAATGACAACGACTTATTAGTTAATTTAAAATACTTTATTGTGCTATAGTCCCCGACTGTCCATTCAAGAGTGACCCGATCTATGCGGGTCATCTCTCTTTTATCTCGTGTGCCCCTAGTGGCCATATTACATACTAATGTTACATCTGGTAAGTTATCACGTGACTAATTAAAATTACAACATCTTCCTTTTTTTTATATATATTTAAAATCTAATTACAATGAAAAGTACTATCGTCTAGTGTTTCTTGCGTGTAATCTTTAAAGCGCGTAGGTGGAAACTTTATACGTCCGCTTCTCATAGTGTGTCTCTGGAGTCGCACATTGTTGAGTTGTCTTGCAGGATCGTTAGCGCGTGTTGTTGGAAAAGCTGGTGGAAGAGGCTTGTCTGGTTTTTGGATTTTATCGTGGATTGTAAAATCCTTCGTCGGATCAGCTTCTCTCGTCGGTTGTAGTGTGTCGTCGCTTATGGAGTTCCTGGTTTCTACTGACCCCGCCTGTTGTAGTAGTGATTCTCGGTCCAATTCTTGTTGAATGTTTTCCCGTGGTGTTTGTGTTGATGTAGCTGCTGTTGTCTTGGCCATGGATTTAGAAATTTTCCATGTGTTGAAAGGTGGATCGTTTGCAGGTCCCGATGCGCGTGTTGTTGGAAAAGCAGGTGGAAGAAGCTTGTCTGGTTTTTGGATTTTGTCGTGGATTGTAAAGTCCTTCGTCGGATCAGCTTCTCTTGTAGGTTGTAGCGTGTCGTGGCTTATGGAGTTCCTGGTTTCTACTGTCCCCGCCTGTTGTGGTTCCTGATCCATTTCTTGTTGAATGTTTTCCCGTGGTGTTTGTGTTGGTGTAGCTGCTGTCGTCTTGGCCGTGGATTTATAAATTTTGCATTTGTTGAAAGGTTGAGATGTGAATTTGTTATTGCGGGTTCCTGGTCGGCGTTGTCTGTCACCGGTCGGAGAACGCGTGTCACGGGTCGGAGAACGCGTGTCACGGGTCGGAGAACGCGTGTCACGGGTCGGAGAACGCGTTTCACGGGTCGGAGAACGCGTGTCACGGGTCGGAGAACGCGTGTCACGGGTCGGAGAATGCGTGTCACGGATCATGCCCAAAAGGGTTTGCAATGCAGGTTTATCACTTAGTGGTGGCGGTGAAGTGATGGCCCGAATCCCTGCCGGTGTCAGAGTGTGTCCTATGTATGTAGTTTCCGAGAGGGCTAATTGAAGTTTCTTCCTGCTGAAGCGGAGCCCTGTTTGCAGGGCTTTCTCTAGGATTCTTTTGAGCACGACTTTGTGGGATTCCATGTCCTTGGTAGCGATTAGGAAGTCGTCCTGGGAGATATGTATCTCCGGAAATTCTGATTTGGGGTATATTCGTTGTAATGCAACCTGGCAAGCCTCAGACCTGGTGGCAATCCCCATAGGTAGTCGTAGGAATCGGTATTGACCCTCGGGTGTCGCAATTGTGCATAGTTTTGAGCTGGGCTCGTCTAGCTCGATTTGCCAGAAGGCGCTTTGAACGTTCAGAACTGTGAAGACTTTTGTTCCATTTAAAGTTGCGAAGATTTCTTGCGAGGTGGGAACCGAGTAGGGTGTCCTTTTTATGACCTTGTTTAATCTTCTGGGATCCAGGCAGATTCCTACTTCGTCCCCCGCTTTTGGAACTACAACCATCGGATGGACCCAGTCGACTGCTTCCCAAACTGGGACTATGACGCCATTTTGTAAAGGTCTATCCAGTTCCTTCCTTACTGGTGTTTGAAAGGCAATTGGGATCTTGTGTGCCGGCGCGATGGAGGGTACTGCCCCCTGCTGCAGTTGTATCGAGTAAGTTCCTGGTATTTTCCCGATTTCTCCGAAAACCGTATGGTATTGTTGGATAAGTTGTTCCGGAGAAATCATCGTGAGTCCTGATGAGGAAACAGCGTGCGTAGTAGTGTGCATGGCATTGATCTTTCGCGGTGGAGGTCCTATCGGTTGACTATGATGTTCTATGAGTCCCAATTGGAGTGAGGCTGCGGCGCCTAATATGGGGGTGCGTTCTTCGGCTGAGACGTAGAACGGGAATATTCCAGCTGCAGCATGGGAAGTGCAGTGTAGATCTACGATGCCGATGATTGGTACAGTGTGGCCAGCATATTCCGTGACCGTATGTGTAGGATGTCGAAGCGGAAACCGTGAAGGTATTGAGTCGAACATGGTTTTGGTGATAATATTGACCTGCGAGCCCGTGTCCAGCTTGAAAGTCGTCAATTGGTCGAGGAGGTATAGTTGATCGAAGATCTCGTCCTCTTTGTCTTTGTATTCCTTAGGCGTGGGAATTGTTTGAGGCTGGTTGGTGTGAAGGGTCAGGCCATAGCTGAGGTAGGCTAGTTGCTCGTAGTTGTCGCTAGGATTCGTGTCTAGAGTTTCGGCATCATCATCTTGAACTTCCTCCAGTACGTCAGTAATTCCGTATTCGGTTTGATTCGGATGTGTTTCAAAAACTGCGTGTGTATTCCTGCATTTGACACGCCAGTGTCCTTTGTTGTGGCAGGCTAGGCATTCTGAATAACGAGCGGGACATGGCCGTCCAATGTGAAAAGTCCCACAATTGGGGCAACTTGCATTTTGGTGAGTACGTTGCTGTAGTGAACGGTTGCTTTCTTCCCGAGGTAGCGGTTGAGGGGGATTGTAGTAACTCCGCCTAGGTTGATGGTTCCGGTGTGCCCGTGTTTGTTGGTGATAAGGTTGTTGTGTTGATGGGTCATGGTTATTCTGTCGCTCGGAAAATCTTTGGAATTTTTTCCGCCTCATGACATCTACCTGTGCTGCTGCTGGAGGATTAATCTGGATCTTGTTGGCTGATCCCATGATTCCTGCTTGTATGCTTGATGTTTCTTCAGCCTGGCAAATTGTTACTGCGGCGCTAAGGGTTAGATTTGGCTTCGCTAACAGTTCTTTCCGTAATTTTTCGTCGCGAATCCCCACGACAATGAGTGTCATTGTTAGAGTATCCGTCAGCGTTGAAAGCTCACAGTCTTGGGCCTTGGCCCTCAGGTCAGTAAAAAAATCGTCGAACGTTTGAGTCTCGTGTTGTGTTGTCGTCAAAAATAGGTATTGAGAATATAGGAGATTCTTGTAAGGCTTGTAATAGTTGTCGAAAGCAGTCATTATTTCTTTTACCGTTCTGTCATTGCCCACCTCTGCGATGTGTAGAGTGTTATAGATTCGGCGTCCCACGGGGCCTAATATATGGAGAAATGTGGCTCGTTGTATCTCGACGGATTCCTGATTTTGTTTGGCTGCGATAGCGTATATTTCGTATCCGTCCTTATATTCTTTCCACGCAGAAGCGGGATCCTGACCGGGCACGAATTGCGCGGGACTCTTGAATGACGTCATGTTACCGTGGCGAGTTCACCGAGTTGGCGGCGTTCGGAAACTCTTTCTGTCGTCTGCAGGTTCGTCTGCTGGTTAGGGTTAACGTCGTATGAGATATACGCAACTTCGCGTGCAGTTTGTGTAGTCTCTAGAGGGAGAGGTTCTTTTCCAATCCCACCTCTATCACCATGTTGTGTTCCCGTTTAATGACAACGACTTATTAGTTAATTTAAAATACTTTATTGTGCTATAGTCCCCGACTGTCCATTCAAGAGAGACCCGATCTATGCGGGTCATCTCTCTTTTATCTCGTGTGCCCCTAGTGGCCATATTACATACTAATGTTACATCTGGTAAGTTATAACGTGACTAATTAAAATTACAACATAGTGGACACGAATTTGGTAGTCTAGAGGACACGGAATTTGCAAGCAAACGGTCAGAAAATCGGCAAGCGGATGGACACGAAATCAACTGGTAAACG
Source organism: Phalangium opilio (assembly GCA_019434445.1). Lineage (NCBI taxonomy): Eukaryota > Metazoa > Arthropoda > Arachnida > Opiliones > Phalangiidae > Phalangium > Phalangium opilio. Next base: position 49,428 of record JAEQBA010003376.1, on the reverse strand, counting down.
GTTATGAAATCGCAAGGTGAATATCCGCAAAATCGGCTTGCGGATGGAAAACATAACGGCTGGCTAAGGGACACGATATCGGCTGGCGAATGGACACGATATCGGCTGGGGAATGGACACGATATCGGCTGCGGAATGGACACGATATCGGCTGGTGAAATGGACACGATATCGGCTGGCGAAATGGACACGATATCGGCTGGCGAAATGGACACGATATCGGCTGGCGAATGGAGACGATATCGGCTGGCGAATGGAGACGATATCGGCTGGCGAATGGAGACGATATCGGCTGGCGAAATGGACACGATATCGGCTGGCGAAATGGGCACGATATCGGCTGGAGAATGGACACGAAATCGGCTGGCGAATGGACACGGTACCGGCTGGCGAAATGGGCACGATATCGGCTGGAGAATGGACACGAAATCGGCTGGCGAATGGACACGATATCGACTGGCGAAATGGGCACGATATCGGCTGGAGAATGGACACGAAATCGGCTGGCGAATGGACACGATATCGGCTGGGAAATGGACACGATATCGGCTGGGGAATGTACACGATATCGGCTGGGGAATGGACACGATATCGGCTGGTGAATGTAGACGATATCGGCTGGGGAATGGAGACGATATCGGCTGGGGAATGGAGACGATATCGGCTTGCGAATGGACACGATATACGCTGGGGAAATGGACTCAATATCGGCTGGGGAAATGGACTCGATATCGGCTGGGGAAATGGACACGATATCGGCTGATAAATGGACGGTTCCAAACCATTCGATCGAAAAATTAATTCGGAGGCCCCACTCGACTTAACCCCCGCACTTTTGCCGACTTTCGAAAAGTGGTGAATGGCTTCAAATGATTGCACTTAACGAAAGTGTGCATTGCTATTTAATCTCCGATAATACAGAGTAGCAAGTTATATTTTCAAACTATTTGAAACCTTATCGAAATATAAGGGAAAGATGAAATTAGCCATAATCCGTAACATTTTCTTTGATATTATTGTAAAATCATGCTTATAAAGACAGATTTATATTGAAATCTGGGTAAATTAACATGTTACAGTTAGTTGTTGAGATATAATGGATTTTTAAAGAAAGTTTTGCTTGTAGTTCAAATTTACATCAGCAGAATCGTGTAACTTTAGTGGAGAATAAGTTTCGTTATTATTTGGATTTTCTAAACCTTTATTTCAACCGAAATCCTACACTTTGGGCCGTTTACGAAGAGTGTGCGAGTCGTGATCACTTGACGAGCATGCCGCTATCCATTGGCATTAAAGGAAACCACACATTTCCATAAACTTTTATCATTTAAATAAAATAACAGAAGTTTAGAGTGAAAAACGGAACAAATTGAAGAGGTCAAACGTTGACATGATATACTAACAATTCAGATAAATTCCAACAAGCTCGACGACGTAGGAAACTCAAAAATAGAGCAGCCGGCAGATTGTTCCATTACTAGTCTAAATTTAGCACGCGCGAAGCTTAATATATCGTAACTATAGGACTGTCTGATTAGATTTCTGAAATAAGGAAGTCATAGACTTATTATGGGAGAGCCAGGGGAATGTCTCATTACAAGATAAAACCAAGGAAGTCAGGGACTGAAATAAGGGGGGACTGTCTCATGAAAATCGTCATGAGACAGTCCGCCGGCTTCTCTATATTAAGTATCGCATTTTCATCCCACTGTTTCAGTCTGGTTATGAGACAGTCCGCCGGCTTCTCTATTTTAAGTCTCGCATTTTCAGTTTGTCTGGTTATGAGACAGTCCGCCGGCTTCTCTATATCAAGTCTCGAACTTTCAGTTTTAGTCTCGTTATGTGACAGTCCGCGCCGGCTACTTTGTATTAAGTGTGGCGCGTTCAAGTTATACTCTTGCTTAGTTAAACGTGCGAGACTTAGAGAAGCCGACGGACTGTCTCATAACAAGACTAATACTTGAATAAGCGAGACTTAATATAGAAAAGCTGGCGCACAGTCCCAAAACATGAGTATAACTTGAACGCGCCACTCTTAATACAGAGAAGCCTGCAGACTGTCTCATAACCAGACTAAAACCGAAAATGCGAGACTTGATATAGTAAAACCAGCGGAGTCTCATAAACAGACTAAAACTGAAAATGCAAGGCTTAATATAGAGAAGCCGGCGGACTGTCTCATAACCAGACTAAAACTGAAAATGCGAGACTTAACATAGTCAAGCCGGCGGACTGTCTCATAACCAAACTTAAACTGAAAAGGCGAGATTTGATACAGTAAAACCAGCGGACTGTCTCATAAACAGACTAAAACTGAAAATGCGAGGCTTAATTTAGAGAAGCCGGCGGACTGTCTCATAACAAGACTAAAACTGAAAATCCGAGGCTTAATATAGTCAAGTCGGCTGACTATCACATAACAAGATTAAAACTTGATCGTTCCAGAGTTAAAATGGAGAAACCAGCGGACTGTCTCATAACCAGACTAAAAATGAAAATGCGACTCTTAATACGGAGAAGCCAGCGGACTGTCTCATAACTAGAATAAACCTGAAAATGCGAGACATAATATAGTCAAGCCGGCGGACTGTCCCATATCAAGATTAAAACTTGATCTTGCCAGAGTTAAAATTGAGAAGCCAGCGGACTGTCTCATAACCAGACTAAAACTGAAAATCCGAGACTTAACATAGTCAAGCCGGCGGACTGTCTCATAACCAAACTTAAACTGAAAAGGCTAGATTTGATACAGTAAAACCAGCGGACTGTCTCATAACCAGACTAAAGCTGAAAATCCGAGACTTAATATAGTCAAGCCGGCGGAATGTTTCAAAACAAGACTAAACTTGGTCGCGCCTGATTTAATATAATCTAGAGTAAGAAAAACAGGCTAAATTTAGAGCATTCGGAAGACTGTCAACCGACTTATAAAATTAGTAAAAATAATGGACTGTTTACATTATTGCTTTTCGGCTTGTGTTTACGTGTATTATCAGTCCCGAGTTTTTAGGACACCTAGCGAACACACGGACTGTTAAAAGACTGTACTGTGGAGCGTATGTGATACTGGGGTTGTCACATCGCGCAAATTTTTTCAAGTGTCGCGATAAATTTATTCAACACGGAGCGTGCCAAGAGAAAATTGTTCATAAAAAGGCAGGGTGCTACGCGATTGTTCGGAGGTCCTTATTTAAAATTATTCATGAAATTTCAAACTAATCGTAGTTTAAAAATCGTTCGGTGTTATTTCTTGGATGTTTCACTGTCTTATGGAAAAATCAATAAAAACTTACTTTATTTTCCACTTCACCATCCCTTTAATGAACGTCTGATTTGTTTCGAAGTGTTGCGCCACAAGACCAATCATATATATACGCATAAGGTGCCATAACATATAACAAGCATTATTACGACAAAGATTCGATACTCGATTATGAATTATCGCCACTCTAACCAAGTTTGCCAGATTTTGAATAAAGACTGATTACTCGTGACCTATTCATCCGAATTGAATTTGGTGAAAACTTTTCAAATATGAATCGACCCCAAGGAATCCGAAAATCGCATTTATATCCTCGAGAATCCAATATTTTCAAAGTTGATAATTTTGACATTTCCGGTTTCCGGTATAAGTATGCAAAGGACAACTGTGGAACGGGTAAAATATGAAAGAGGAATGCAAAACTTTTATAACGCACTTTATTCCAGAGCGCTAGCTCTAATAGCTTTTGAAATATAGTAAAATATGTGCGAAAAACGCAACGCGCAAAGACTTCTTTAACAGTCTGTACCGACTGGTGTCCATGTGGGATGGGCAAATTTCCAGACGATGGTGGCGTTAGACAGGCATTGGAATAATAGCCAATGTAAGTGGAATACAATTTTCGAAATTTCCGGGAAATGCGGTCCGGAAATTGAGAACACGTTTGCTCCGATTTGTAAACTGCGAACGCGGTCACGTGGGGTGTAACAACAGACAGACACACACACAGACAGATACGTCGAAATTAGAACCTCTCCGTGACATACGTCACTCGGAGAGGTAAAAATCTGAAAGGTCACTTCTGCCATGCCTTTTTTTTAACGAGTCATGACATTTTTCGCCTTCGGTAGACAGCTAAACAGACGTAGGGGGAGGAGCTACACTTCTAAAAAAAAAGGACTCGTCTAATGTTTCCACCATCAAGGGTACAACGAGAGCCCCCTTAGCCATTCCAGCCCCTCCATACATTCCTGTTAGAACTGATCTCGCTAACTCCCGCCCAACTGACCACTTATTTCAAGGTTGCGCTAACCAGTAGCAAAGAAATCAACAAACCCGTATTTTACAAGTTATTCAACGTGTTTTTAGGAAACGGTTTAATAACGAGGTAAGCGAAAAAATATTATACTTATTATGATCAAGTAAAATTCGAAAAAGCCATTTAAAAGACTATTTCGGAATTACATACAGAGAAACCAACACAGTGGGGTTTTCTTCTCCCTCTCGCCAAGAAGCACCGCTAGAGGCAGTGCAAGTTGGCTAGCCTCCCGCGCTTGGTGAACTCGGGTGGCTCCGTCTAGCATTGTTTTTTTTGGCGCGAGTTATATTCCCCCAATGGCCGCTCGCCCCTGTGTGCCGGTGTTTTGTGTATGTAATTTTTGAAATGATCTATTTCCAGCGTGGGAGACATTTGGAAGAAACAGAGGAAATTGCTGAATCCGATGTTTCATCTTGGGAGCATCAAGGAGTTCGTTCCCATGATGAACAAACATGTCAAAAAGATGATCTCTCAATTTCAAGAAGACATATCCAAATCTCATTCCAAGGTTCTAGATATATCGGCGTCAATCGAGAAGTGCGCGTTATACATAATCATGGGTAAATTGAGAACTCTTCGATACTTGACATAGAAGCGAAAAGTAGTATTTCTCTACTGAAAGCTAAAGACAACATTATTTATTTGTTCTTTTAGACGCTGTTTCTGACAAAGATTATCAAAGTAGCAAACATCTTGGAGATTTCTTTTTCAAAGCCATTAAAAGGTACCGACAAGAAAACTTAATTGATTCCACCATAAACTCAATTCCTCTTGTAGATTTAACTAGTAAGCTTTCCCTAGATAAAGCTATTTAATCTAGAATTCTTGCATGAAACTTCATATGGGTGATAAAAAACGAATTAGTGTTTCAAACGCGAATGCCAGTTTAAGAACATTGGGCCGCAGTATTGTCAGCTTGACGTAGAGTTAATACGGAACATGGATTGGTATGCGGATTCAAAGGCGCTTAATGGGGCTTCAAAGTTAGCAGTCCACTAGAGTCCATTTGTTTGGACTTTAAAGATAGATAATGAAGAATACAAATTAAATATTTTAGTACAAAGCAAGAAGAACTATATAGCTCAACTCTTGAAAGAAATATCAGTTAAAGGGGCTGTCCGACCGCCTCTCCTTTTTTACCCACCCGCTATGCTACGAGGAAGATCGTCGTTTGTAAAACGGTCCGAACGGCCCCTTTAACTAAAGAAAATTTGAGGCATTGAGTACGAGCGTGAGATAATTTTATTTTAAGTGAGGAAAGGTTCGACCTTACAATGCTCTCCAAAAACCAATCAGTTCATAAGCGACTAATTACTATGACTCAACTACAAATGCCATTAACATTAGGTGCGAAGAAAGCTTCAGTTACCGTTTAGTTCGACCATGGTTAATATCGGAGAACATATTCAAATTAACAGCTAAGGGAAAAGAAACCATAAAAACAACGAAAGTAATAGACGAGATATTCCAAGTAAAGTTGATACTGTTTGATACAATAAAGCGAAACCAATCGTAAGAAAATCACCAACTCATTTGCAGACGGAATTAGCGGAAAAGAAGGCGAATATGAAAGAGGACAACGACAACTCCCGAAATGTGAACTTCGCTGATATAATTCTACAAATACTTGATAAAAACCCCGAATTGATGAGTGATAAACAATTTCGAGACGAATGCATCACTCTCATTGCAGCGGTAATAAATAACATAATGCCGTTTAAATGTAAAAAGGTTATATTAAATTATTTTCGCAGGGTTTCGACACCAGCACTACCGCTACAATATTTACCCTGTACATGATCGGTCTTTACCCGGAGGTTCAAGAAAAGGTTTACCAGGAGTTGACTTTCGTCTGTGGAACGGACATCGAAAGAGACATTGAATACGACGACCTGAAACACTTGACCTACCTCGAAAGAGTCATTAAGGTTAATTTTTATTGAACAGCTAAAGCAACTGTATTAGAAGTTTTCCAATATTAAGTAAAAGCCAACCCTTTGCAGGAATCCCTAAGGCTGTGTCCTCCACTTCCTTTGATTGCTCGCGAGCTCACAGAAGACTTACAAATCGGTTCGTTTTCAGCTTACTAATTTCTTTCTTACTAGAATTAACATTATTAATTCACTATTTTAGCAAGTACACTTGAAAATTACCTAATTAAAAGTCTCCTTGTCTATTTGTTTCACGTCTAAAATTTAGAACAGAGCATTTGACTCTAATCCACTATTGTTGATAATTTAATAGCATTGCAAATTTTAGGCGAGAAAATTCTTAAAAAGGGTGCGACGTGCGGCATCTTGATTCAAGGCGTTCATTACGACCCCCGGTATTTCCGCAATCCAGAAGTATTCGACCCCGACAGATTCAATCCGGAGAACAACGAAGGAAAACACCCATTTGCCTACATCCCATTTGCAGCCGGTCCCCGCAATTGCATCGGTTCGTCAACACCTTCCTTGCTATAATTTATAACACCATTTAATTTTAATTGTTTTTTAGGTCAACCATTCGCCTTGTTAGAATTGAAAGTATTTTTAGCGAACGTTCTTCGCCATTTCCGAATCACTTCGCAATTACCGAGAGACAAAGTAATTCCTGCTTATGATGTTGTTAATAAAATTCATGAAATGCCACTACATTTCGAGCACCGAAGCCAGAAGAATTAAAATATTTAGTATTGCGTTTCACTTGTTGAACTGCCAATGGATAAACATATACTTTGCCGAAGTAATTAATAAAGAAAGCACATTTTTTTGAAGATCCGATCAAAAAAATTAATTGATCTTATATAATTTTTACTATCCTGAACGATAAAGATGTTAACTAAAATAAACGATATCGTTTCCTGATTTATCAGAATTCTTGTATAAATAACACCACATTTTAATGATAAGGACAACAGAGCTCAGATTGTCTCAGTCCCTTAGTTATACCAAGAAGAAATAAACCATTCGACAGACATAGGCCTATACTCTAACGCAGGTGTTAGTGGAAAAGTTGGCCCCACCCCTTTCATGTCCGTCATTTCCCATTGAACTGCGTGGGTATAGGTCATACAGACGAGAATGACGTATTCAGACAAGAGAAAAAGAACTCGAGCAAAGTAAACAGAAAATGAAAGCTGCCCGCTGTGCTGAAACGGTACATAATTTAATTTTAATTGCCATTAACAACTTAGTGAAAAATTTTGAACCTAACTCGACGGATTTGGAACATGTGTCTCTACGTGAAAATCGTTTTGTAATTATTTATAAGTCGAATCTAGTGTACTGAACTTATGAGTTCCTGGGTTCCAAAAAACCAACCAAGGCTTAATATAAAGGTAAAAGAGATAGAAGGTGGAAAACATTGTGTAAGATAAAATATTAAGTCCCACCTCTGTTTAAAATGAAGGGGATTATAGACTGTCATGCGAGCACCAGAGGCTGATTTAGGCCATCTTATAGGTATATTTTTTCTTGGTTCTACCCTCTCACAAAAGAGTTTATGTTTAGACCTACTCACATTCTACTTAAATAAAATAAAATCTTGATTTATTTTATAGAATTAAAATAACGTGTACGGGATATGGTGTTAGATAAACGATAAACTTTAATATGAATATTATAATGAGAGTAATTAAGATTGATAAAGCGGTTAAATTTAATAAATAATCGATATACAACTTTAGCGAACACGTTTTTCCTCAATTACCATCGAACTTTTCTATTTTATTGTAGATTTCAGAATTCTCTTAAGCGTTTTGTTTATGAAAAAATACGCATTCCAAAATGGCATTGCTCCAATGATGGAATGATTAAAATTAATTCTTATTCTTACTACAAACAAAATAATAAGCAGGTATTAAAGAAAACTAAAAACCGACTTGATCAGAGCTATACTTCTTTCCTTTTATATTTAAAGGAATAAATTATTTCTAATTTAATTACAATCAGGTTTTGGTTGTTTAACAATACAAGAATGTGAGACGATTAAGCCTTTTAAAGGGTGACAAGCAGCAAAATAAAAAAAAACTGAGATTTTGTGCCTAAAAGGTAGAGCAGAAAAAAATTATCCAAGAAAATATATACTTTTAGTACATTCAGAATACATTTTATAGTCGCAAAATTGCAAAAACCAAAATTGGCAAAATTTAAAGTCTGACAAATTTCTGGGGGGCTCTATTTTAAATAGAGCCCCCCACGCGCCAGTGATTAGAGACATTGGAGATTCTCGTTCCGATTTCCCGCGCAAACTGCCTTGAGCGCGTTTCAGAGGGCGACAGGGCGTTGACGGGTCACGGGTGCGAAGGGGTCGCTATAATAAGGTATAAATGGAATAAAGTATAATGGGAATAAGGTATAATAACGAACTGGAATAAAATATAACTGGAATAGTGTATAACGTCGTATTTGAAAACTAGAATAAGGTATAACTGTCCTAATATATAATGGGGAAGGGACAAAATGATAAAATGTCATTCCTGGACTAAAGTATAATGACCCAGAAGCCAATACTGGAATAAAGTATAACTGGACTAGAGTATAACCGCGAAATTCTATACCGGAATAAGGTATAACTGGATTAATGTATAATGGACGTACGTATAACGCCAAATTTCACAACTGGAATAACGTATAACCGGACTAATGTATAATGGACGTAAGTATAAGCCAAGTATCACAACTGCAATAGCGTATAACTATCGGCTCTACGACAACTGGGTGACGACGATTGGGAGCGCGACTATTTAGGGCGTTGAAAATTGGTTGTCCTAAAATTGGGAGGTTTGAAAATTGAGTGAGCGACAATTTGGTGTCAATGAATCTGGCAGAGCGTCAATTGGGTGAATTAAATAATGTTTTTTAAAAAGTACATATTTCTGGTAAAACCTGACCTATCTCAACCAAACCAAACCTAACCTATGTCAACAAAGTCAAAACTAACCTATGTCAACAAAGTCAAACCTAACCTATGTCAACAAAACCTAACCTGACCTATGTCAACAAAACCAAACCTAACCTATGTCAACAAAGTCAAAACTAACCTATGTCAACAAAGTCAAACCTAACCTATGTAAACAAAACCAAACCTAGCCTGACCTATGTCAACAAAACCAAACCAAACCTATGTCAACAAAGTCAAAACTAACCTATGTCAACAAAACCAAACCTAACCTATGTCAACAAAACCAAACCTAACATATGTCAACAAAACCAAACCTAACCTATGTCAACAAAACCAAACCTAACCTGAACTATGTCAACAAAACCAAACCTAACCTGACCTATGTCAACAAAACCAAACCTACCCTGACCTATGTCAACCTAGCCAAACCTAACCTATTTCAACCAAACCAAACCAAACCTGACCTATATCACCTAATCTAGTTTCATTGTTTTAAAATAAAATTGAGAATGTCAAGATATTTGTAATTTTTAGAAAATAAAAATTTAATTCTCCTAATTTTTGGACACCCAATTTTCAACGCCCCAAATTGTCGCGCTCCCAATTGTCGTAGAGCCGATAGTTATACGCTATTGCAGTTGTGAAACCTGGCGTTATACTTACGTCCATTATACATTAGTCCGGTTATACGTTATTCCAGTTGTGAAATTTGGCGTTATACGTACGTCCATTATACATTAATCCGGTTATACCTTATTCCGGTAGAGAATTTCGCGGTTATACTCTAGTCCAGTTATACTTTATTCCAGTATTGGCTTCTGGGTCATTATACTTTAGTCCAGGAATGACATTTTATCATTTTGTTCCTTCCCCCATTATATATTAGGACAGTTATACCTTATTCCAGTTTTCAAATACGACGTTATACACTATTCCAGTTATATTTTATTCCAGTTCGTTATTATACCTTATTCCCATTATACTTTATTCCATTTATACTTTATTCCGCCCCCCCCCGTGCGAAGCGCGCTCTCGAGTGGGCGAAACATATGCTTTTCTATGCGCCAGGAATAGTTTTAAGCCGCCGGGAGTGTGGCGCACTCCTGTAAGCCAAGCTTCTGGGCGGCAAAGTTTGAGGGAATAAGACACATGTCGGCGATCCTACCCTACAGGTGCCGACTGCCCCGTGTCCGCCGGAGGTGACTTGACCCCCACACCCCGTCCGTCACCTCCCAAGTAAACCTCATTTCCTTCTCCTGCTTACACACATACTGAAACCTGAGTAACACATCCTTGCCGCGGTCCTCTGACCCTCATCGCATTGAAACCTAAAAAAAAATAGTTTTAAGCCACGCCCTTAAATTGAAAATTTGAATTTCGCCGGGAATTTTTTGTGTAAAATCGGCTGAATATTTTTAAGTGAAATTTTGCACGAGCACGTTTTACATCATTCGAGAAAACTAAAAATCCGACTTGATCAGAGCTATACTTCTTTCCTGTTATCTTATATTTAAAGTAGTGCTGTGCGAGTACTCGATAAAACTCGAGTACTCGATCGAGTATCGAGCCGAGTACTCGACTCGATACTCGATAAGAGATTTTCTGAGACTCGAAAACGTTTCAAGTATCAAACCAAGGCTCGATAAATTCTCGAACCTGCTTTTGGAAGGCCTTTAACTCTGAAAATTGGATGTAGTAGCTATAAAAATCCACTAGAAAGTCACGTTGGTTAACAGACGCATGTTAGTGCTTATTGGGTAGTTTAGATCATAATGCCAGTGTAATATAGTAGGGTAGTAACTCCTAGCTGGTTCAATAGTGGAAGTAAAAGTAATAAAATACAGCTAATAATAACGTTGACTATTATAATTATATTTTTATTTTATTTATTTTTTTTTTTAAGTTCAGCTTAGTAATTTTCGTTTGGGACTTTGAGCGAAGGATAATAAAGGCTAGTGGCTAAGGTGAGGAATGAGATTCCGAAGAAGATATTGATGCGGAATTAGTTTGTTAAATTTAAAGGGAAGAAGACTAATACTGTCTGGGAAATGTTTGAAGAAGTTGTCGATGATCAAAATTACACTAAATGTCAATTATTAGAGCGATAAATTAACAGAAAGTGCTGAAATACTGCAAAACCAATTCCCAATTACTCGATAAATACTCGAAACAAATTTTCCAACTACTCGATACTCGATTCGAGTACTCGAGACTCGGCTCGATACTCGATAAGGGAAAATTTCAATACTCGAGACTCGACTCGAAACCAAAAATTCAAGGCTCGCACAGCCCTAATTTAAAGGAATAAATTATTTTTAATTTAAGTACGATAAGGTTTTGGTAGTTTAACAGTACTAGAATATCAGACGATTAAGCCTATTAAGTAAGTTTTTTTTTTAAATTTCAAAATCTGATATATTTCAAAAATGGTAAATAAAATTTTGCAATGCCGAGTAATTTTCCTCCCATTGATGTTTAGTCAGTTCGGACTAGACCAAAATGTGAAGAGACCCAAGGCCCAAGCCAAGAACAATACGATTGAAATTGCCGTTTTGTTGCGTGTTCTGCATGAAGAGGCTTTAACAGTTCAGAGTGAGCCGGAAGTTAAATACACGTAGTCCTTTATTAGAACCAAGGGTAATGACCGAAATTACGTCTGATCGGGCAATAACTTACATTCTTTAGCTCGTATGCCCCTTACAAAAATGTTCTTAAGAATTCCAAAGGCCATTCTTTGGAACCCTATGGAGCCCTTGGGATCATTTTCTTAAGGAACAATTCCCAAAGACTTTCTTTGGAATTCTAGAGATTAATTTCCAAAGAACGTATGACGAATATTTTCCAAAGAAATTCTTTAGGAATTCTAGAGATAAATTTCCAAAGAATGTATAAGGTTTATTTTACAAAAGTTTGGGGTAAACTAGTGAATGTTCGACAAGTATCAAATCTCCACTAAACATAGCAAAGAAGCTAACCACAATCACACATTAATTTCAAGTTACTTAAGTATAATTAACGTGAAATTAGACCAAAAATATATTTTTGAATAAAAATTCCAATAACTTTTAATTGTACTACTTAATTAAGATTAAAACTAAACGACCCGTTTTTTCAAACCCTATTTTTCCTATTTCACACTTAAGTTAATTTATTATATTTATAAAATACATTAATAGGCGCGAAATTCAAAAGTTTTCGGTTAAACTAAAATAGTGAATGTTTGGCGAGAATAAAAACTCAACTAAACATTGTAATTAAAATGAATTATTTACATAAACTAATTTTTTGAACTAAATTAACTCTACTGAACCAAGATATAACGTTAAATTCAATTTAACGTGAAGTTATCACAAAACCAACAGCTTTGGGTAAGATCACCGATAACTTTTAATTGAAGTAATAAGTGAATATTAAAAATGCACGATTTGTATCGTCCAACCTCATTTTTACTGTTTTACGTTTAAATTAATCTAAATAATAGTTAAAATACACTAATATTAGTGGAATTTAAAGGTTTGTGGTAAAATATTGATAATTAGGCTACTCCACTATGCATTGCAATTAGGGTGAATTATTTATTGAAACTCAATTTGACAGCTAAATTAACTATAATGAACCCCGATGTTACGTTAATTTAAACTTAGCTAAAGTGAAATCAACCGAAAAAAACAATTTTTTTGTTTAAGAACATGGATCACTTTGAGGTAAAACTAACAAATTAAGATAAGACATCACATGGCGTACAGTAGAGAGCTGCATGAAAACGGTAAATTTCCATTTACCGCGGTAACCATGGAAAACCGTGGGAATGGGTGGTTTTTCTAGTAATATCACATATTCGGATCGGGAATGGATGGAAAACAACCAATATGGAATGGAAGTGGTTAAATTGATATACATTTTAGTTTGGAAATGGTTGGTAAATGGATGGAACCTCTTTTCTATCGAAGATCCTAAAATTCTAAAAAGACTTAAAAAGGTTTTTGCCACTGAGTAATGGCAGCTCTCTGCCTTTGACTGTATTAGACGAGATATGGCAGTATAATATAGGTGCCTCTTCTTCTCATCTCACTTAGTTTGTTGTAGCCTAGCTGGCTAAACTAACAGTACCGTCTTCTAGCTCATCCTCCTATTACTTTAGCACACAAGATTCACGGCTATTATAGCTGTCAATCAGTCCATTGTAAGTTTTCGCGCTAAATTCTCGGAATAAATATTTTGGGAAGTGATTCATGGTACTTGGCGACGGGCGAGCAGGAGTCCTTCAGTCTAGTCAGATTTTAGTACAGTTGTTCAGCCCCCTTATTTTTACTAAAATTCCCGATGAAGAACCGGTATTGCAGTGGTAATTTTGGGCCAAACCAAGACACTCAAGGGTTATATTCTTTCGAACACTATGGTATGGAAATGGTTTTCTGCTATTGTTCATTTCGGTAATGGTTGGAAATGTAATAACGTTTCATTATCGGGAACGGGAATGGTTGGTATTTGGAAACCACGGATCGGTAACGGATGGGGAGGTTGATGAAAAGTATGGGTGGAATTGGTAAACAAAAATATGAACAAAAATGGTATGGAAATGGTAACGTTTGAATCTGAAATGCAGCTCTCTAGCGTACAGCGTCAAATGTTTTCTATCTTACATTTAAAGTAATATAAATGATCATTAAAAGATATAAAAAAGGAATAATTTAAAATTTTAGGGTAAAATAGTGAATATTAGGCAAAAAGTTAAAAACGCCCCTAAACGTTGCAATTCTAATAAATATTGAATTAAAACCAGTATTACAAACTAAATCAATATTCCTTTAAATTAAACTTAACCAAGTATAATTAAGCTGAAATTAACCCAAAACACAAATTGTTTTGATAAAAACTCGACAACATATAATTAAACTAACAAATTAAAATTAAAACTACACTTATCTTTTACGGAGCCTCCAGTTTCCTTTTAATACTTACAATTATTTAAATTGTCACTTAGAAGCATTTTTTCATAGAGGTTAGACACGGCTTCAAGCAAAAGAACTTTGGTGGACTGGTGACGCTTTTGGATTCTTATACCGGATGTTTCATTGAAACCCTATATCAAGCATGCTTTACTATGCCCACCCCCGTTTTTGTAAAGGGTCTTACTGAACGATGATTTATTTTCCCTTCAATCCGCCACTGCGTTCTAGTTCAATGTTTCGTAGAAACCCATTTGTTCATAAAAATGAAACAGTAAGTTTAAGCCCGTTAGTCTTCAAGCTTTAAACATGGACTTTGTAAGTCTAAAAAGAACCAGCAAAGACATCCCTTGCAACCAGAGAACAGTCCCCCAACCCACAAAAATATAAAATATTTTGAATATATATTAGACTAGTTTCCTGCGTTGCCCGGGTGTTTTAAGTAACTATCTATGTCGATAATAAACACTAAATAGACTTTGCGCCCACTTCTATGAAATAGCTTCGTGATATTGTCTAAATTTTTTTACAACTTTCAAAATCAATGTTACGACGCTTAAATAGTAGTTAATCATAAAGCTAAAATGATCCAGAGTATGATGTTCTTAACAGGCTTAATGGCTTGGGTTCGCCGCATTACCAGTCTATAGACGACTACAATCAAACCACTTCTAAAACTTTCCCATAGTATTACCGATATTGGCAAAGAACAAGCATGCAAACCAAGAACTTTCGAAAATATATTTAGATTAAAATTTGATCACTGAGACGGTCCTAAGACAATACAGAATGCCAACTTATAATAATAAACGTATGATAACATACGTGGCAATATGAACAAACAGTAATATTCAGCTAAACAATAAGCAAGAATGCAACGGTAGTTATAGTTAGCGACAAATTTCCTGTCTTCGTTTTTAATTTTTCCGCCCATCGATAGATGGCGTAAAAATTTATGGGGAGCATAAACGAGAGTTTAACTCCTCCTTCGTTTCGTCTTCGTCACACCGCTTATTGGACGGCGTCGAAAACCCCGCCTTAATTTTCACCCTCAGCTGTCAGTCAACTCTAGCTTTACAATATGTATACAGTACGCAAACAGAAGGGAAATTGCAGAGCTCTTCGTAGCCCAGTGGTCAGAACGCTCGACCGTTTTTTCCTCGTGGATTGTTTTTAAATTGAGACTCGCGCGTTCGAATCTTCCTTGAAATTTTGGTTAAAAATTTATATTTATTTTAAGCTATTTAATTCATTTACAAAATACTATTTTAAATTATATAAATTATTTATTTTAAATAATATGAAAAAATAATATTTTAAATAGTAATTTAAAATATAATTTAAATATATATTTTGGAAAATGCCAGGTGTTGATTTCGCTAAAATACACGAGATGTCGCCAGTGTTTCCACTTTGCGGCGAAAGCGAGATAAGCTATTTTTTAATTTTATTTCATATTTATTGCTTTATTATAATAGAGTAATTTGTTTTCCATTTACGGCAACGTCATAACCCTCTATCTCTTACCGTAGTGATATCCCCCTTCCCTTCCGGGGGCAAATAGTATTCTCTAGTGCAAAGTTGCCCCTATCGTAGGGGATACACAGTTCACTCCCCCTCTCAACCGAAATTACTCTATAGGAGATAGGACTCATAATCTGTGCTTAATTTATACGAGGTGTGGCGGAAAAATTGTAATGGTCCCCTTGGGACCCTTGTTTCTTTTGAAAACATTCAGTACCAGAGCCGATGACGAAGTTAAAGTAGTTAAAGACGCAAATGACGATCCAGGACCTTAATCAAGTACTACGTTAAAACCTGAAGAAACTTCAGACAATTCAAGTGGAAATGAGAGTTCCGAGGAGTCTGGTGGCAGAAATGGAACTCGTTCGAAAGAAAAAAAAGCTCAAAAGTTTGGAAATGCGTTTGGGACAATTCGAAAAAGGTATCCAAAATTTATTATGGTTTTTTAAATTTTAGTATCCTCTATGTGAATTTTATTATATTTAATATAAAATTAATTCTGAAAATGGGATTGTAACAATTTGATATAGTGCCCCAAGTGTCTTGTCTCTGAAAATGTGCTCCGCTTCCATTAACACCCTCCCGAACAGAAAAATTGAATGGTTTATTACACAGTTTCGGGGTATTCATTACAGAAGAGGATGAAAAATTGTTTTTGTCCTGCATATTTAAAACGTGAATCCATCCATTCATGTGACTTTTCCGTTTATGTACTATCACATGACATTTCTGCCTGCATCCATAGTCACGCTGGCACATTTGAAGGTTTTTTACCACTGTGAATGCGTTCATGTCTGATCAAATTACTCTTGTCCATATATTCATAGTCACAATGATCACATTTGAAGGGTTTTTCACCACTGTGAATGCGTTGATGCGTGGTTAAATGGGACTTATTCCTGCTGACATAGTCACACTCATCACATTTGAAGGGTTTTTCACCACTGTGAATGCGTTGATGAGTGATCAAATTATTCTTCACTGTGCTGGCATAGTCACATTGATTACATTTAAAGGGTTTTTCACCGCTGTGAATGCGTTTATGTGTGGTTAAATGGAAGTTATGCCTGCTGACATAGTCACACTCATCACATTTGAAGGGTTTTTCACCGCTATGAATGCATTTATGTGAGATCAAATCACTTTTCCGCCTGCTTGCATAGTCACATTGATCACATTTAAAGGGTTTTTCACCACTGTGAATGCGTTGATGAGTGATCAAATTATCCTTCCTTATGCTGGCATAGTCACACTGATCACATTTGAAGAGTTTTTCACCGCTATGAATGCGTTGATGCGTGGTTAAATGGGACTTATTCCTGCTGACATAGTCACATTGATCACATTTGAAGGGTTTTTCACCACTGTGAATGCGTTGATGAGTGATCAAATTATTCTTCACTGTGCTGGCATAGTCACATTGATTACATTTGAAGGGTTTTTCACCACTGTGAATGCGTTTATGCGTGGTTAAATGGGACTTATGCCTGCTGACAAAGTCACACTGATCACATTTGAAGTGTTTTTCTTCGTTACCCATTCTAACGCGACGCTGTAGACCCCTTTTATAATCAGTGGAATATTTGAACCAAGTTGAACCTCTCTTCTTGAATTTCCCTACAGAAAATTATTAATGAAATATAAAAACCACACATACACCATTTACTTTTTAGTATCAAAAACACTTTAACATTCAAGCGCATTTCATAAAAAAAAACGGATAATGCTAAGGCCTGCGAAAACTAAGTATTAAAGAAAAGAAACAGTACTGATCAGGGGGTTAGCCGATGAATAAACGACCTTATCAACAAAAAGAAGATGTACATCAACTGAAATACAGGCCCGCGAAACAAGAAAGGTCTTTTTTCATATTCGACTGACGTTCGAATAATCAAATACTAGCTGATGCTGCGAGAACACAAGTTATACCAATTTATTTCGTTATTTAACCCCCTCTCTCTTTTGTTACGTCTACTTTCAGTTTTCACTTCGTTTTTCCGCTTGGCAAAAGCCACCCCCGAGTTCTGATTAATGTTATATTTTCCAAAGAAACACTGATCACATTTGAAGGGTTTTTCTGGTCCGCGTATTAATGTGACGTTATAGATTTCATCCATGCTAAGTTTAATCTTAAATTAATTTAGCCTGGGTAATTGGTTCAAATAAGCTACATCGAGGATGTCAAAACAAGAACAAAAAACTCGGTAAATTTAAGTACGTTGATAACCATGTTCTGAATTAAAGAAGAAGAAAGAGGGGAATTGAGTTAAACGTTTTCAGATAAAAATCCCATACACTTTTCAAGATTATGCCTGACCATTTTGAGTTGCATACCAGAGCCCTCGTCATCGCAGCATTGCATTGAGCGCCGCATGGTTTGATTGAAACTTTTTACGACACGTATCAAACCCCCAAAATTTTTGCCAATTTTACACAAACCCCTCACTCAGGTATGAACTTTAAAACAGGGTTCTACCTATTTACACCAGGAGTGAAATGGGTTTCAGTTTTTCACCTACATAGCAGCAATGGCAGTAGCGTATTTCATTTACCGCCCAATGCCGCTAGATAATCTCGAGCTCGGATTTCCGTTTTCCAATTACCGAGCGATGGATCCGAGATCACATTGGTGCCTATCTAAACAGAACAGATAGCTCGCTAAATTTGTTAAAAAACGTTAACGCAGCTCACGAAAGGAAGCGGATTTTAAGTCATCGAGAGCAAATAGAGAGCGGTCTCATAGCAGGTAAATGGAATACAATATTCATTATTTTTAATGAAACATTTTAAGACATTTTTATTAAGCTGTTACTTTTGAATGACAATTTCTGCCATGAACGCAACTGCTAAAGTAAAACAAGACGGCCCAAGGGCTCGTAATAGTAGCCACATCGTACGAGTGAGTAGCCCCTCTATACCCTACCCTAATGAGTGGATAACCCCTCTATAACTTACCCTAATGAGTGAATAGCGCTATCTTTTACAATGCTTAAATGATTTACCGTGCATAAAATCAGAGTTAATAGCCCCTCGATGCCCAACTCTAAACAGTGATAAAATTATAAGCGTATAAACTTGCTGTGCTGTAATTCTAATATTCCGGCGAATCCAAGAACAGATAGTTTTTAGTGATAATCCCCTCGATGAGTTTACAACATAGACTTATGCCGATGCACACTTATCGCATCTTATAAATAACTAACAAGGACTTATGCCCAGAAACGTTTTAAAGAGAAAGTTTAGTTATAGTGATTATCCCCTCGAATTACCTTTAACAATGCTAAAATGATCAAACGCATAACGCTCATTTAACACTATGTTAGCTCTATCTAAAACCATATTTGAATTAACCGCCAAAATGTACCAGTCAAACATAACATAGATGGCGATAGCTACCGAACGCGAACGAAACACATGAGGAGCACGGTAGGAAACGGGGAAAATCGTTATCTATTTATTTAGCACATAAATAAAAAGAAAATAAATATAAAAAGCCCAAACATACAATTTCAGAAGTATCAGACCCCACTGATAAAAATTGAAATGTATCCGACCCCACAGATTAAGAGGTACCCCACCCCACCTCACCCCCGACACTTTAGAGATAAAACTAAACCATAAAATCTCATATTTTCTACCAAGTCTCGATGGCTCAGTGGTAAAGTGTCTTACTACTGTATGATCGACCCGGGTACGATTCCCGGGTCTGACCAGAATTTTTTTAATTATTATAAAATCTCTAACCGACCTCAGTTATCTCTATTGGTGGGTTGAGGTACTATAGAGTTCCTTTTAAGGTAAAATCTGACGATAACGAAGCGACAACCCCGGCCACTACTACTACTATGACGGCTCGGGTCAAACTAAGAGCCTCATCGTATACTACGATGTGGCTAAAAACCCCCAAAAAAAAAACCTAAATACGCAATAAAACCCGGTGGGCTGGGTTTTTTTGAACCCTGTATTAGACTTTACACCGAGAAAGCGGAATTAATTGATTGACATATTTCCCCCATCCTAGGTACTCAAGACTATTAAAGCATAAAATGGCTTACCAATTTCCGAACAAGGCGATGAGGTATTACCTTCGAAGTTCTTTGGAGCGACATCTTCACGTGTCTCCAAGTTGGACACCAAGCTATTGCTTTCAACTTCAAGCGGAATTGCGGGCAAATGGCTTCCCAATGAGACGGAGGTCGATTCTGATATTTCACTTGGGTTACGTCCTAGTTTAGGTACACACACTGGAACACTCGATGACCTCGGATCAACAAACTTTCGCTTTCGCAAGCGCAGTTCCATAGATTCATTTAGTCTATTATAAGTTTTCCTCGCAGCTGTCAAGGTGATTCTGGATTGGTTATCATCGAGATCGTTTTCTAGGGCTCCTTCTAGTGAATCGATTTCGACATTTGCATCAAGATGATTTTCGACTTCAACATTAAATTCTGGAACACGAAATTTCGGCGATCGAGTTGCAATATTCTCAGTTCCTCCCTCAGTCGAGACACTTTGCGATTTACGATAAGAATCATCGTTAATGTTAATATTGTTCTCGAGAGGTCCTCCTGGCGAATAGCTTTTTGTCGTTGATGTGTCAGGAGGTATTGCGAATTGGTTTTCAACCTCGAGGTTAGAGGGTAAAGGCGCGCGTGGGGGCAAATTGTTACTCGTAATTTGCGTTATAAGCCCCACATTTTCAGCCTTTTTCGAGGTAATTTTAGTTTCGGTGTTTGTATCCTGAGCCACCGCAACATATTGACACTCAGAAACAGTTGATTCTCGAATAAGATCCTCTTTACACGGACTGCCTTGGACGATTGGAAGGGTTAACTCCTGGCCATTATTTCCGGGATCATTTTCAACAGGTTCAGTTTTCACGTAGTCATCGTTGGCTAATTGATTTACTCCACATTGCTCCTATTTTTTTAAATAATTAACAATAGTTCTTAAACTAATTAATTTTTCTATTGACCATGAAAATGAAGAATGTTCCATTATTTCCATACCATCAGATCTTTGATCCTCCTTTCCAGCTCTTTAATGAGCCTATTGAGTCTTTCAATTTCGTCAACTTGCTTATTTATCGTTAATGAAGTTCTGATTCTCTCTTTTCCCATTTTTGAAATTAAAACATTACACTAAACAAAATAAGATTCCATTACAAAAATTAATTTTTAAGGATTGCTCTAGAGTTTTCCGTGTTAAGAGAGGATGAGGTGAAACTTTCATTACTCTTTCAATAAAGACTTATCCCCAGAAATTTTACCCACAAAAATCAAATTCCCTGACTTTGCTGAAATTTTTAACATTCCCTGACTTTTCGGCCCATTTTTAAATTCCCTGACTTTTCCAGGTTTTCCCTGACCGTGGCAACCCTGTAATATTCTTGGGACTTTCTTGGCCTGAACGTATTTTAAAGCAGGGAAGAAGGGGGATCAGCAAAAAATCCCCTTAGCTCTGAGCCAATCATGATATGGACTTCACCAAGGACCTTAATTATTCACCCACCCCATAGAGTTTGGTTCTACTTTAAGGTACACCAGATTCGGTCGACCACTCATCCATTTAAAATGGTCCATCGTCCCAAAAAATTCTCATAATATTTGCGCTTCATTTCACACTACTTAAAAAACCCTATGCTTTGAAAAATACCTTGGCTTCCAGTTCCCTAATTCGATCATCCTTGGCTTTTACTTCTTTGATCAGATCATCTTTGCTTAAGTGATCATAATTAAAATTTTCCTCATCTTTCATTTCCTAAAAATAAAGTTTCCGTAATTTTGTATTTTCCCAAAACAGGGAACATTCCAATAATTTCGCAAATACCTCTTTAATCGCCACCCTTTGAAGATTTATCAAACTCATTTCGGAATTTTGGAAATTGAGTTCGTGAAATTGTAAATCTTCCCTAAAATAAAATCATTTAAAAAAAAAAGAACAATTAACAAGAAAGGTTTCAAGAAAGATCTATTTCTTTTCAAAGTATAATAGTTTCGATATGGTTGGATCCATTACATGCCCTATTGGCATCCAAGTCGCATTATACTCTTCACTTACCAGCTTAAACGTTCGACCATAACGCGACAACCTTTCAGAAAATCCATCATACTTCTAGCACAGTTTCCCTGTTAAGATAACACATGTAACATATCAATAATAATAAAAATATGAACATAAACACAGATTCAGCGTTAACAGTTTCTCACACTGTCCCGCTTTTCTTGCACATGGAAACTCACTTCAATCAGAGCGCAACTTCGCAAGTTCGCAAGAGAGAGAACGTGTAGCAGACAGGTTTAACTTTTTCCTCACGTCCCTAGAAAGAAGCCTGGGAAATAAGGATATTTTTTTAAACTGGTCCTTGGCAGGCTGGGAAATAAGGATATTTTTTAAACTAGTCCTTTGGACCAGTGACCCCCTAGTGTCTGAAATCATTTACTGGTCTCCGGACTGGTCCCAGCCTTTGCTCTCCAATAGATTTGCAATTAATAAACTGGTCCCGAGGACCAGTAACTCCCACTTCTTGAATTAAAAAACTAGTCCAAGCAATTAATAAACTGGTTTTGGACCAGAGGAAGTGTGCTATTTCCCAGCCTGGTCCTTTGGACCAGTGAACCCCCTAGTGGGTACGTTCAGTAACGAAAATCTCAAGAAAATCGCTGTTTTCTAAATTTTACAACAGCACTTCTCTTAGTTTCCACCAGGTTTTCGCTAAACGAACTATTGTTTACATCTCACTAACCTACACTGGGATATTTCGCATCTTTAAATTTTACCCCACAAACCGAAAAGCCGAAGCTAAAAGTCATTTAGAATGTTTTAGCAGACGACGCATAGGAGGATTGCTACTATTTTAGAATTTGGGGTAATTCGGTATAATTTCGGCATTTATAAATTTAGCGTAAAATTGTATCTTACAGTAATGGACCAAATTAAGCAACACTATAATTACGCGGAATACCATGTAGACTACACAAAAATATAATACAGAAGTACCAGTCTGGGAAATAGTAATATTCTTTAAACTAGTCCTTGGGACCAGTGACCCCCTAGTTTGCGAAATAATAAAATAGTGCCCAAGACTCCTCATTAGTTTTCCTATACGTTTTGCAATTAATAAACTGGTTTTGGACCAGAAGAAATGTACTAATCTCAGAGTGCCACTAGCCAGTAGCCACGGTAGCCACCAGGCCATCACTTCTTCTAGTCTGGTAAATATGTTTTTTATTAACTAGCCCTTGGGATTGACATTCCTCTAGCGTCCAAAATAATTAACTGTTCCTTAGAACCAGTAAACCCCACTTCTTGAATTTAAAAACTGGTCCAAACAATTAATAAACTGGTTTTGGACAAGAGTTTGCTGTTTCTCAGACTACTACTACTAGCCACGCCAGGGCCGGAAATAAGCACAGGACACTGGACATTGTCCAATAAAATTTTAAAATGTCCCATAACTTTTTAAAAAACTAAGGGGGTCACTGGACATTTTGACCAATAAATTTTCCGAAGTTTTGATAGCTTGACTATGAAGATGCGACACTATTTTAGCACACTCCAGTGGACAATGTCCAATAAATTTTCCAGTAAAATGGGGGGTCACTGGACACATGTCCTATAAGATTTTTTTCTTATTTCCGGCCCTGAGCCACGCTCCTTGGCCACTTGGCGGGAAACTCAAATATTTTGTTTGGAACAGGCTGCGAAATATGGCAGGCATACTTGGAAACTTTGGAGTCTTGAATAATTAAACATGTTCAGGGACCAATTCCCTTTAAGTTGGGATTTTAAAGTAGTGATTGGGACCAGTGAGGATCGAGGTTTGAATTAAAAAAGTGCTCTAATAAACTGATTTTAGACATACAGATTACAGACTTGCTTTACTTTAAAGTCAGATTTGAACATCATAAAAATCTCCATTAAAATCCACTATTGTGACATTTTTCATGTCGTTAAAGCAAATGACCGCTCCTGTGGTGCCCCTAACATTCTGGCTGATAAGTAAATTTATCTTGCCAAAGGCAGGAGCCAATCAGAACTCGTCCATGAGGGCGGAGCTAAATCTACCCTTTGCTAAGCTAATAGGGTCTGTCACTCCATCCCTCGATTATGGGATCATCTAGTGGCATTTGTTTGAACTAAACCAAAGTCAAGACTTGCTTTAAAACTTTTATTATAAAATTTTTAGAGGAAATTCAAAGAAGCAGGCAAAATGATAATTCTGTTTGGTTTATTTTTTCTCTAAAATGTGTGTATTAAACAAAATAAACACTGTTTGCCACCACATGTGACAGCATGTTTTTTACATTGAAGAGTATATACTTCAAAGTTGCACATACAGATGTGAGTAGGAATATTTATTTTAAATATAGGCATAGGTTCGAACCACTCACAGTTGAAATTATTAGGAAATAATATGTAGCACCACGAGTGGACAAATAACAATACAAAAGGCACTATTTGGCAAAATTTCACTCCATTGTCTTATCTATAGGGTCGTAGGTGGATCCTCCTAGTGTGGGACTGCGCCTGATTGGCTAAGCAGGGTGTGACAATATCACCCCTTTGCCCATTCCTTATTGTTCCATACGTGGTAGTCACTTGAGGAAGATCAAAATTCCAGATCTTTCCTTTTCACGGCTGCTCTTTGTCGGTTTAAGGCTCTTTCGGCTTCAGCAAATTGAGCATCTCTCCGTTTGATCGCCATGACTATCCTAGCTCTTTCTCGTTCCGTAGCTGCATATTCTGGGTCTTGGCGCTTCAGAGCCATCCATTCTCTGTTTCTCGCCCGCTCAAATTCCATAAAGGCAGGGTCTTTTCGTTTTCTAGCTTTGGCTTGACGAGCTTTTTCTCGTTCCCTCGAGGCATATTCGGGATCTGCTCTTTTTATCGCCATTCTCTGCCTAGTTTTCATACGCTGTTCTGCTTCAGAAGTTTTACTTCTACATTGTTCAAATAACTGAGATGACACTTTTGGTACATTATCTCCAGGAGGATTAATGTCATCATATAGTCTTGATGTTTGTATTTTTTGTTTGGAAGTGGTTTCTGGTTCAAAATTAACGGCACCTTCTGTTTGGTCGGCCATCCCCGTTGAGGCACCAGCGCCGTCGATTTAGCAGAATGTGAGGGCCCGAGGGGGGATTCAAATTTCGAGAACTTGTGACGGAGAAAATAGGTATAACCAGAAGTATATAATACTTCTCTTCGAGAGAAGTGTACCACAAAGCTGGGTGAGTGTAACGTCATTCTTCCCAACAGCGGAACACTTAGAGCAAGGTTACTAAACCGAATCACATACACGATAAATAGTTCCCTCATCATTACTCTATTATCGTTTAAATATTTGGCAAGACGCGCTTACGGTGCGATGCCCATTTGTAGTTTGATGAGCGGGAACGCAAACTAAAAGGGGGAGCCTGGGAAGAATGACGTTACATAACTACAGCATTAAGAGGATACAGAGCGTCATCCTTCTTCTATTATCCCCTTCTGGTATAACCTAATTTAAGTCCTAAGTCTTTTTAAAAAATAGATTTTAATAACGCTAATTATAAACAAAAATACGACGGACAACGATAATTGAATATTTTAAAATAACATTCTGGTACATTTTATACGCTTAACAACGTATTTTTATTATATCCACATTTAAGATATTCAACCTTTAAATTGATAGTGAATTTTAGGAAACAGTCAAATGCTTTTTTTGTCTAGATTGACTAACTGGTATAAACTAAACCGTTCTGGTAAAGTTTTATACGCTTAACAACATACTTAAATTTAATTAAGATTGTGCGTGTCAGTTTTAAGATATTCAACATTTAAAGGTAGAGTGCAACAATTTTCCAGAGCTGTGCTAATTAATTAGTTAGCTAATTGAATTTCTAATTAATTAGCAACATTTACTAATTGAAAATGGTAATTGAATTTTAATTACCTTGTGCTAATTGAGAAGTAATTCTAATTAATTAGTATGAATCGGAAAGGTAATTATCTAATTAAAATTTAATTAGATTTAGGATTAACTAATTAGCCAATTGGATTTTCAATTAATCTTTTACGCCAATTTGTTGTAAAAAATCGAGGAATTAACTCTTGATTCATCTATTTGAATATGAAAAAGCCTTATTATATCGATGAGGAAACCTTAGTGCTACTCTAAATTTTTCAGCTCCTCAAATATGAGAGAATACTAGTACTAGTAGAAAATTTCGTAGTTCGCAACTGCCCCATTTCGAAATTTCGACTGTTTTACCTACTCGAATTAATAGCAGTGCGCATGTATTTACTACTCAGGAGTCCATTATAGGAACTGTGGCAAGAAAATGAAGAAATGAGAAAAATTTTAACATGACGGAGGGCTCGAGGCTTGTCTCATTTTTCGAGAATAATTCATGGCTTCCGTACCCGTTTTTCAATGGCATTAAAACATCACCAAAGTACTAAACCCATGAGCACTTTTAAACTTTTATGTTTACTTATGGCTTCTTTTTTACCTTAATTAGAAAATAGTAATTCTAATTAATTAGTTTGATAAATAAATGTCTAATTTCTAATTGAATTGAATTAGTTTCTGTCTAATTGCTAATTAGTTAGTTCATAAATATTTCCCTAATTGCTAATTTACTAATTAATTAGTTCATAAATATTTCCCTAATTGCTAATTCTAATTCAATTAGTTGTCAGCTAATTAGCACAGCTCTGCAATTTTCACCTATTTGCTGTCAGTTTTCCTAGTTTGTAATCGAGTTCTACGCGGTTCCTCATATAATAGTGATAGTTTTTATTTTAGTTCAATGCGGTTAATAAACATATACACTGTCAAATTGAAGATATTCTAGAGGGCCGGTAGGCCCTTCTAGATAAGAACCCACACCCTCCCGTAATGTTAAAGAAATAATTCACAGATTTTAGGCTTAGCGTCCCATAGAAAAAGCATGGGATTTTTGGTGGTCCACTCCATCGAATAACTCAGAAACTACTGCGAAGTTAAGGTTCGGAACACTTTTGAATTATCAAGCAAGTATTAAATGTTGAACGTCTGAAGTTTGATTAAGAACAATTAAGTCTAAGTATTTTATTTTAAATAATTTATAAATCATGGTAAAACCGTTAAATATATTACACTGTTTGCATAGCATTTTATTCAGCCTCCATCGGGTTTGTGGCGCATAGGATAACGCGTCTGCCTATGAAGCAGAAGATTGCAGGTTCGAGTCCTGGCAAGCTCGTTGTTTATTTTTACAGATCTTTTATTCAACTTAAATGAAATAATCCTATAAATACAATGTTTAGATAATTTTTTGTTACAAAGTACGGGCTTGTGGCGTAATGGATAACGCGTTTGCATTCGAGGCAAAACATTGCAGGTTCGAGTCTCGGAAAGCTCGTTGTCCATTTT
Organism: Phalangium opilio; assembly: GCA_019434445.1. Classification (NCBI taxonomy): domain Eukaryota; kingdom Metazoa; phylum Arthropoda; class Arachnida; order Opiliones; family Phalangiidae; genus Phalangium; species Phalangium opilio. Next base: position 22,363 of record JAEQBA010003376.1, on the reverse strand, counting down.
TGATGAAGAATCTTAGTATATACAAGGGAAAATTCTTAAGTAACAAATTTTCAATGAAATGTGCGCGTGCTGGCGCGTGGTTTAGACATAACTTTTTTTTTAAATCTATACAGAAAGGTCAACTAAACTTAATTGAGTCACTAACCGCCATTTCATATGAAATAAGTTACCACCCGCCTATCTATGGTGAATTAATTTACCACCCGCCTACCAATTGTGAATTAATTTATCACTCCCCTGCCAAATGATTTAAAATTTTAATCTTTCCCATAAAATAATGAGAGGCACTTGGAGTGAGCCAATATGCTCATGAACATCTTACTGGAACATCGAATTAGTGACGTTTGACAATCATATAATTATTTTTATAATATATTAATACAAATTAAGGCTGAAGGAACAGATATTATATAAAAAAGACTTGGTTTGCCCAAGCCTTAAAAACAAAACGATAAGAGTTTTTCCAGTTGTCTGAAGCGCAGATATTATTTTTTTCTATTGAATTTTAAAGACAATCCGTATTTTACTACTCTTTAGAATTTAATTCAATCACCTGATTTTACTGCTAATGGATTAGTTTCCTATAAATTAATTGAAATAAAAAATTACTTATCTCAGATTTTTCAAGAACGATTCCATTTTCGTGAAACATTTTATCGTGAATTTTTTTCTTTTCAAGGGAGAACGTACTTTTATTTTCAAATAATACTCTCATTAATAATGTATTATATGCGGTCTTTTCGAATACAAAGGGGGCTGTTATCACCTTTCTTATATTTGATGAAGGGGTTCGTTTCTTCTTTAGGCACAGTCACAATTATTGAACTGTGTATATCAGTACTTGTGGGGAAGATTTTAGAAGTGTTGGTTGAGTTGCTGTTTAGTTGATAACATCATGAAAACTTGATGTGTTTAAAACTTTTTGAAATGAAAATTCTCCGAAATTAAAAAAGAAAGTGTTAGTTTGATTAAATTTACACAATATCCCTCAACATAATAAATGCATGATAAAATGTTTCAGGAAAATGGAGTTGTTGTTGAAAAATCTGAGATAAGTAATTTTTTATTTCAATTAATTTATAGGAAACTAATCCATTAGCAGTAAAATCAGGTGATTGAATTAAATTCTAAAGAGTAGTAAAATACGGATTGTCTTTAAAATTCAATAGAAAAAAATAATATCTGCGCTTCAGACAACTGGAAAAACTCTTATCGTTTTGTTTTTAAGGCTTGGGCAAACCAAGTCTTTTTTATATAATTTAACTTTGGAGTTGAATACCTTGATATTATATAAATGTGTCACCATCCCCATGTGCCATCTAGGGAAGAGCAGTGTAACAAATTTATAATAATTGCTCTTTTAACCAAATTTTACCTCCTCGAGTGACGTATGTCACGGAGAGGTTCTAATTTCAACGCGTCTGTCTGTCTGTTGTTACACCCCAGGGGACCGCGTTCGCAGTTGGCAAATCGGGGCAAATGTGTTCTCAATTTACGGACCGGAATTATGAAAATTGTATTCCACTTACACTGTCTATTACACCATTGCCACCACCATCTTCTAGTCATTTATCCATCCCACATGGACACCACTCTATAGTTATTAGCTTCTATACATTACCATCACCTGGACTTGGTCCATCCCACATGGACACCAGTAGGCACTTACTGGCTTTTAAACGCCACCATAATCTGGTCTCATGTCCCTCCCACTTGGACACCAGTCTGTACTTACTGGTTTCTAATCACCACCATTTTCTGCACTTTGTCCATCCCATATGTACACCAGTCAGTACACACTGGCTTATAATCATCAACTGCTCTTTGTTCATCTCACATGGACACCAGTCTGTACACACTGGCTTCTACACACCACCATCTTCTGGTCCTTGTCCATCCCACAAGGACACCAGTAATAAATAATTGAGTAAATAATTGAGACCTTAGGTGAAGTAAACTATGGGTTTTGATTTGCGTGTCTGTGTGGAAGAGACACAAACGGTTCAGAGTGAGCCGAAAGTTAAATACACGTTTAAACAAAAAGGTTTAGATTGTTAGGAGTTGACGCTTAAAACCGTTTTAAATCTGGCGCGGTTATTGATTATCTGAACACTAGCGACATCTACAAAAGCAAGCTAGCATTTTTAATCATGTCATCAGATGTATGAGTCAGCTAGGTTAAGAAACCGACGTCCAATTATCTTTTCAGTCTTTCGTAGCATCTTTTGTCATTTCTCTTGTTAATAAATCGTCTTTCGTTATGCTTGAGTAGTTCTTATTTAGCTACAGTACAAATTATAACATAGATTTTATAAAAGAAGATAGCATCATGGTGGCAATTAGATCACTGAAAAAGCTAATTGTAATCGGGTTGTAGCTTCGGAGTTTTCATTCTTGTTATGGTGCGCATTGACTTTCATTGCGTCTAACCACAAGTCAGCTTTGGTGATATTTAAAGTTAACACTCATTTTGGCAAACTAAGAATATCGTTGAGGTGAAACGAGATGTTAGGGCCACATCGTAGTGATGTTAGGGCCATATCATAAATAACACAGGACTAACATTTAAGTGACGCGCCTTTAAATTAAACTTAACCAAGTATAATTAAGCTGAAATTAACCCAAAACACAAATTGATTTTGATAAAACATCGACAACTTAATTAAACTAACAAATTAAAATTAAAACTACACTTATCTTTCACCGAGCCTCCAGTTTCCATTTAATACCTACAAATATTTAAATTGTCACTTAGAAGAATTTTTTCATAAACGGCTTCAAGCAAAAGAACTTTGGTGGACTGGTGGACGTTTTTGGATTCTTGTACCGGATGTTTCATTGAAACCCTATATCAAGCATGCTTTACTATCCCCAACCTCGTTTTGTAAATTGTCTTACTGAACGATGATTTAAAAAAATCTAAATCAAATGAAATTGTTGAACTACTTCATTTTACCTTCAATCCGCCACGGCGTTCTAGTTCAATGTTTCGTAGAAACCCATTTGTTCATAAAAATGAAACAGTAAGTTTAAGCCCGTTAGTCTTCAAGCTTTAAACATGGACTTTGTAATTCTAAAAAGAACCAGCAAAGACATCCCTTGCAACCAGAGAACAGTCCCCCAACCCACAAAAATATAAAATATTTTGAATATATATTTGACTAGTTTCCCCGCGTTGCCCTGGTGTTTTAAGTAACTATCTATGTCGATAATAAACACTAAATAGACTTTGCGCCCACTTCTATGAAATAGCTTGTGATATTGTCTCAATTTTTTTACAACTTTCAAAATCAATGTTACGACGATTAAATAGTGGTTAGTCATAAAGTTAAAATGTTACGGGTCCAGAATATGATGTTCTTAATAGGCTTAATGGCTTGGGTTCGCCGCATTACCAGTCTATACACGACTACAATCAATCCACTTCTAAAACTTTCCCATAGTGTTAACGATGTTCGGAAAGAACAAGCATGCAAACCAAGAACTTTCGAAAATATATTTAGATTAAAATTTGATCACTATGACGGTCCTAAGACAATACAGAAAGCCAACTTATAATAGTAAACGTATCATAACATGTGTGACAATATGAACAAACAGTAATATAAAGCTATTAAACCTCTATACGTGATAACTTCTGGTGATACTCCTACTACTATGTGCTGAAAAAACAATACGCAAGAATGCAACGGTAAAGTTAGAGTTAGCGACATTTTTCCTGTCTTGGTTTTTCCTTTTGAAACCATTCAGTACCAGAGCCGATGACGAAGTTAAAGTAGTTAAAGACGCAAATGACGATCCAGGACCTTTATCAAGTACTACGTTAAAACCTGAAGAAACTTCAGACAATTCAAGTGGAAATGAAAGTTCCGAGGAGTCTGGTGGCAGAAATGGAACTCGTTCGAAAGAAAAAAAAGCTCAAAAGTTTGGAAATGCGTTTGGGACAATTCGAAAACGGTATTCAAAATTTATTATGGATTTTTAAATTTTAGTATCCTCTATGTGAATTTTATTACATTTAATACAAAATTAATTCTGAAAATGGGATTGTAACAATTTGATATAGTGCCCCAAGTGTCTTGTCTCTGAAAATGTGCTCCGCTTCCATTAACACCCTCCCGAACAGAAAAATTGAATGGTTTATTACACAGTTTCGGGGTATTCATTACAGAAGAGGATGAAAAATTGTCTTTGTCCTACATATTAAAAATGTGAATCCATCCATTCATGTGACTTTTCCGTTTATGTACTATCACATGACATCTCTGCCTGCATCCATAGTCACGCTGATCACATTTGAAGGTTTTTTACCACTGTGAATGCGTTCATGTCTGATCAAATAATTTTTCCGCGTACTTGCATAGCCACATTGATCACATTTGAAGGGTTTTTCACCGCTATGAATGCGTTTATGTGTGGTTAAATGGAACTTACGCCTGCTGGAAAAGTCACATTGATCACATTTGAAGGGTTTTTCAGCAGTGTGAATGCGTTGATGTGTGATCAAATCTTTCTTCTGTGTACTTGCATAGTCACATTGATCACATTTGAAGGGTTTTTCACCGCTATGAATGCGTTGATGAGTGATCAAATTATTCTTCTTTGTACTGGCATAGTCACATTGATCACATTGGAAGGGTTTTTCACCACTGTGAATGAGTTGGTGAGTGATCAAATTACTCTTCATTTTACTGGCATAGTCACATTGATCACATTTGAAGGGTTTTTCACCAGTGTGCATCCATGATGTGTGATCAAATCATTCTTCCACGTACTTGCATAGTCACATTGATCACATTTGAAGGGTTTTTCACCACTGTGAATGCGTTGATGAGCGATCAAATTATTCTTCTTTGTACTGGCATAGTCACATTGATCACATTGGAAGGGTTTTTCACCGCTGTGAATGCGTTGATGAGTGATCAAATTATTCTTCCACGTACTTGCATAGTCACATTGATCACATTTGAAGGGTTTTTCTTCGTTACCCATTCTAGCGCGACGCTGTAGACCCCTTTTATAATCAGTTGAATATTTGAACCGAGTTGAACGTTTCTTCTTGAATTTCCCTACAGAAAATTATTAATGAAATATAAAAACCACACATACACCATTTACTTTTTAGTATCAAAAATACTGTAACATTCAAGCGCACTTCATAAAAAAAGATAATGCTAAGGTCTACGAAAACTAAGTTTTAAAAGAAAAGAAACGGTACTGATCAGGGGGTTAGCCGATGAATAAACGACTTTATCAACAAAAAGAAGATGTACATCAACTGAAATGCAGGCCCGCGAAACTAGAAAGGTCGTATTTTCATTAAATTAATTTAGCCTGGATAATTGGTTCAAATAAGCTACATCGAGGATGTCAAAACCAGAACAAAAAAAAACTCGGTAAATTTAAGTACGTTCTGAAATAAAGAGGAAGAAAGGGGGAAATTGAGCTCCACGAAGAAAATTTTAGTTAAAAATCCTAGACACTTTTCAAGATTATGCCTGACTATTTGAGTTTTAAACCAGAGCCGACTTCATCGTAGCATTGAACGCCCCATGATTTGATTAAAACTTTTTACGACACGTATAAACCCCGAAATTTTTGCCAATTTTACGCAAATTCCTCACTCAGGTATGAACTTTGAAATGGGGGTCTACCTATTTACACCAGGAGTGAAATGGGTTTCGGTTTTTCACCTACATCAATGCCACTAGCGTATTTCATTTACCGCTCAATGCCGCTAGATAATCTCGAGCTCGGATTTCCGTTTTCCAATTACCGAGCGCTGGATCCGAGATCTCATTGGTGCCTATCTGTACAGAACAGATAGCTCGCTAAATTTTTAAAAACATGACGACCCAAGAGCTCGTAATAGCAGCCACATCATACCCTACTTAACAGGCGTACATAACATTTATGTGAATAGCCCCTCGATACGCTACTTTTAACTGTGCTAAAATGATTACCCGTAATCCCTACTTCAATAAATTTACTTATGTTATAATTGTAATAGCGCGACACAAAGAGAAATTTTGAGTGAGTAGCCCCTCGATGCGCTACCCTTAACATTGCTAAAATCATTACCCGTAAGACCATTTTAAAAACAACAATGCTAAAATGATTACACACAAGTAACCCTTAATATCAGAACAGAAAATTTTAGTGGTTACCTCCTCGATGATCGAGTTACCATTAAAGTGCTAAACGGAACACGTACTTAACGCTCGATTAATACACGCACAGAAAGTTTTAGTTTACAAAATCAACTTATGCCGACGCATGCTTTTCGCATCTTATAAAATTCTAACATGAACTTATGGCCAGAAGCGTTTGAAAGAGAAAGAATTCGGTAAAACACCCAATAATTGTTATATCCCGGTGCCTTATGACCAATCTACATCAGTTTATACTTGCTTTTGCTTTTAAAATTTCCCTTGATTTCTTTGAATGTTGAAATAGTGGATGGGGAGCGTGATTGAAAGCGTAAAATCCTTATTGTCGACGGCTGACAGAGAATTTAAAGGGAGTAGGAAACCTCCCATTTAAATTAAGGCAATAAAATAATGCTCTCCCTCGCTTTAAATATATCCAGCAAACGTAAAACTCAATTCACAATGCTTAACCACAAATAAATGCTACGGTTATACTTACTATTATAATCCCCTTCCTCTTAAAATACACGAAAGGAAAATATCACCTCACCACAATTCTCTCTCATTCACTCTCCCTTCAATGACGAACGAAAAATCTTTCAAGACAACGACACCGCCCACCACAACTGACAACAACAACAGGGCAGGTCAAACTAAGACCCACATCGTAGATGTTCATCATACCATGTGGCTAAAAACGTTAACGCAGCTCCGGAAAAAAGGCGGATTTTATGTTATCGAGAGCAAATAGAGAGCGGTCTCATAGCAAGAAAATGGAATACGCTATTAGACCAGGGTTCTAATTAAAAAGCCCAGCCCAAAATAACCCCGCGGGTTTAATTGGGTTTTACCCACCATAAAAAACCCATTTAATAAAAGCCATCCCTAAGATCTTCAATTTTGATGAATTTGAATGCTAGATAGTTTAAGATATTTGTTGTTTCAACTTCAAAAGTATTATTTAACAATATTCATTATTTTTAATGAAACGTTTTAAGAAATTTTTATTAAGCTGTTACTTTTGAATGACAATTTCTACCATGAACGCAACTGCTAAAGTGAAAAAACCCCAAAAAAAAAACCTAAATACGCAATAAAACCCGGTGGGCTGGGTTTTTTTGAACCCTGTATTAGACTTTACACCGAGAGAGCGGGATTAATTGATTAGCATATTTCCCCCATCCTTTGTACTCAAGACTATTAAAGCATAAAATGGCTTACCAATTTCCGAACAAGGCGATGAAGTATTACCTTCGAAATTCTTTGGAGCGACATCTTCACTTGTCTCCAAGTTGGACTCCAAACTATTACTTTCAACTTCAATCGAAACTTCGGGCAAATGGCTTCCCATTGAGACGCAGGTCAATTCTGGTATTTCACTTGGGTTACGTCCTAGTTTAGGTACACACACTGGAACAGTCGAGGAACTCGGATCAACAAACTTCCGCTTTCGCAAGCGCAGTTTCATAGTTTCATTTAGTCTGTTATAAGTTTTCCTCGCAATTGTCGATTGGTTATCATCGAGATCGTTTTCTAGGGCTCCTTCTAGTGAATCGAGTTCGACATTTGCGTCAAGATGATTTTCGACTTCAACATTAAATTCTGGAACACGAAATTTCGGCGATCGAGTTGCAATATCCTCAGTTTCTCCCTCAGTCGAGACATTTTGTGATTTACGATAAGGATCATCGTTAATGTTAATATTGTTCTCGAGAGCTTCAGGTGGCGAATAGCTTTTTGTCGTTGATGTGTCAGGGGATATTGCGAATTGGTTTTCGACCTCGAGGTTAGAGGGTAAAGGCGCGCGTAGAGGCAAATTGTTACTCGCAATTTGCGTTATAAGCCCCTCATTTTCAGCCTTTTTCGACGTAATTTTAGTTTCGGTGTTTGTATCGTGAACCTCCGCCACATATTGACACTCAGAAACAGTTGATTCTCGAATAAGATCCTCTTTACACGGACTGCCTTGGACGATTGGAAGGGTTAACTCCTGGCCATTATTTCCGGGATCATTTTCAACAGGTTCAGTTTTCACGTAGTCATCGTTGGCTAATTGATTTACTCCACATTGCTCCTATTTTTTTAAATAATTAACATTAGTTCTTAAACTAATTAATTTTTCTATTGAGCATGAAAATGAAGAATGTTCCATTATTTCCATACCATCAGATCTTTGATCCTCCTTTCCAGCTCTTTAATGAGCCTATTGAGTCTTTCAATTTCGTCAACTTGCTTATTTATCGTTAATGTAATTCTGATTCTCTCTTTTTCCATGTTTGAAATTAAAACATTACACTAAACAAAATAAGATTCCATTACAAAAGTTAATATTCTCGGGACTTCCTTTGGTGGATGAGCAAAAAGGTCCTAATTTTGTTTCTTTGTTAATAACGACAAAACTAAATATTTATTTTTGATAACGAGGGATGTGCTACCAATTCTCTTAGCTTTGATTCCCTTACTTCTTTGATCAGATCATCTTTGCTCAAGTCATCATAATTAAAATTTTCCTCATCTTTCATTTCCTAAAAATATGGTTTCCGTAATTTTGTATTTTCCCAAAACAGGGAACATTCCAATAATTTCGCAAATACCTCTTTAATCGCCACCCTTTGAAGATTGACCAAACTCATTTCGGAATTTTGTAAACAGAGTTTGTGATATTGTAAATCTTCCCTAAAATAAAATCATTTAAAAAAAGAACAATTAACAAGAAAGATCTATTTCTTTTCAAAGTATAATAGTTTCGATATGGTTGGATCCATTACATGCCCTATTGACATCCAAGTCGCATTATATTCTTCACTTACCAGCTTAAACGTTTGACCATAACGCGACAATCTTTCATAAAATCCATCATACTTCTTAGTACAGTTTCCCTCTTAAGATAACATATGTAACATTTCAATAATAATAAAAATACGGCCATAAACACAGATTTAGCCTTAACAGTTACTCACACTGTTCCGTTTTTCGTGTCTTTGGGAGAAAGATTCTCCACTTTCATTAAGAGCTTTTCTTCAATTTTTGTACATGGAAATTCACTTCAACGTGTAGCAGACAGGTTTTTCCTAACGGCCGTAGAAAGAAGACAGAAGTATGGCCACTAGGGGCGAGACTATTTTGGCCCGAACAGAGTTGCCAGATCAGTTTTGAAGATCACGCCCAACCCAAGCGGAAATCAGCCCAAATTACCGCCCAAACAAAAATTTTGTTTTTGCAAAAAAGCGCCCAATTTCCGCCCAATACAGAAAGTCTTTTTAACAATAAGCCAGGTTATTAACTTACAATATAGACATATTTAATAGATGGTAATATCATAAACTTGTTTAGTTACAGTACTTTCCCTGATACACTGTCCAGAGACTTCGGTATTAACTTCGTTTTTATTTAACAAAAATATCTTAGCTTAAAAATGTGTTAATTTTTTATTTGATTTTCGATTTTTCGACGAGTAGAATCCCTAAATTAACTTTGTAAACCTTCCATTGCTAAAAATGCGGCGTAATTGCGCTTACCGCCGGCCGAAACCGGCAGAAACCTTACCAGCCCAAAAAACCGCCTTCCGCCCAACCATTTTTTTCCCGCTACATAGATCGAAAAGAAGCCCAATTTGGGCGGTAAACCGCCCATCTGGCAACTCTGGGCCCGAAAAACAGGGGTAAATAGTCTGGAAATACAACGGAGCTATTTTCGCCTTTTTTACGGGCGTCATAATTTTCAGGCCAAAATAGTTTAGTTGTATTTTCCTACTATTTACCCCTGTTTTTCGGGCTTCGAAATTGCGGCACTGACTATTTATCCCTGTTTATCGGGCGTCGAAATTATCAGGCCAAAATAGTCAGGAATTCAAATCCTAGCTATTTTGGCCTGTTTTTCGGGCTTCCATTTCCAATGGGCCAAAATAGGTTTGCCCGCGCGGCACTGACCATTTACTCCTGTTTATCGTTTATCGGGTGTCGAAATTATCAGGCCAAAATAGTCAGGAATTCAAATCCTAGCTATTTTGGCCTGATAATACAACTAAACTATTTTGGCCTGAAAATTATGACGCCCGTAAAACAGGCGCAAATGGCTTCGTTGTATTTCCAGACTATTTATCCCTGCTTTTCGGGCCAAAATAGTCTCGCCCCTAGTGGCCATCTATTTAGGCCCGAAAAACAGGGGTAAATAGCCCGGGGACTATTTTGGCCCGAAAAACAGGGGCAAATAGACACTGCCATAAATTTAGGGTAAAACTGTATCCCCCAGACCAGTAAGGGGCCAAATTAAGCTACACTAAAATTACGCGGAATACCATGCAGACGACATAAAATTTAATACAGAAGATTTACCCTTGTGTATGGGGAGGTTTGCATGTTAATTTTATGCAAATTAGTATATTGGCTAAAAACTGTTGAAAATACTGGCCTTATGCTGAGTTATGCAAGATAAAGTTGTACAATTTATGCAGTTTAATATTTTGGAAACAAAATTTCAAAACTGGTGGCATTATGCAAAAACTTTGGTTTGCTGTAAACTTTTTTCAAACTAGTGGCGTCCTTGAATTTCGTCGTCTGCTTTCTTTTCTGTCTACGGTAATTAATTGGTAATTTGGTACCGTTAGAAGGTGTTGCCCTTTCCCCCAAAATTATTTTGTGTATTATTTTGACCGTGTTATTTTACTATTAATTTTAAAATGTCTGAAATAGTTGGATTATCCGATGAAAAAGCCGAAAAGGCATGCTCCGAGCCCGACCCAGCAACTAAAGTTAGCAAATTACCTATAATTAATAGCGGTTACTAATTATTAATATGATTTTACTTGATTTTATTAGGATTTCATTATGCAACAAACGATGTATCGTATTAAAGATCCTCAAAAATCATTAGATTTTTACACCAGAGTTTTAGGAATGAGGTTGAAACTTCATTTTAAATGATTTGTGAATTTTAAATTTAATTTCAATTAAATTTTACTCGTTACAACTAGGCTTTTGGTCAAATTAGATTTCCCAGAAATGAAGTTTTCTTTGTATTTTATGGGTTATGAGAAAGCTGAGGAAATTCCCAGCGAAGCAAAAGCCCGAAAAGAATGGGCTTTTTCACGAAAGGCAACCATAGAGTTGACTCAGTAAGATGGTGATAGCCTTACCCATACGTGGACATTATATTGTTATCTTAATTAATAGTAATTGGGGGAGCGAAAATGATGACGCTGTTAAATACCATAATGGAAATTCTGAACCTCGTGGTTTTGGTAATTTTTTTTTTTTTTTTACCCTATTTGATATATTTTTTGGCGAAGAAAGATTTTTTTGCAAAAGAGTATAATTTTAAATATTCTTAACCACCTTTTTTCAGGTCATATTGGAATTATGGTTCCAGATGTGAAAGCCGCCTGCGACAGATTCGAAAAACTCGGTGTAAAATTTATTAAAAGAATGGAGGATGGAAAAATGAAGACCATCGCTTTCATTCAAGATCCAGACGGATACTGGATTGAAATATTCAATAATAAAGCTGTCTAACGAAAAAAAAATGCTGCTAACATCAAAAACTATATAAAATTGTATAATTTTGAAAACTAATTTGTTATTATAATTTACTTTGCCAAAGGGTGGATGAAGACAGTCATTTTGTTCACGAAATTTCACATTTTTAATTTAAATTTTGTTATACCTTGGAAGGAACCTAAAACCCAAAAGCTTTTTAATTGATGAAGAAATTATAATCAACTAGATATTCCGTAAAAAAAGGGGGGGGGTGAAGATTCTGCAACAAATTATAAGGCCATAGTGAACCATTCAAGAAATCGTTGTCTACACAATAAGAATTAAGGCCAGTTTAAGCTTGGCTAAAGGTGGGGGACTTACCTTATCTCGAAGATATTAGAGCTCAGCATTATCTATCCATTATCCACGTTATTTTATCTTTATCCATACTCGAAAGTCATCCACAGAACTTACATGTTAAATCGTATTGTAATCCACAAATTTGTTTACAAATAATCGGTTCTCCACCAATTTGTGGATAATGGATATATAATGCCGAGCTCTAGAAGATATAGGCCTATATTTCCTCGCTTGATGGCGCTCTTTGCTATCCTTCTATAAACGGATAATTCATTAAAGTAAATTTTCTTTGGTTCTTTCAGGATTTTAAAATTTAATTGTTTAATTTAATTATTATTTTATTATTAAATATAAGTAATTTACTGCTAAAAGCTGAAATTCAGAATTGAGGACCAAAGATAGTGTGAGAACTAACGTTGTATAACCTTGTATGAAAACACCGCCAACCGAAAAGTCTTTTTTGAAGTCCCCTGGTTCTACATTCTATTCGTCTCATTCTAGTTAATGCAGACTACGCAGTCACGCTGGGGAAAGGAGTGAAAACTATGAAGTAAGAGGATGATAAAGAAATCTACCCGTTTAGCTTTGGGACGTGTTGCCTCAAGTCAGTCTGCCCGCGCCGCAACCCCGTACGCCCCTCAATCCGGGGGGGGGGATATGTCAAATCAAAGCGTGGCGTCACTGAAGGGCTAGCATAGAGCGCACCTAGCGGAGGTCGAAGGCGAACTAAAATGTCAGAAGTACAGTCTCCAAATGATTATAAAATTTTAATTAGTTTCTCTATTGTGGCATGGTTGCCGGATTTATGGAGTTTCTGTTCCATGGTTCCCAGTTGGCGAAACTTTCCAATGCCACGGTTTTTAAATCTACTATTACTTTTTTTGTTTACTCATTAATTGTTCCATCATATCACCAATTTGTTTGCAGTCATCGCTATTGCCCTTAAATAGAGTTCTAAGGTCTATTATTGCACCTAAGATCTCTTTTTACCGGTACCGCTTTTTATGAAAGGAGTACCGGACTTCTTGTTATGGGGACATGTAAAAGCCAGAGTTTACGATACTGCGTCACCTTCCTTAGAAGATATCAAGCAAAGGATACGACGCGCGTTTGATGAAATAACAACTGTAACGTTGGCATACGTTCGCGCGAATCTCTCGTACAGACTGGACATGTGTCTTCACGTGGACGGATTCGATTTTGAACAATTACTTGATTTAGTGGTTTTCTTAATAAGTATCAGGGCTCAAAGGGACGTTTGTCCGCTGGCCCAACGTGTCACGTGGTATAATTAATAATTATGTCATAGTTCACAATGAGCAAGCAATCAATTATTTCGATTAGATCAATCTATTGCATTACATAAATATTTTTCACTTTATCAATCCTGCAACACCAAATAGCAGAAAAACTATTATTTTCACGGCAATAATACTATATATACAATAGAAGCTATTGCCCACAAATACCGAATCCACCCTATATATATATATATATATATATATTCATACGGAAAGGGTACTAAATAACTGCAACCCACCCTTTACCCATTGTACCCTTTCCGTATGAAAATGAATCTCTCATTCTAGCTACCTTGCCCGTATTCCCCATCCTTCCTCGCTAACCCCAAAAAGAGAAAATATTTTAATCCGTTTCGATACGGACGTCCGTCAAATGAACCCTAAACTTAAGGGTTGCCGCAATCTAACGCGGTAAATCTTATTTCTTTCCCAATACGTCCAAGAGCCGGAAGAGGATCTTTTCTTAACTAGGGTCATAACAAACTTGTTTTACCAAAGAGGAGAGAGAGAGGGAGATAGAAACGCGCTTTATAAAATCCATCGAAAAATGGGAAAATATGGGGGTATTAAAAACAATTTTCGGTACGTTTAGTTTTAGGACGCACATCCTTTGCGGATGGGGGGATTGACCTCGCCTTATCTCTGTCATCCCTTACGTCAACTGTGCGCGAGAAAGCAGCGCTCAGGCGCCGCGGTGTACCGTAGATTTACCCCCGTTTTCACCACGCATGGATCACGGCTGCCTATACTGATTCTCTCTCTCTCTTTCTCTCCTCTTTGGTTTTACCAGAAGTGAGATGAGACCAGAAGTACTGAGCTAACCAAATTCTTCACTCGGCGAAAGTGAATATTCTTGATAACACACCAACGGTTGGCCCTCTAGTGGCGGTTTCAGAATTTCCCCTCCAAAACGTGAGACGCCCGCGGTGGTAGACGACCGAACTATATTCAAGTACCCGCGTCCGTGTTCAGCGGCTTTAGGTTGAGGGGAAGGGGGTAGGAAATGTTTTTGGAACTCGACCAATTTTTTTCTCAGTAGTGTAGGCGCGTGGGAAGCGGCATAAAATCCTCAAATTTGTTCACTAGTGCCAGGATCTACTATCAATGCTAGAGCCCTTCACTTCTAGTCTCATCTCACTTCTGGTTTTACGTCCATCCGAAGTCGGAAAATTGTTGTTAACTCATACCATAGAATTAATGTATTTCCTTTCGCAATTCTTTCACATTACGATTTCTAAGGTGGTTGTGAATCTTGCCTTAATCAGTTTCGATCCATGCTTTGTTTTTCGTTACTACTGTTACAGTTTAGAACTGAACCGAACTAGAAGAGGTTACAGTTTAGAACTGAACCGAACTAGAAGAGGTTACAGTTTAGAACTGAACCGAACTAGAAGAGGTTACAGTTTAGAACTGAACCGAACTAGAAGAGGTTACAGTTTAGAACTGAACCGAACTAGAAGAGGTTACAGTTTAGAACTGAACCGAACTAGAAGAGGTTACAGTTTAGAACTGAACCGAACTAGAAGAGGTTACAGTTTAGAACTGAACCGAACTAGGTTAGAACACGTGACCACATTAAGTGGAAGCTGACGATCTTGTTAAGACGGGAGATCACTTTTACAATGTAACTAGACTTGATAAGTTAGATAACAATAAAGAACCAAGTCGGTATTTTAATCTAAATAAAGAATGTACTGTACTTTATAACATGGTGATAGAGGTTCTACGGACTTTCACGCGTTTGTTTCTCAACTGTCTTTCTCTACCGGCCTCCGTATAGGCCTAACTTTGCAATGACGACTTTCAAAGGCCCGGCTCAATTTGTTCCTGGCGCTGATCCAGCCTCGGCCTGGCGTCTGGCGAGAATATAAAGAGTGCTTCGAGATTTATGCGGTCGCCTCCAATCTCAACGCTGATCCAGTAGCACGACAACGTGCCATTTTCTTGCACATACTGGGCACCTCCGGGCGTCGCATCTTCAATACACTAACTATTCAAGAAACAGATGATGCACGCACCCTACCAGTGATCTTCGCCGCCTTCGATAAGTATTATGAACCTTATAAAAACGTCACGTATCTCCGCTACGTGTTTATATGCACAAAATAAGCCGACAACCAAACTTTTGATGAATTTCTCATCGATCTCAAAACCAAGGCCCAGAACTGTGCCTTGGGGGCCCTTCTTGATGATCTCATCACACTCATGATAGTCATGGGAATCAAACAAGAACTGACAAGAAAACGCTTTCTGTCCATTCCTCGTCTAACACTCCAAGAAGCCAAACAGATCTGTCAAGCTGATGAAATTTCGGGGGTCTATGCCGGTGCTATGGCTCCCTCTCAATCTCAACCCCCAAATACACTCGACGCTCTACAACGCCGCGGCAGCTCACAACGGTTCCGTCCTTTTACTCGCTCTCAATACAGACCGCCGCCATCCTCAGCTCATTATAACCGTTTGCCCCCTCGCAACTTACAACACAATCAGCGTGCAGGACATTCTTCACGACCACATCACTATTCCCCGTTACCACAGAACTCTTCATACCCAAATCGATGTTCTCGATGCGGCACGCAACACCCGTCACGTCCTTGCCCTGCACAAACCTCGTCGTGTCTGAAATGTGGCGTCCGAGGTCACTGGGCCACCCGATGTCGCTCGTCGCATGCACTGAACACAGAAGAACCATACATACCAAACCAAGAATATGAACCTAATGACGGTTCTCAACTTCATGACCCCTACTCGAACTATGAGGATCAACCTTCCAATGGTGACTATGGGGACTCATTCACGTGTTATGATCCCACACCACACGATGCAATTCTACAGTACAGCACCTACTGCCTGACAACTCATCCTAACAATTCTGAAGAGCTACCAAAGCAATCACCGCTCACCATAGAAGCATTATCACAACAATCCGATCAAATCTATGATGAAATATACTTATTCGATGCTCCAACAATTTTTAAAGTGGATACTGGCTCCCAAGTAAACATAATTACCGAACAGATGTACAAGGCCCTTCCACAACAACCACCTATACAACCGCCATTATACACAATCACAGCTTATTCGGGTCACTCAGTCCCTATCATGGGTGTCACGAATATACCGTGCGCTTCAACCAACGCGATGTCTATATTCCCATTCTACATCACGAAGGAAAATCGCACCCCTATCTTAGGTGCGCAAGCAGCAACTCAACTGGGACTAATCATTCACCAATATCAACCACTTAGCCCGGTCTTGCCGAGATGGCAAGCCTTAAATGAACAACAGATACTGGGGATACAATCGACATCGATACTGCCACATCCAACTCAAGTACAAGAGACTTCTAGCCCTGCAATAGAAGAGGTTTTAAAACAATACCATGAATGTTTTGATCAAATTGGCTTGCTTCCAGGCGAATACTCTATTCAACTCAAGCCGAACACCACACCATCAATCTCTGCTGCTCACCAGATACCGATAGCATACCAAGCAGCTGTCCAAAAAGAATTACAGCGGATGCAAGAACAGGGTATTATTGTACCTGTTGTCGAGCCAACTGAATGGGTTTACCCTATGGTTGTGGTGCCAAAACCCACTCAAGATCCTGCTGAAATTCGTGTACGCATCTGCCTTGATCCTCGAAAACTAAACAACTCGATTAAACGACAGCCATACCCCTTACCAACCAACCAATAAATATTTTCAAAATAAAGAGGATCACGCATTTTCACGGTTCTGGATGCAATGAGTGCTTTTTGGCAAATAAAACTCACAGAAACTAGCTCCAAATTATGTACTTTTGCAACACCTTATGGACGATTTCGTTTCACCAGGCTCCCTTATGGTATTGTGACTGGAACAGAAATCTGTCAACATGCCATGCGTTCTTTATACCCAGTATCAGATTTCCCTGACGTTCACATCTCCACTGATGATTTTTTTATCGCTACCACTAATGAGAAGCAGCATACAGCACGACTCATAACAATTCTGGATCGTGCATTAACTTATGGCCTAAAATTCAATTCTACAAAAATGCAACTAGCCGTACCTGCAATAAAATATTTGGGCCATCACATCAATGCTTCTGGCATCACACCTGACCCCGCCAAAGTGGCAGCTATAAGTTTGCTTCCTTCACCAACAGACAAACCAGCCCTCCAAAGCTTTCTGGGGATGATAAATTATATAGCCAAATTTATACCAGATGCGAACCGCCATACAGCTCCTCTACGCAACCTTCTGAAGAAAGACGCACTATTTCAATGGGAACCTGATCACCAGCACCATTACGATCAACTGAAGAAATTCGCCTCCACAGCCCCAGTTTTGGCTTTTTTCAATCCGAAAGCCAAAATTGTCTTATCAGTGGATGCCAGTCAAATCGGGGCAGGAGCGGTTTTAATGCAAGAAGGCCATCCAGTTGAATATGCATCAACAAGTTTTAATTCAACACAATCACGCTATGCTCAAATTGAAAAAGAGCTCCTGGCTATTGTCTTCGCTTGTGAGCATTTTCACTATTTCATGGCTGGTACCGCCATCACCGTACATACAGACCACAACTCACTCATTGGAATTTCAAAGAAACCATTGCATTTGATATCACCAAGACTGCAGAGACTCCTAGTGAGATTATTCCGATACCAAGTCACACTGGTATATGTACCTGGCAAGCAGCTTCATATCGCTGACATGCTATCTCGAACTCCTCAAAAACATGTACTCATTAACACGGATAACTTGGAAGGACCCCACACAGCGATTCATGCTATTACAGCACTATCCACAAGCAATCACGAAAAATACAAAAAGGCTACCGCTGAAGATCCTATATTAACCAAGCTTCAAGAGATGTCAAAAACGGGATGGTCTCGCACCCATAAAGCACTAAGTTCGGAACTCAAACCGTACTGGCCTCATCAAGATGAATTACATACTGTTCGAGATCTGCTTTATCGGGGAACCACATTGGTCATACCAACAACAATGAGGACACAAACTATGAAGGACATACATGGGACGCATCAAGGTATAAATTCATGCCTCGCAAAAACCAAAATCAATGTATTCTGGCCAACGATTACTCAAGATTTAACTGAATTCATTCGCGCATGCCCAATTTGCAATAATCGAGCTAGAGCAAATCAGAAAATTCCACTGACTCCACATCAGTTACCGAATCTCCCATGGGAAGCAGCAGGTGTTGACCTATTTAAATTAGGATCACAAAATATATTGAAGTTCAAGAACTGGGATCCACAAATGCAAACTCAGTAATTAAATTCCTAACTTGTCAGTTTTCACGTCATGGCGCCCCGCAACGCCTCATATCTGAAAATGGACCTTCATTTGGTTCTCGGGAATTTGCTCAAGCCATGGAACAATGGTCGGTAGAACACATCACATCCTCACCATATCATCCGCAATCTAACGGTATGGTTGAGAGATCCATTCAAACCATATAAAATTCGTTGGTAAAAGCACAACAGGATGGAAGAGATTTGCAACAAGTTCTGTTAAACTATCGCACTACCCCGAAACTGGACCTGCCTTCCCCAGCGGAATTATGTATGGGCGTAGAATTCGAACACCATTAACAACAACAACCGAAACTCTACAACCAAAATATAATCTACAACAAGCCAGGAATACATTAAAACTACATCAAGAAATGATTAACCAATACAACTCACGTTCAACAAAAAATCTACCAGTTTTACAACAAGGACAAGAAGTGCTATACTTTGCGAGCCACAGAAATTGGCTACCAGCAGTAATCAGGAAAATTGGTCCCGAACCTCACTCCTATACGATAATAACTCCACGAGGACAGACTTATCGTAGAACAAGAATTCATTTACGTCCCAGAACCAATATAGTTTTAAGGAGCGCTGGAAGACTTGAAAATACTCACAAATGGACACATACTCGCATAGTAACACCCACGAACGAAACAAAGTCACCAATGGCAACAACAAAATTAAATATAAACAGAACACAAAAGGAACCGGAACAGAGGGAAAATACTAACCGCTACCAAAATCAGGAGCAAATGCAAGAGGATCCGGACGGCTTACAACATAAACAAAAGGAACCAACACCCGAGACAAGGACATCGTGCATTACAAATATATGATAGACCACAACAACAACAAAACACCACATCAGTGAAACATCCAAATATAACGTTGGCAACATCAAGAGAAGGAGCAACGGACATACTTAGGCCTCTGATCGTACATAAAGGACCTCCGCAAAGACGGCATTTACAAGTTCTAATATCTCAACGCAGTCATTTCCAGCAACAAGAAGTGGTAGATTAAATATCCCGCCCAAACGTTATCAATAAGACTTTTTTTCAAAAAAGAAAAAAATGTTAATGTTAAAATTAAATAAGTTAAAATTAAAATTTTTAGAAATGTTTAAATTTTATAAAGAAAGAAAGATGTTACAGTTTAGAACTGAACCGAACTAGAAGAGGTTACAGTTTAGAACTGAACCGAACTAGGTTAGAACAAGTGACCACATTAAGTGGAAGCTGACGATCTTGTTAAGACTGGAGATCACTCTTACAATGTAACTAGACTTGATAAGTTAGATAAAAAATAAAGAACCAAGTCGGTATTTTAATCTAAATAAAGAATGTACTTTATAAACAACTACAAACACACACACACAGACAGACAAAACACCATCGCAATGCTAGGTGTGGTAATAGTTTTTCTGTAGAACTTGTGATATATTTCTTTTCGATGTGAAATTAGCAACTATTTGCTCGAAAATAAGTTCCGCTACTCACTCTGCACACAGGTGTGGTCTCTAAAATAATACCAACAATCTCTTTCCCAATACGACCCGGTTTCCGCCTATCATCCATTAGGCCTACTGCCCTTCTTGCTTTTCGTGTATTTTCCACAAACGACACTTTCAAGGCCACCTGAGATGAGTTCTTAATCCCATAAACTACGTCACACGTAGATAAAAATTTATTGTATATCAACGGAGACACGTTTTGTGATATTTTTTTCTACGATTCAGGAGCCATAGACAATAAAATTTGTTTTTATACTTTTAACAAACTTATCTTTTTATTTTACATTTACTTTGAAATACATCAGTGATTACATATTATCAGAAGGAGGCTATTATATTTATATCACCTCATTTGAATATTATCTTAAGCAAAACTAATTCGTTGTAAAAATTAACATTTTTGAAAAAAAAAAGTGATGAACCGAATAAAAGGCTTGAAGCGGAGTCTGGGATTTTGTTATTCATCTAGAACACTTCCGTTTCCCAAGGTCCTAGTACAGAATTATAATTCTTATCTACTATACACACAGTCACTGTTTATTCCAAAAAGTCGAAAGCCTCGTCAAATGTCTTGAACGAGAATTTTATGTACTTCTTTCGAGATTAATTAAACTTAATAAAACATAAATATTTAAAATGGAAAGTTAATATTTGAAGCTACTATTTGGGGGGAACAAAGGCTATCTGATTGGTCCCGAATTACGCATTTTTCACAAGAGGGTCGACAATAGGACCCACGATCTCAGACCCCTAGAGATCAAACTGGAAATAAATAAGTCAAATCCGTTGAATGGCTTATGCCTAGAAGCTTGGAGGAGAGAGGCGAGATGAAGTAGAGATCTCAGTATCTATAACGAAGCTTCTGTACGACCACCTACGGCAACGAAGTTCTCCCATCATCATCCTCGGCGTTTTGGTAGGGTCGTTAAAAACTCGTTATGTTCGAGAACGTCGAATATGACCCTTTTTTTTTAAATGGCGCTAGGCGGCCGGAAATATGAAAAAATTCTTATAGGACAAGTGTCAAGTGACCCCCTGTTTTGAATGAAAAATTTATAGGACATTGTCCACTGAAGTGTGCAAAAATAGTGTCGCTTCTCCAAGCCAAGCTATCAAAACTTCGGAAAATTTATTGGTCAAACTGTCCAGTGATCCCCTTAGTTTTAAAAAAATTATCGGACATTTTAAAATTTTATTGGACAATGTCCAGTGCCCTGTGATTATTTCCGTCTCTGCCTAAAGGTAGGCACGCGCGCAAGGAACTCTGGGAGGCTTTCATTGCCGCGCATGGCCCGCGATTATTTCTACTCCATTTCGCGTCTCTCATAAAACCTTCAATACCAATTGTTTAATCCTTGTCTCATTATTATCAGATGAAGGAAGACAACCAGCTAGAATTCCTTCGGCTAACTTTTTAATGAAGGCTTCAATTCAATTATGGTTGTCCCGGTCCAGACTATTTTTAGTCGGAGAGATTATAAATATATTTTTCTTTTACGTTGTATACAGTCTGTCATCATCATCGATTTTATATAATCTTCCCCACGAATTTTAATAGCATAATTTCTATAAAAAAATGTATATTTCATAAAAGTATACAAAAGAGATGGCTTGAATTCTGGTATTATTATTCATCTCTAATGTAGGAATTCGTATTCCGATCCACTTGTGTTATTCAAACGATATCTGATCAAGGTCTAAATGTAGGTTTCAAGCCATCACCAATTTATCCGTTTACTGAAATATCCGTTACTGAAAATTGAAAGAATCATTAGACGTCCGTAAAACACGCGACTAGCCTGTTAAACAAACTGCTAAAATTCATTAATATTTTAAAAGATTTTAGCCTTATTTGTCTTCATATGGGTTCTTTCATATTGGATGACTTTTGTAAATCTCCATTTTGGGTATGTTACATGTTGTTTACTTTACCTGGGTCTGGCACTAAATCAATTAAATTTACCGAAGTGATTTTTTTACGCGTAATTAATTTGTCTTGCCTTACCCTTTCTCATCAGTAGGCATACAACTAAGGCCTCAGACCATTTAACGTAGATATGGAGCCCCCAAAAGGTTTAAATTGGCTAGAAATGTCTCCTCCGCTGAAAGGCATATGCCAAGAAGTCCAATTGTTTAATGCTGCGCTGATTATCTTCCATTGAAAAAGTCTGCTCCTTAATCCCCATTGACTTAATTTTCTTCTTTGTCTTGTGATGTGTAGGAAAAAAGTTTCCTTAAAATGCTTTGTTTCAAAATTACT